>JANBXA010000735.1:47622500-47795000 GCA_030556225.1 Cricetiscus sungorus | reverse complement strand
ATTCACCTGCAGCTCGCCCCAGGACTCTTTACCTTTCTTTCCTTCTTTCTGTATCTGTCTGTTTGGCACCTGGCATCTCTTTTTCTTTTCTTTTTCTTTTTCAACCCTAAATTCATTCTCCTACTTACCCTCCCTGCCCAGAAGTCCCATCTGCACCTCCTCTCTTACTATTGGCAATTAAGCTTGTTATTAGACCAATGGAGCATCTTAGGCAGGTAAGGTAATAACAACACTTCTTTACAAAATTAAACAAAGGCAACACATCTTTACATAGTAAAACAAACAAATATTCTACAACGTAAATAAACGTGACACATCTTTACACAGTTAAAAGCAAACACAACATATCTTCCCACAGTTAAACAAATATTCTACAACACTTCGGGTTGATTCTCAGCACCCTCAGTGACTCAGTCATCTGTGACTCCAGTTCCAGGGCATCTGATGCCCTCTTGTGGTCACCATGGGTGCAGCATGCACATGGTATACAATCATAAGTGTGTGTAGGAACCACACACACACACACACACACACACACACACACACACACACACATATCCGCAAGTGTTGGTGGCATATTATATAGTAATACTACATGTCAGATACCTGGGACCTATGCAATAGTTTTGTCTTAAGAAATAATGTGGGCCAGAAAAAAAAAAAAAAAAGTGGTGGTGGCGAGTGTCTTTAATCCTAGCACTCAGGAGGCAGAGGCAGGTGCATCTCTGAGTTTGAGGCAGCAGGGTCTGTAGAGTGTGAATTCCAGGACATCCACAGCTACAGAGAGAAACCCTGTCTCTAAAAGACAAAGGAAAAAAAAAAAAGAAAGAAAAAGAAGCTGGGGCCAGAGCTGTAGCTTGGTGGTAGATCACTTGCCCAGAATAAGGTCCCAAGTCTAAGTCTGACCATGACAAAAAACGTCCTTACTTACGGAAAAAGCACAAATGGAAGACCGGATACAATCCGACGCTTGAAGGAAGGCAGGGGAAGTTCTAGGTTGCTCCCCCTCAACTAATGGGACCAAATTCCAGTGCTGGGATTTTACTTAGCCCCTCACCGGGCTCTTCTTATTTTGGCATCTGTACCTTATTCAGAATAGAAATGCAAAGGTTTTCTTTCCCTACAAAGTTTCCATCAGATTAGCCAGAGAGTAAATATTTTAAGCGTCAACACTGTGACTTTTGTAACCACTTAAAAAGAGACCGATTACAAAAACAGCTTCCAGGAGCAAGACACCTACTTCCTCCTGACATGGTTTCCGTGATCCCTGCCACTGTCCTGTGAGTACCAAAGCCACGCTGGTGTTGTCTTGGACCGACGAGGCTCTGGACAAGGTGGCAAGAGGGCTGCTGTAAGCCCTTGGTTCGGTTATATTTCTGCTACGAGAAGCATCCAGGCAGAGATGTAGCTCGCCCAGCATGTTGCAAGGGCCTGGGTTCCAAATGGAGTGCTGCTAAAAAAGAAAACAAAAGGCCCAACACACTCAGAAAAATGCGGCATAGCAGAGTTTTCTTACATGTGGAGTGCTTTAAATCATACATTTGTGAACAACAAAAAGGGGGTATGAAAGGGGAGAAGGAGGTCTAGGGAACAGGGGAGAATAAGGCAGAGTAAAAGAAACAGAATGGGGGCTGCTTGGGGGAAGAGAAGGAACCAGAAGTGGGGGGATGGGATATAGGACAGGGCAATGGGGAGAGCATGCAAGAACAAAGTATAATGAGATGATGTGTATTCATGTACGTATGTATATATGCATGTATGTATGTACGCATGTATGTATGTGCTGGATATGGATACATATGAAAATGTCACGGTAAAATCGACTTCCTAACATGTTAATCAAAACGAGGGAAAGGAGAGAGAGAGAGAGAGAGAGAGAGAGAGAGAGAGAGAGAGAGAGAGAGAGAGAGAGAGAGAGAGGCTGGCATAGGGTACATAGAACACGTACCTAGCACGTACAGGGTCTAGGGTTCAGTCATTATCACTATAAAAAGAAAACAACCAACCCTTTAAAAAATAACTGTCAGGAGCAATGGTGTATATCTGTAGTCCTAGCTCTTGGAGGGAAGAAACAGGGGGAATCAGTGGCTCAAGGTCATGAGTTCAAGAACAGTCTAAACTATGAAACCCTGTTTCAAATATCAAAGAAAAAGTGTGTACTACTCTTGCAGAAGACCTGGGTTTGGTTTCCAGCATCCACATGGTGGCTCATAAGAGCCTATAACTAGTGTCGGGGAATCTAATGTTTTCTGGCCTCTGTGGGCACAGCACATACATGCAGGGGAAACATCATACAAATAAAATAAAACAATAAATCTAAAAAATATTATAACAAGTACTGGCGGGGGGTGAGGCATTCTTGCCATTTTGTTTTAGTCTATATTCTAAGTAAATTGCAAAAGGAAAACGTAATTGGGCACCCTTTCAGGCCCCACGATCAGGAAAGGTAACCTTCCAAGAAAAGAGGTGACTGGTGCCAGCTTCCCGTTCCACTTCTCAAACTGTCAACTACGAAAGCAAGCTGTACCAGGAGACAGCGTTTGCCCTGTTAGAATGCTGCCCGACCCTAGGGGACAAGAGCAAACCTGCCCTGCTACAGGGCCACAGTGGCCACCCACAGGACACCAGACTCCCTCGCCTGAATGCCCGACTCTAACCAGCAGCCTAGTAAAACCACAGCCCAGGAAAGGCCGTGTTTGGGAATCATCATCCTGCAGTACACTGTGAAGGCGTGCCTTTGCCAAGGTGCCTTCTGATTGGTTTAATGAAGAGCTGAGTGGCCAATTGCTAGGCAGAAAGAGGATGCACTTCCGTGCAGAGGAAAAAGAAGAGAAGACGGATTTGGGTGGAGAGGAGGTGTGTGCGGGAGGAGAGGTGGAAGCTACAGGGCACGTGAAAGCATGTAGATGAATAGGATGGGTTAATTTAAGGTATAAGAGCTAGTTAGAGGCAAGTCTGAGCTAAAGTCGAACGTTCGCAATTAATAAGTCTCTGCCAAGAAAGCCTGCTACATACAGGCAGCACTCTGCTGTGCAGGCGCCAACACAGAAGGGCGCACGGCATCGCACAGTGAACGCCTTTCAGCATCCTCGCGTGCGGACGGTCAGAGCAAGTTGGAGGAAGAGTTGAGTAACTCCACGGGACGGGTTGCAGCCGTTCACAGTGTTCTGGAATGTTGTATTTTTGAGGGGAGACGGGATCTCATGCAGCTCAGGTTGGCCTTGAGATTACTGTGTCGTCAAAGTAGGCCTTGAACTCCTGGTCCTCCTGCCTGTAAGTCCCGAGTGTGGTGATTACAGGTGTGCACCACCGTGCCCACTCTTTATGTGATGCTGGGGACCAATCCCAAGCTTCATGTGTGCGAGGCAAGCACTCTGCCCGCGGGGTCACGTTTCCCGGCTTCCTGGTTTGATCTATCACACCACTGTAGCGTATTTACTCCGTTACAGACAGAGTCCCGTGTTCGTCCTCATCTCCGCGCTTTCCTTCCCTGGCACGTGGAACCCAGTTCTCATCAACTCATCAGATTTCTTTTTCCATTTGACTTGCACCAGGGACCAGACAGCTTGACGACTGTCTTCTCAGCCCTCCCACCCACAAATGTTGCCACCAGGGCTGTGGTAACTTAATAATGAAATAACAATAATACCCCTTGGCTTTTTGTGTTTCCAGATTATCCTGAAACCTCAGATGGCAGTCGCTGTAAAATACAGCAGCTCCGCTAGGTTTTCTTTCCACAGCGTCCTTTGAGAGTACAATAACGTTACCGCACGGAGTCATCGCCCTCCCAGTTCTGCCTGTTATGCTATTTTTTCAGACATTACTCATATTTCTCCTAAGTTACCACCCTTCTGCATAAATCCCACTTCTGGCCAAATTAAATTTGTCACTGACTCTAGTCTAGGCCATTTTACTCTTGATTATTTTAAACGGTATTTCCTTTGTTCAGATTTTGATTAGATCAAACATGTCTACCCCAGAGGCTGGAGGGACAATTCAGTGCTTAAGGACACTGACTGCTCTTGCAGGGGCCACTGGTTCAGTTCCCAGCAAAGACAATGTGTGGTTCACAAGTGCCTGTGACTCTGGTTCCAGGTAATCCTCTGGTCCCCATAGACGTGTGTGTGTGTGTGTGTGTGTGTGTGTGTGTGTGTGTGTGTGTGTGTACACGAGTGCGCATACACACACACACACGTGAATAAAACATATTTTCAAAAAGTCCAACTGAAATTCTGTCGTCTTCTCTAGATCCTAGATATCAGCCCTCTGAGTGCTGGTGATAGTCATATACCTGAACCCTTGACTTTCCATTAAATTCTACCTTTGACATGAAGGCTATGCCACAATTACTCCCAGACTATTATATCTTTTTAGTCCATTTAGTATTATTTTTCAAATTATTCAGTTGACGCTTTCTTTGATGTCATTTATTATAGTTATACTTTTCATTCATAGACATGTTACCTGTACACACACCATGTGTGTGCACATACCATGCGACAGTTGGGTGTGGTGTGCATGGCTGTACTCTTAGCACTTGGAAAACCGAGACAGGAGTAAATTTAAGGCCAGCCTTGGCTACTTAGTGAGACTGAGGTCAGTCTGGGCTACACAAGCCATTATCTAAAAGATAAACAATCAGGCATGCAGGCTCACATCTCTAGTCCCAGCATTAGGGAGACTGAGGCAGGAAGATTGCTTTGAGTTTTAGACTAAGTTGGGCTAGAATATGACTTCCAGACCAGAACAGGTGAAACAGATAAACCTCAGCATCCTTCTAGGGCATAACTCACAGATCTTCTGCCTTGTACAGTGGGTTTGTTATTAAATATTGATGGGGGCAGTAAAATTTGGGTCAGAGTTGAATAGGGCCACCCTAAGATAGAGGAAACAAGATCAACAGAGAGAAGTGTGTGTGTGTGTGTGTGTGTGTGTGTGTGTGTGTGTGTGTGTGTCTAGAGAAAGATTACATCAAATCCCGAGCCCAATTATTTTTTTGGCAACAGTAAGAACAGTGGTGTCGGCCACTGGTTTTTCTCTTGTGTATTTTCCTTCACGATACGATCACACTCGTTTTTGTTTTTGTTTTTGTTTTTTTTTTTTTGCCTCCAGATTTCTGTGCTTGCAGAAAATATGATCGCTGAAACAGAATGTTAAAATTAGGCATTGTTTTTATAGTACAGGAAGGAAAGAGGGGGTGGTCAGAAAACATAGGCAAATTCCCGTGTTACCCCAGTTTCTTAAAATACAAAACCGAGGGACCTATTTTTGTACCCGCAACTCTTCAGCTGGAGTTGCCCTGTGGTTGGGAGGGAGGAAGCCTCCCAGAGCAGCCAGGGGTGTGAGGGGAAAGTGGCACCCTAAGGTCAGAAGGTCCTAAAAGGTCTTGAAAAGGGGTGAATGGCCTGGGCATGGCAGCATATACTAAGATCCTGCCTTGAAAGAAGTAAAACAAAACGAAGACAAGATGAATATATTTGAAAGGGTCAAAGGCCGGCCAAACAGCGTGTTGAGAAATGACCATTCGGATGGGGGCTTCATTTTCAGATTCATTTATTTGATGACACTGCTCACAATAAACAAAATTTATAAGCATCAGAGTTGATCAAAGGAGATATACCACTAGAATACTTTCCTAAGGGAGGTTGGCCTAGCTGTGTCAATACAGGTGAAACAGACCTCGTGGGCTGCAGAAACAACGCAGAAGAGCACTTTCTGCTCTTGCAAGAACAGTAAGTGCTTTTAACCCCAGGGCCATCTCCCCACTCCTATGTTAAATAGTGTCTCACTTTATTCTTCATAGGACACAGGTGCATACACACTGAGTGAAAATTTGCCTGTAAAATGCATCCCATGGGGACAGGAAAATCATCTGAGTCATCCACCACACAATCTGGCAGTTTCTACAACAGTCATATGTTTGATGCACAAATGGATAAATAAGCAATAGTTAAGATTTTTTTTTAACTTCCTCATGCTAGAAACTATACATATACATCTCCTAGACATCCTGCATTTTACAGGAAGGGGTAAATCACTCACTAAGTCTCATGATTAGTAAATGACAAAGTCAAGATTTTAAACCAGGGCTAATGTCTATTTGCTAATCCCTAGCATGATTAGATACACATATATCCATCTTTCGTTTTTTCTTTTTAAGACTGGGTGTTGACTATGTAGGCCTAGCTGGCTTGGTGTTCACTATGTAGTCCATGCTGGCCTCAAACTAGCTGTAATCTTCCTGCCTTCTTATATGTATATATGTATCTACACGTATATAATTCCAGATGTTATGTATACATCAATATCATTACTAGCCACATTGTTACAAAATGTTTAAGATTTCTTAGAAGTTATTTTGTTCTTAGGGTATTTTCAGTTGGAAACATAAATTCTCATGCTATTGAGGAACTTTATTCTTTTCTGTGATTACCTTCCTGTCTTTTTACAAATTAGGTTCATTTTTTTCACTTTACTTCCAAGTGATATTTTATACTTTATAATTATACAAGTTACATGGTTTCAAAGTTGATGCTGCAACAACATATATTCAGATGGGGCTGGTGGCAATTAAGAGCATTACAGAGGTTTGTTTGTTTTGGGTTTGTTTTCAGAGGACTTGGGTTTGGTTCCTAACACTCATGCCTGGTAAGTCACAACTGCCAGTTCCTGGGCCTCTGGAATTTGGGAATTTAGCTTCCACATGTCCCTATACTCATGTGCACATATCTTCTGCCCTATACACATGCACAAGGCTGAAAAATAAACCTTAAGAAAAATTATATTCAGAAATGTCTTCTTTCATTCCTAACTTAAGGATACTTTGTAAGGACTCGGGCATTATGCTGGCCCCTGTCACCTAGCAGAATGGGTTCAGGCAGTACCCTGGTCAGCCCAGGGTTCCATATACACCTTTAAGAGAAAGACCCCTCCCACTAACGGTCTTTCTGCCTGCTCACCTGTTTCTGCTCTCCTCTCTTTCCCTCTGTTCCCCTGGGGCAGACCCGACTTTTCCTGTCTCCCTCTTCTCTCCCGTCCTCTCCCTCCTCCTCCCCTCCCCGTCCTCCTCCCCTCCCCCTCCCCTCACCCTCCCCCTCTCCCTCCCCTTCTCCCTCTCTCTCACCCTCCCCCTCTCCCTCCCCTTCTCCCTCTCCCTCTCTCTCCCCCTCCCCCTCTCCCTCCTCCTCTCCCTCTCCCTCTCCCTCTCCCTCCTCCCTCTCCCTCCTCCCCCTCCCCTCTCTCTCCCCCCTCTCCCTCCCCCTCCCCCTCCTCCTCCCTCCTCCTCCCCTCCCCCCTCCCTCTCCCTCCTCCCTCCCCTCCCCCTCCCCCTCTCCCTCCCTCTCCCCCTCCCCCTCTCTCTCCCCCTCCCCTCCCCCTCCCCTCTCCCTCTCCCTCTCCCTCTCCCTCCCCTCTCTCCCCCTCTCCCTCCCCCTCCCCCTCCCTCTCCTCTCCCTCCCCCTCCCCCCTCCCTCCCCCTCCCCCTCTCTTCCCCCTCTCCCTCTCTTGACCCGACCACTGTCATCTCTGGCAGGGAGCCCCAGGTGGACATCAAGGTATCAGGGCGATCCATCTCCTTTCTTTTGGACACTGGTGCCACATATTGAGGCCTGGTGTGGGGGGTTGGGGACCCACCTCTCCTCAGCTCCTTGTCAGGGTAAGGGGACAGCCTTACCTACCTCATCAGACTCCACCACTCAAATGCATTTTCAGGGAATCGTCCTCACTCATTCACTTCTGGTTATACCTCCCTGTCCTGTGCCCATACTGGGAAGGGACCCTTTAGCTAAGGTAGGAGAAGGAGCTTCTATTTCTTTTGCTCCCCCCCCATTAGCCTAACCCCAGACTCGCCAGAGGCTCCTCTCCTTCTCCCAGCCGTTCACCTTACTGGCTCCGATATGCCATTTCCTCTGCCAGCTTCTCAGGTGGATCTTAAAGTCTGGGACACCCAAAACCCTTCTGTGGCTAGACACCTTTCAGCCATTGTCACTCAGCTACAGAACCCCTCGAGGTACATCACCCAAGTCCAGTACCCACTCCCACTCCAGAGCCTTAGGGGACTTAAACCTATCCTCTCTGACCTCCTAAGAAAAATCCTACTCTGCCCTATGGCCTTTTCCTTTAACACCCCTATACTAATGAAAGACCCCAGAAGAGGACTTCCCTCCAGGAAGAGACCCCTGGACCCAAAGACCAAGCCGAGACCACGGATGCGGATGCAAACTGCAAGAGGTTTATTTGAGATACACAGGTACCTGTGGGCGACAAAGTCTCTCGGAGGACTTGCGCGCCCACAGGCTGGGGAGAGGGACTTTTATAGGGCTGGGTAGCAAAAGCACGGGTACAGAAGCGAGATGCATAGTTACAGGGGTCCCATTGGTCAGCTCAAATAAGGCGTTGAGTCATCCGAGGACAAGTCTCTTACGTGTTTGGGGATCTGATAATAGCTGACTTAGCTCATATTTGGGTTTTTCTCTGAACTCTCTGCTCCCCTCCCAAGGCCAGATGTGGCAGCCTGTGAGTACTGACCTTGTCCTGTACTTTTACTTGTTTATGTGGAAGCCTTGCAAAATGGCGTTACCATTGCTAAGCCAGGCCTTAAGCTATTAGCCTTGAGTGGGGGTCTTTCACTAATGGGACCTGTGCCTGGTTCAAGACCTCCTGCTCATTAACTCTGCAGTGGCCCTCCTCCATCCTGTGGTTCCTAACCCTTCACACTTCTTTCCACCCCCCCCACCCCCATCCCAGACCTCTCATTTCTCAGTTTTGGATCTTACGGATGCCTTTTTCTCTAACCCTGTCGGGAAAAGTCAGTCTCAAAATATGTTTGCTTTCACCTGGACTGACCCTGACACCCAAGCCTCCACACAGCTCACCTGGACAGTCCTACCTCAGGGATTCTGGGACAGCCCACGTCTCCTTGGCCAGGCTCTGGCTTCTGACCTGCTCTCTCTGTCTCTCCTCAGGTTTAAAGTCATACGATATGTAGATGATATTTTACTTTGCAGCTCGTCCTTAAAAGTTAGCCTGACTGACACCTCCACTTTTCTAAGTTTCCTGTCCAGAGGGGTTACAGTCACACCTTCTAAGGTCCAACTCCTCAGGTCACCTACTCGGGACTAACCATCACCCCAACTCACAAAGCTATTATCTTAAGACACAGAGAACCTAATCCAGTCTCTTGGAGTTCCTTCTACTAAAGAGGAAATTTTATCCTTTCTAGGAATAGCTGGCTTCTTACGGATCCCCTTTTACTCTCTCCTTGCTCGCCCTCTGTATGAGGCAGCTCTTGGCTCTCTTTACGAACCTTTCTTTAACCCTGTTACTAAGCCCTTCCAGAAACTCAAACAGGCTCTTCTCCAGGCCCCAGCTCTTCATAATCCAGACCTAACTCATCCTTTCTCTCCATATATAACAGAAAAGGAAGGATACGCTCTTGGAGTTCTAGGCCACCAGCTGGGACCTTCCTTTGCATCTGTAGCATACCTGTCAAAGAAGCTAGACCTAACTGCCCGAGGACGGGCACCCTGCATACGTGCTTTAGCAGCTGCTGAGCTCCTCATTCGTGAGTCAAAGAAACTAACCTTGGGCCACCCATCACTGTCTTCTCCCACCATAACCTGTCCCATCTCTTAATTTATAAAGGCTTACGAACTCTACCTCCTCCCCAAGTTCTTTCTCTCTAGGTGGCACCAGTAGAAGATGCCACACTTACTTCCCAATCCTGCCCACCCCCTCAATATCTCAAATCTCCTACCTCAACCTAATACTAACTATTCCCCATCTCGTCCCTGCATCGAAACCCTAGAGGAACTATTGTCCCATCCTCCACACATACAGGAGGGCACACTTCCTCAGGCCACCTATACCTGGTACACAGATGGCAGCTCCCTTTTACATGAGGGGGCCTGAGAACAGGCTATGGCATAGAGTCAGATATAGGGGGTGGAGGCACAGACACTCCCTGCCCATACTACTAGCCAGCAGGATGAATTAATAGACCTCACCCGTTCCTTCCAATTAGCACAGGGACAATCCTTAAATGTTTACACAGACTCCAAATATGCCTTTCACATCCTTCTGTCCCATGCTTCTATCTGGAAAGAGCGGGGGCTGCTTACTACAAAGGGAGGATCCATAACTAACTCAGGTCATATTATGGCCATGCTAAAGGCCTCCCACCTCCCCAAATTTAACAGAATTATTCACTGCTGGTCTCAGCAGACTGACAGCTCCATTATCTCCAAGGGAAACAACCGGGCTGATGAAGCAGCTAAAGCTGCAGCCCTCAGAAGCCCACACTCACCACACCCACCACACGGAGTTCATACACTAAACCCACGTCCTGACACTCGACAAATTCTTCCCAGCTCTTTCATCCTAACAGCAAGGCTCTTTCTCGTTTTGTCAAGGCTCACCTCCAGCCCACTCCTGAGAACTTGCATTTCTTAAAAACTATCACTGCTTCTTGTAAAACCTGTCACATGTCAGACCCTGACTCTAGGTATCATAGTCCCCTTTTCCTACCCACCAGGCCAGGGGCTCTCTCTCCCAGGGACTGACTGGCAACGTGGCTTTACCCACATGCCTACAGTCAGAGGGGTCAAATATATCGTGGTATTAGTTGAAACTTTCTCAGGGTGGGCGGAAGCTTTTCCAACCACTGACAAAAAAGCCCAGACAGTCTCGGACATCCTTCTTAGAGAAATTATTCCTGGGTTTGGAATTCCAGCTTCTCAGATCTCCCAAATCCTATCTGAAGCTCTCAACCTCCCTTGATATTTTTATATTCCATACCACCCCCAGTCCTCAGGGAAGGTCGAGCAAACTAACCATTCTTAAAAAGCATTCTTGTTAAAATGCCACAGGAACTTCACCCCAACTGGGTATAAAGCTCTTGCCTCTGGCTCTTTGCAGGCTTAGGGCGGCCAGTTCTAACACCTGGCCTCTCACCTAAACCCTCACCTCTCCCTGATCACCTGCTTAACACCCTTACTTCCTCATCTCCGTTCCCTCTGATGACCTTGACCATGTACCCACCCCTGTGCATCCCCAATTAACATGGGGGACTAGGTCCTTATTCCTCCTCCAGACCAACACTCCTCACCTCTTTCCCCTCAATGGCAGGGCCCCTTCAAGGTAATTCTTGTAACTCTGGTAGCTGCTAAGCTTGATACTCCCCCACTGGATTGACTTATCCCACCTCAAAGCCCTTACTTCTCCACCTGAAGCTCACCCGTCATACACAGCAACTGCAACAGGAACCTGGTCCCTTAAGCTTCCGAGGACACCAAGGTCATCTGCCTTGTCCCCAAGAAGACAGAGGCATCACCCCTACAACCACACTCTGCCGGACTGGGGACCCCATATACTTTCCTTCCTGGCCCCTCTTCCTCCCCTCAGGCTGATCTGAGCTCTCCTTCTACTAATTATACCCTACTCATCAATCTCCTCTCTATGTATCCCCCAATTACTCTTTCAAACCCCCTAATCCAATCAATTAGCTGTTGTTACAGGAATGCCAGCCAGTAGCCACGGATCTGGAGACACAAAGACCGTCAAGCATGTCCATGTGCCCTCAAACCAACCGCCGGTGCCTCCTGAGTGAATGTAAAGGTCTAAGAGGCGCTGGAGAATTCCATACAGCCTGGACTGCAGTGAAACAGCCAGCGACCCCAGGACGTGGCAGCAACCTAGCTTTTTCTTCTCACCCCACAAAGATGGTCAACGCCCCAGGTCAGCAGGAGGTAGTCTTGAGAACTCAACGCCCTTATTCCCTGTCCTTCCACGCATGCCTAACTCCTCACCTTTTTAATAATAAACAAAGGTGGGAAAGTAAGGACTCAGGCAGTATGCTGCCCCTGTCACCTGGCAGAAGCACTCAGGCAGTGCCCTGGTCAGCCCAGGGTTCCATGGAGATCCAAAGGTCCCCTTTAAGAGAAGCCCACCCCACCCACCCCACCCCCAGGGCTGGAGCAATGGTTCAGTTGTTAAGATGGCTGCTCTTCCAGAGGACCTGAGTTCAATTCACCAGAGCACCCACTCTGATGGTGGCTCAGAACCATCTGTAATGAGATCTGGTGCTCTGTTCTGGCCTGCAGACATACATGCATGCAGAATACTGTATATGTAATAAATAAATAAATCTCAGAGAGAAAGAGAGAGAGAGAGAGAGAGAGAGAGAGAGAGAGAGAGAGAGAGAGAGGAAGAGAGAAAGACCCCGCCCACTTGATGGTCTTTCTGCCTGCTCATCTCTTTCTGCCCCTCCCTTTCCCAATAAACTCCACGTGGGTTTGCTGAGTTCTGTGGTTCTTGTTTCATCGTCCACAACAGATGCTGCAAAACAACACACTGTCCATGTGCTTTCTCTAATATGTGTCTTTATTAGTTTTGTGTGGCCCTCAAAAAAATAATACATGTGTGCATACTTTTTTAAAATATTGCTTCCATTTCTTAGATGAAGGTTATACGGGGCTGGAAGGTTGGCTCAAGGGTGAGGAGTGAGTGTTGCTTTTGGAGCTCCTCCCATCTTGGGGAAGCCACGAGTCCCCCAGGGACTTCAGAAACCCCACATGAAGCCGTGGAGAGCCAGCAGACTAGGTCCCACCTCCCGTGAGACATACAGGAAGAACTAATGATGGAATAGGCTCACTTTTATTCTTCCTATCAGCTGCGGTGATTTGTACTGGGCCTTGTCAGTGCGCCTCCGTTAACCAAGGCCAGTCCTTCGTGAGCTCTGCTCGGGCTCTGTGCTCATTATAAACTTACCGGGTATATCTACATATCTCTAGTTTTCTTTCCAAGGTACATTTGCTACATTATTAGAGCGTTCCTCTAACAATGAAGAGACTAGGAAGTTAACATGATGTGTCAATTTAATGAATCTAATTAATGGTGGTGCCTCTGAAAAGATAATGGCCAAAGAGACTATAAAAACTAATTGTTAGTGACAGTTGACTGGCAAAGGAAAGAAAAAAACGTTGAGCACAAAAGGAAATGCAGGGTGGACTAAGCCTCCAAGCTGTAGGACAGCACTTTGACAGGGGTTGAGTGAACTGCGCTGACTTGGGCCCAGTTCAGTTTCTAGAAGTTAAGATGAAATGAAACAGAGAGTGGCAAATAAGCGAACTGTTAAGCCAGAAAGTGAAAAGTGAAAGGCATCTCCCTTTGGCTTCTATTTGTCCCTGAAGTTCTAAAATAATTTTATTCAAAATTTCTTAAAAAGGAAAAGAAATGATCACAAAAGAAAAAGACAACATTTTCTGATTTTCTTCCGGAGATGGGGCTGAATATTTCCTTTTAGTTTTTTTCCTTGAGAAAAACGTCTCAATACCACGGGCTGTTTTCCAGTCCCTGTGTAAAAGAAGACCTTCAACTTGTGCCACCAGGGTTTCATCTTCATGAACGACGCGAGGCAAGCGCTCCACCAGCTGAGCAGCAACTGCAATGGTTGACTGATTTGCTATGGCTGACCGCTTGTACCAGGCTCTGACGAGACTCTGTCTGAATTGCCTCTGTGTGGCTATCAGAGATTAGCAGCGTGCGCTCGGTGTACTGGTGCATGCCTGTACTCCTAACAGGTAGGGGCTGGGCTCCTAGGAAGTAAGCCGAGGCCGGCGTGGGCTGTTCCGGGACTATTCTGGTGAGCCAGAATTACAAAGCATTGCCCTGTCTCAAAATTAAAAAGTACGTTTTAAAACCGCAAATTTGTATCTATCTCCCTCCCTCCCTCCCTCCCTCCCTCCCTCCCTCCCTCCCTCCCTCCCTCCCTCCCTCTCTCTCTCTCTCTCTCTCTCTCTCTCTCTCTCTCTCTCTCTCTCTCTCTCTCTCCAGGGGCTGGGAAAGTAGCCCAACTAGTCGTGTGCTTGCACTACACTGGCACGGCATAAACCACACATGGTGGTCAGCTGCTGTAGCACTCATACGGTGGACATGGTGGAACAGCCCTGTAATCCCAGAACGCTCAAGAAAGAGGTAGGAAAAGCAGACCGTGGGAATCATCCTGGGCTACACAGGTGATTCAAGAGCATTCTGGGAAACAAGAGGCTGAGGTACGAGGCTTTGAGTTCGAACACAGCCTGAGCTACACAAAGACACTTTATCTCAACTAATAAGTTGCTTGTGCTGTTTCTTTGCCGTGAGTGGACGAGTAGTGGATGTGGCCTCCTACGGGACAGTTAATGTAGTGGGCTTTGCTTGGGGCCAGCGGCTCACAGAAAGGGGCATGGGGATTTCTACTGATTCTGAAAGCTCAGCCTTAGCTGAGGTTTGTTTTCTAAGCAGCTCTCATGTCAACCCATTTCTATTAGTTCACTTTCTGCCCCGTGGCTTTATTACCTCATCTCCACACTGCCCATCCTGCTTGCGCTGTGTCTCTTGCTGTCTTCTTCCCAGCATCCTCTCTGCTCAGAAGTCCTGCCTAGTTATTGGCTGTTCAGATTTTATTAAACCATCAGGGTGACACATCTTCGAGGCGTACCCAAAGATTATTCCACAACAAGCCAATGATGGAAGACGCGTGAGAGACCTTTAGGAGTCATACACAACAGGACTGCCTCCCTCTTTATCAGCCCTGAGACCCTGGGTAGGCACTTTCCATTTGCAAAGCTAGCACTAGCCTGGCATTGTGACACACACTTGTTACTTCAGTACTGGGGCTCAGGTGGAAGAACTAGGTGTATTTTAGGTTAGCTCATGTTAAATCGTGAATTCTAGGACACCTTGGACTAGTATGAGAGAGACTCTGTCTCAAGAAACAAAACAAAAGTTATAACATGCAGGCGCTCGGTTTGCAAGATGGTCCGGCTGGTGACAGTGCCTGTGCTTCGGACTAATGACTCAAATTCTGTCCCTGGGATGCACGAGGTGGCAGAAGAAAATTGGATTCCAAAGCTGGTCTCTGGCCTCCACATGTTGGCTGAGGCGTGCACATGGCCACATGTATGCCTACCTCTACGCACAGGTGCAATATTTTTTTCTTAACGAAGGCTCCATTCCCAACACTACAGAAAAACAAAAGCAAAATCAAATTCTGATAATTCTTACAGGATTTTAGTGGAACTGAAGAGCTGTCAAGTTTCTGAATTTGGTGTCTAATAGGCGGGAAACACTCCATACTCACCAGCTTGTTTTTAGAAACTAATCTGCAGGAAGAAGGGCAGCCCATGAAGCTGATGATGCTAATCAGAGGTCATCTCATGACTTATTTGTCAGGACAGCAGGCTCCATTCCACCATTAATTAAAACAAACGAGTACAATTACTAGGAACCGGTTAAGCTGAATCCGGGCTTAATTCCACTAAAAAGAAAAAAGTCTCAGGAAGCATCTTAATTATAATCTCCTGTTGATGATGCCCCAGGCAGCAGGTAGGCACAAGCACATTATAGTCCACTAATTAGGAGGCTGAGCCTGCTAACCTCTAATTGTGCAATTTGCAAATATTCTCCCCACCATAACAACATCTTGAATTCTGTCCTATTAAAAGCTATGGTATACTTCAGTTTTCTTGTGTTGCCCTGTATATCTGGTTTGTCATTGTTTGTGGCTTGAACCCTGTGTATTCAGCAAGGGCTCGGCCAATGAGCTGCAAGGCAGCATCTTTTCACTAGAAAAGCCACCGTAGTTACACCATCCAAACAATACACCTTAGTTACACCATCCAAACAATACACCGTAGTTACACCATCCAAACAAGACACCGTAGTTACACCATCCAAACAATACACCGTAGTTACACCATCCAAACAATACACCGTAGTTACACCATCCAAACAAGACACCGAAGTTACACCATCCAAACAAGACACCGTAGTTACACCATCCAAACAATACACCGTAGTTACACCATCCAAACAAGACACCGTAGTTACACCATCCAAACAATACACCGTAGTTACACCATCCAAACAAGACACCGTAGTTACACCATCCAAACAAGACACCGTAGTTACACCATCCAAACAATACACCTTAGTTACACCATCCAAACAATACACCGTAGTTACACCATCCAAACAAGACACCGTAGTTACACCATCCAAACAATACACCGTAGTTACACCATCCAAACAAGACACCGTAGTTACACCATCCAAACAAGACACCGTAGTTACACCATCCAAACAAGACACCGTAGTTACACCATCCAAACAAGACACCGTAGTTACACCATCCAAACAATACACCGTAGTTACACCATCCAAACAAGACACCGTAGTTACACCATCCAAACAAGACACCGTAGTTACACCATCCAAACAAGACACCGTAGTTACACCATCCAAACAATACACTGTAGTTACACCATCCAAACAATACACCGTAGTTACACCATCCAAACAAGACACCGTAGTTACACCATCCAAACAATACACCTTAGTTACACCATCCAAACAATACACTGTAGTTACACCATCCAAACAATACACCTTAGTTACACCATCCAAACAAGACACCGTAGTTACACCATCCAAACAAGACACCTTAGTTACACCATCCAAACAAGACACCGTAGTTACACCATCCAAACAATACACCGTAGTTACACCATCCAAACAATACACCGTAGTTACACCATCCAAACAATACACCGTAGTTACACCATCCAAACAATACACCGTAGTTACACCATCCAAACAATACACCTTAGTTACACCATCCAAACAATACACCGTAGTTACACCATCCAAACAATACACCGTAGTTACACCATCCAAACAAGACACCGTAGTTACACCATCCAAACAAGACACCGTAGTTACACCATCCAAACAAGACACCGTAGTTACACCATCCAAACAAGACACCGTAGTTACACCATCCAAACAAGACACCGTAGTTACACCATCCAAACAAGACACCGTAGTTACACCATCCAAACAAGACACCTTAGTTACACCATCCAAACAATACACCGTAGTTACACCATCCAAACAAGACACCTTAGTTACACCATCCAAACAAGACACCGTAGTTACACCATCCAAACAATACACCGTAGTTACACCATCCAAACAATACACCGTAGTTACACCATCCAAACAATACACCGTAGTTACACCATCCAAACAATACACCTTAGTTACACCATCCAAACAATACACCTTAGTTACACCATCCAAACAATACACCGTAGTTACACCATCCAAACAATACACCGTAGTTACACCATCCAAACAAGACACCGTAGTTACACCATCCAAACAAGACACCGTAGTTACACCATCCAAACAAGACACCGTAGTTACACCATCCAAACAAGACACCATAGTTACACCATCCAAACAAGACACCGTAGTTACACCATCCAAACAATACACCGTAGTTACACCATCCAAACAAGACACCGTAGTTACACCATCCAAACAAGACACCTTAGTTACACCATCCAAACAAGACACCTTAGTTACACCATCCAAACAATACACCGTAGTTACACCATCCAAACAAGACACCGTAGTTACACCATCCAAACAAGACACCGTAGTTACACCATCCAAACAATACACCGTAGTTACACCATCCAAACAATACACCTTAGTTACACCATCCAAACAAGACACCGTGAGTTACACCATCCAAACAAGACACCTTAGTTACACCATCCAAACAATACACCGTAGTTACACCATCCAAACAATACACCGTGAGTTACACCATCCAAACAAGACACCTTAGTTACACCATCCAAACAATACACCGTAGTTACACCATCCAAACAAGACACCGTAGTTACACCATCCAAACAAGACACCGTAGTTACACCATCCAAACAAGACACCTTAGTTACACCATCCAAACAATACACCGTGAGTTACACCATCCAAACAATACAACGTAGTTACACCATCCAAACAAGACACCGTAGTTACACCATCCAAACAATACACCGTAGTTACACCATCCAAACAATACACCGTAGTTACACCATCCAAACAATACACCGTAGTTACACCATCCAAACAAGACACCGTAGTTACACCATCCAAACAAGACACCGTAGTTACACCATCCAAACAAGACACCGTAGTTACACCATCCAAACAAGACACCGTAGTTACACCATCCAAACAAGACACCGTAGTTACACCATCCAAACAAGACACCGTAGTTACACCATCCAAACAAGACACCGTAGTTACACCATCCAAACAAGACACCGTAGTTACACCATCCAAACAAGACACCGTAGTTACACCATCCAAACAATACACCTTAGTTACACCATCCAAACAATACACCGTAGTTACACCATCCAAACAATACACCGTAGTTACACCATCCAAACAAGACACCGTAGTTACACCATCCAAACAAGACACCGTAGTTACACCATCCAAACAAGACACCGTAGTTACACCATCCAAACAAGACACCGTAGTTACACCATCCAAACAAGACACCGTAGTTACACCATCCAAACAAGACACCGTAGTTACACCATCCAAACAAGACACCTTAGTTACACCATCCAAACAATACACCGTAGTTACACCATCCAAACAAGACACCGTAGTTACACCATCCAAACAAGACACCGTAGTTACACCATCCAAACAATACACCGTAGTTACACCATCCAAACAATACACCGTAGTTACACCATCCAAACAATACACCGTAGTTACACCATCCAAACAATACACCTTAGTTACACCATCCAAACAATACACCTTAGTTACACCATCCAAACAAGACACCGTAGTTACACCATCCAAACAAGACACCGTAGTTACACCATCCAAACAAGACACCGTAGTTACACCATCCAAACAAGACACCGTAGTTACACCATCCAAACAAGACACCGTAGTTACACCATCCAAACAAGACACCGTAGTTACACCATCCAAACAAGACACCGTAGTTACACCATCCAAACAAGACACCGTGAGTTACACCATCCAAACAAGACACCTTAGTTACACCATCCAAACAAGACACCTTAGTTACACCATCCAAACAATACACCGTAGTTACACCATCCAAACAATACACCGTAGTTACACCATCCAAACAAGACACCGTAGTTACACCATCCAAACAATACACCGTAGTTACACCATCCAAACAATACACCTTAGTTACACCATCCAAACAAGACACCGTAGTTACACCATCCAAACAAGACACCTTAGTTACACCATCCAAACAATACACCGTAGTTACACCATCCAAACAATACACCGTAGTTACACCATCCAAACAAGACACCGTAGTTACACCATCCAAACAATACACCGTAGTTACACCATCCAAACAATACACCGTAGTTACACCATCCAAACAAGACACCGTAGTTACACCATCCAAACAAGACACCTTAGTTACACCATCCAAACAATACACCGTAGTTACACCATCCAAACAAGACACCGTAGTTACACCATCCAAACAAGACACCGTAGTTACACCATCCAAACAAGACACCGTAGTTACACCATCCAAACAAGACACCGTAGTTACACCATCCAAACAAGACACCGTAGTTACACCATCCAAACAAGACACCGTAGTTACACCATCCAAACAAGACACCGTAGTTACACCATCCAAACAAGACACCGTAGTTACACCATCCAAACAAGACACCGTAGTTACACCATCCAAACAAGACACCGTAGTTACACCATCCAAACAAGACACCTTAGTTACACCATCCAAACAAGACACCTTAGTTACACCATCCAAACAATACACCGTAGTTACACCATCCAAACAATACACCGTAGTTACACCATCCAAACAAGACACCGTAGTTACACCATCCAAACAATACACCGTAGTTACACCATCCAAACAATACACCTTAGTTACACCATCCAAACAAGACACCGTAGTTACACCATCCAAACAAGACACCTTAGTTACACCATCCAAACAATACACCGTAGTTACACCATCCAAACAAGACACCGTAGTTACACCATCCAAACAAGACACCGTAGTTACACCATCCAAACAATACACCGTAGTTACACCATCCAAACAATACACCGTAGTTACACCATCCAAACAAGACACCGTAGTTACACCATCCAAACAAGACACCTTAGTTACACCATCCAAACAATACACCGTAGTTACACCATCCAAACAATACACCGTAGTTACACCATCCAAACAAGACACCGTAGTTACACCATCCAAACAAGACACCGTAGTTACACCATCCAAACAAGACACCGTAGTTACACCATCCAAACAAGACACCATAGTTACACCATCCAAACAAGACACCGTAGTTACACCATCCAAACAATACACCGTAGTTACACCATCCAAACAAGACACCGTAGTTACACCATCCAAACAAGACACCTTAGTTACACCATCCAAACAAGACACCTTAGTTACACCATCCAAACAATACACCGTAGTTACACCATCCAAACAATACACCGTAGTTACACCATCCAAACAAGACACCGTAGTTACACCATCCAAACAATACACCGTAGTTACACCATCCAAACAATACACCTTAGTTACACCATCCAAACAAGACACCGTAGTTACACCATCCAAACAAGACACCTTAGTTACACCATCCAAACAATACACCGTAGTTACACCATCCAAACAATACACCGTAGTTACACCATCCAAACAAGACACCGTAGTTACACCATCCAAACAATACACCGTAGTTACACCATCCAAACAATACACCGTAGTTACACCATCCAAACAAGACACCGTAGTTACACCATCCAAACAAGACACCTTAGTTACACCATCCAAACAATACACCGTAGTTACACCATCCAAACAATACACCGTAGTTACACCATCCAAACAAGACACCGTAGTTACACCATCCAAACAATACACCGTAGTTACACCATCCAAACAATACACCGTAGTTACACCATCCAAACAATACACCGTAGTTACACCATCCAAACAAGACACCGTAGTTACACCATCCAAACAAGACACCGTAGTTACACCATCCAAACAAGACACCGTAGTTACACCATCCAAACAATACACCTTAGTTACACCATCCAAACAAGACACCGTAGTTACACCATCCAAACAAGACACCGTAGTTACACCATCCAAACAATACACCGTAGTTACACCATCCAAACAATACACCGTAGTTACACCATCCAAACAAGACACCGTAGTTACACCATCCAAACAAGACACCGTAGTTACACCATCCAAACAATACACCGTAGTTACACCATCCAAACAATACACCGTAGTTACACCATCCAAACAAGACACCTTAGTTACACCATCCAAACAATACACCGTAGTTACACCATCCAAACAAGACACCTTAGTTACACCATCCAAACAATACACCGTAGTTACACCATCCAAACAATACACCTTAGTTACACCATCCAAACAATACACCTTAGTTACACCATCCAAACAATACACCGTAGTTACACCATCCAAACAATACACCGTAGTTACACCATCCAAACAAGACACCGTAGTTACACCATCCAAACAAGACACTGTAGTTACACCATCCAAACAAGACACCGTAGTTACACCATCCAAACAAGACACCGTAGTTACACCATCCAAACAATACACCTTAGTTACACCATCCAAACAAGACACCGTAGTTACACCATCCAAACAAGACACCGTAGTTACACCATCCAAACAATACACCGTAGTTACACCATCCAAACAAGACACCGTAGTTACACCATCCAAACAAGACACCGTAGTTACACCATCCAAACAAGACACCTTAGTTACACCATCCAAACAATACACCATAGTTACACCATCCAAACAATACACCGTAGTTACACCATCCAAACAATACACCGTAGTTACACCATCCAAACAAGACACCGTAGTTACACCATCCAAACAATACACCGTAGTTACACCATCCAAACAATACACCGTAGTTACACCATCCAAACAATACACCTTAGTTACACCATCCAAACAATACACCTTAGTTACACCATCCAAACAATACACCTTAGTTACACCATCCAAACAAGACGAAGGTTCTAGTCTTTGGCCACCATTGCTGTCAGGCAACTGTCAAACTGAAGGACTTTGTGGATTTTTTTTCCTTGTGGGGAGGGAGCTGGAGGCAGGATCAGTAATGTCTCACTACGTAGTTCTGAGTGGCTTGGAACTCACTCAGTAGACCAGGCTTGATTTGAATTCACAGAGATCTGCTTTCCTCTGCCTCTTCAGTATTGGGATTAAAGACAGGTGTCAGAATTCTCAGCTCTTCCTAACCGGAGGAAGGTAAAAGGAGTGTTAGTGTACCCACACTGCTTTCCAAAGACTGAGGACGAGGTTTGATCTCTGTGTTTCCAAAAGGATGGAGCCCAGATTGTTCGAGGACACTAAAAAGGTCAGCTAATTAGCAAGGCAGTCCCGGTTTGTAGGAAATGTCATCCACAATGAACAGGGACGACAGAAAAGGCCAATGGTACAAACATCCACACTGGCATTTACCCCATCAAGGTGTTTATCACCAGACTGAAAACTGGACACACACTGCCAAAAGGCTGTGGAGCAGAAAGCCACATCTCACCAAGCTGGATGGGGGAAGAAACAACCAGGACGATCCAGTAAGCGCAATCTTACACATAGATTTAATTAGAAACTGGTTCAAGGAAGGAAGGAAAACAACAACATAGAGAGCACTTGTTACACATGTCGGAACTTTGAATTTGGCAAGGATTTTTTTTTTAAAGATTTGTTTGTATATAGTGTTCTGCCTGCATGTAAGCCTCCAAGCCAGAAGAGGGCACCAGATAGATGGTTGAGAGCCACCACATGGTTGCTAGGACCTTTGGAAGCTCTTAACCACTGAGCCTTCTCTCCAGCCCCTAGCAAGGATATTTTAAAGAAGTCAGAGTTTTGAAAAATCTACCAGTGGTACCAAGGTAATTATGTGAGATTGTGTTCTTTTTTGTTATAGTCTAAATGGATAGTTGTGATTATATGTTGTTTTTATGACCTAAGAAAGCCACTGAAGAGCAGTGGCTGCAAAGCCAGCCAGAGTCAGAGAAGCTGGGCAGTGGTGGCACACACCTTTAAACCCAGGACTCAGGAGAGAGAGGCAGATGGGTCTCTGTGAGTTCAAAGCCACCTGGGCCACATTGAGAATGAATCAGTGTAAAAGAGAAACAGAGCTCATGCCTTCAGTCCCAGCACTAGAGAGGGACACAAGATAGGAACAGGTCATTCAGTACTCAACCTTAGGCAGTTCAGTTTCCAGCCCACTGAGGTCAGGATCGTCCAGCCATGGTAGAGGTTGAGAGCTCTCTGGAAGCTCTCATCATCTGTCTCTGGGTTTTTACTATTCCTGCTACAGATAGACATTTTCCAGTCCAAAAGCTCTGCAACAATATGTATTTTCGATTGCTTTTTTTTCTTTTGAGCAGGCCATTTTCTTTTTCTTTGAGAGAATTCATCTTCTCACATGGGCAAAATTCCTTTTTTCAGGAGGACTTTTTCTTTGAAAAGGCATTTCTGTTCTGGTTGTTACTGCTTGGCAAAATTTTTCTATTCTGTTTTAGTTTTTTTGAAGCTAAAAAGATCATGCTGAAATCTTCATTTAGGAATTTTCCAATCCTAATAAATTAAGTGCTATAATTTTTCCACTGGCATTTTAAATGTTGATTTTGGTATTTGCTATGGAGTATATTGGTGATGCGGGGTTTGTCACATGGTGTGGAGTGATCTTGTTACATCCCGTGTGTGTGCGCCTCAACCTCAATCTTTCTCTGATATTCTGAAGCTGTGTATAACACTCCACCGGGCCACTCATATAGTACAGGGCGGGGGGGTGGGGGGGGTGGGGCATGGTCTTTGGGTTCATTTCTCACTGTTTACTTCTGCAGGTTCATTACTTGCAGACTTCCAGCTGGCACTGCAGCCCCTCCCTTTAGGCTTGTAAATGCTTAATAATTAGAGAGCTGTGTGTGTCATCATCCCAGCACCTGGGAGGAAGCTGCAAGAAGACTAACGAGTTCAAAGCCAGCCTGGGCTGCACACCAAGGAAGAGGCCAGCCAGGATTAAATACCACAGGCAAGACCTTGTCTCAAAAACAGAAACAAAAACAAACAAACAAACAAACAAACAACCCCCCCAAAACAAAACAAACAAAAGCAAAAATCAAAACCCAAACCAACCAACCAACCAACCAACCAAGTAAAAACCAAAACACCACAAGTTCATACTAAGGCGAGTAAGGGTGTTAGTAAGGAAGGCTAGCGACATCTGTGACCCAGGATAAGGTACAAATGCCTATAAGTGAAACAAGTTTTTCAGGAAAATATTTATTCACTATCTTTGTTGCATGTGTGTATTTTTTTTTTTTTTCTTTTTTTTGAGACAGGATTTCTCTGTGTAGTCATGGCTGTCCTTTTTTATTTCTATTTTATTTTTTAAGCCAGGGTATTAGTGTGTCCCCCGGGCCGGCTAAGAACTCCAGGTACTGCTCCGGCCGCAGCCTTGAGCTCATGCGCACACGCGGCTCTAACCTGAAGGCTCACGGAAAACTTGAACCTTTGCCGGTGGTCGCCTTGGGACACAGCACCAGCAGAGTCCTCCTGCAGGCTGGGCCGCAGCCGTGCGCCCCGGGCCCTGCAAAGCGCGGCGCGGCTCCGGGCGCGGGCGCGGGCTCCCGAAGGGCGGCTGGGTGGATGATGCCGGGCTCGACCTGCTCCCCTGCCCCGCAGCCCGGCCCCGCCCCTCTCGCCCGGCCCCGGCGAATCCAAACGAGCCCCGCCAGCTCGGGGGCCGAGCACCGAGTGACCGATCGCTGCCGCCCCGCCCCCGGCCGCCCGCCATTTTTGCCGGGTGGGAGGAGAAAGGCGGGAGGCGCGGCGCGGGCTCGGCGGGACGCTGGCGGGCCTGGGCGGCTAGAGCCGCTCGCCGGGGCCGGGGCGGGCGGACAGGCAGCAGGCAGGCGCCCATCCTCCGGGTGCCCCTCCGGAATGAGGCCTCGGCGCCGGCGCGGGACGACTCGGGGCCTCGTCAGAGCGTGAGTGCGGCGCGCGCCCCCCGCTGTCAGTTAGCGCGCGCCCCCGCCGCCCTCCCCGTCCCCGCGCGCCCCCGCCGCCGTCCCCGCGCAGACTCGGCTTGTTTGTTTCTGCAGGGATCCTAGCAGAGGCCGAAGCCGCGGCCGCGATGCCGGGGAAGCTGAAGGTGAAGATCGTGGCCGGTCGCCATTTGCCGGTGATGGACCGCGCCAGCGACCTGACGGATGCCTTCGTGGAGGTGCGTGCCGGGGCTTGGGGGTCAGCGCCGGGCGCCCCGCCCTGCCCCGCCCCGCCCCGCCCCGCCCCTGCCCTGCCCTGGCTGCGGCGTCCGCCCTGGAGCAGAGGTGCCCACCGGTCCCCAGACGCCCGCCGGGTTCGCAGTGCCCCTCGGGGCAGGGCGCCTCCCGGCCGCCGCCGCCGCCACCTGCCAGTCCCAGGCGTGGCCTCGTTTATGATCCGGGAGGTGGGGGGACATTGCTGCTGCGTGTCCGGGGCCACCTGCAGCTTCCCCACCGCCCCACCGTGCGACGACATCCAGCCCTTCTCCCCCAACACTGTCTGAATCATCAGTGCAAGTCTCACACAACAGTGGCACTTTATCCGGAGACCGGCAGGGAGATGCGCTGTCTCGGTGTAAATGTTGCCTCGAGGTAGGAAGTCAGTTAAGTGCCATGGCTTTCAATTGCAGAATTGCTTTTTAAAAAAAATTTAATGATTGGTTTAAAAGTCATGCAAATTAGCGCAGGCCTATGGCCTGGAAATTATTAACTCAGAACCCGAATGAAGCTAAGGAGGAATTACAGTAAAAGTTGACATGATGAGGCAGACCATTACAGCAGTAATCATTTGGGCTAGTAATGCTTAGGGTTCAAAGATTATATGTATATGATAGTATTCTTCTACTCAATATAAAATATTCTTAAAGGGTCTAGGACCTAATTAACTGCAGTTCATTCTATCCATTTTTTATGACAGTTGTTAAGCTTAACATCCTTTTCATTGAAAAAAGTGTTTGCTCTTGGGTCAGATATAAACAGATGTACAGATAACTGGTTAGTGTTGGGCAGAACGACCCACACAACTGATACTAATAATCATCAGTGCCATGTTTGTGCTGTGTACAAATATGTGCTTAGTCCTTACAACAGTCCTGGTAGTAGCCTTACTCTTTGTTAGAGGTTAGGCAGCAAGAGGCCTATGGGTGGCAATAATGTGCCGACAATTACTTACCTTGTAAATCCCCACAGCCTA
Source organism: Cricetiscus sungorus (assembly GCA_030556225.1). Lineage (NCBI taxonomy): Eukaryota > Metazoa > Chordata > Mammalia > Rodentia > Cricetidae > Cricetiscus > Cricetiscus sungorus. The sequence continues at coordinate 47,768,755 of JANBXA010000735.1, read as the reverse complement.
GGGGCAGTCTGTTCTAGTAAGCGATTTCTGTGTCTGCAAGCAAGATGCTGAAAGTTACATTTGAATGAGGGAACTAGTTTAAGAAGACTTCCTAAGGAAGTCGCAGTTGACCTGAGCCTTGAGGGACACCAGGATTTTTCAGGCAAAAGGAACAGCAAAGGCACAGAAGGTGGGACCTGGCATGTTCAGGAAGCCGCTTTAGTGTGAGGTGCACTTGGAGTGAGCTGTGGGGGTGGAGCAGGAAGAGTGGGTTGACGTCAAGCCTCACTTTTTATTCTGTTCCTTTTTGTAAGTGAGACTAAACCAGGGGAGCGGTTTCAGCAGAAGTAAGATTTTTAAAAAAAATTACCCACAGGATGGCCTGAATGGACATAATATTTTATTTATAGTTTCACTAGATTACCCATGCTTACCTTGATATTAAAATCCTGTCTCAAGTGAGGCATGATATTGCACACTCTGAATTCTGGGGGTCAGGAGGCAGAGGCAGGTGCATCTCTGAGTTTGAAGTCAGTGTGGTCTATGTCATTCCAAGGCCAGGTAGGGATATATATTTAGATCCTGTCTCAAAAGTAAATAAATAAGTAAATGAAAACATAAAAAATCAAATCTCCCTCAGCCCTCTGGTAGCTGGAATCACAGACGTGTGTCATCAAACCCAGTCCTGATTGTTGTCTGCCAGGCCCTCTGCTATTTTGGGTCTCTTGCTGTTTATGTATGATTTGGTTTCTGATTTATGGAACTTTTATGTTGGTGACTAAGGTACACATTTAAAAAGTAAAGAACTTACTAAGTATATTAATACAAGTTATGACTTCACGAGAGAGAGAATACAATAGAGAATGATAAGGAACATCTATATTAGGTTGACTGATTAGCGTCAACCAAACAGAAGCATCAGCTACTGAGAGACTATAGCTGTGTCTATGAAAGGGTGAGTGAGGAGGTAGAAGAGAGGCTCAGTGAGACTGGTGTGTCGTGGGAATGAAGAGAGTATAGGGAGACATCTCTTAGTGAAAGAAGGCAGCAGTGAGAGGCACATTTGGGGAAATGGTCAAGTGGATGATGATGCAAGGCTGCGGGTAAGATTTGAATTTTATAAATTCAGTGGGTAACTCTTATTAAATGGCATTTTATTTGCAGTGTGTTGTATCCAATGGAGAGTGTGTTGTAGTTGGAATAACAGGCCCACACAGTGGATTTGGTAATGGGAAGAAGTGGATGAATTCCAGATCTATTTTGAAAGGAGATTAAAGCATTTGTTGGTAGATTGCAGCCAGGGGTCAAGCAGAGGAGAAATAAGGCAATTCCTAGCTTTCGGAAGTAGAGAAGTCGTTTTCTGGAACTCTGCGGGCGATGGGGATGGGCATGTTAGGTTTGAGGTGTCTTAATAGCATTCATCAAAAGGGAAATCAGATTTGTGGCTGTGATGTTCCAAAGAGCAGTTTGAGTTAGAAGAGGCATTGCTCAATCCTGTGAGGTCAAGCACTCCATTATCATCACCTTGGTTGAGTTGTGGATTAAAAGTGCTCCAACTCATGTCAGCCACACCCCATTTAGTAAGATCTATTTTGTATTCATTTGTTTATTTGGGACACAGTTTCTTTGTATATCCTGGCTGTTCTGGAACTCCCACTGTAGATCACCTACCTGGAACTTTGAGATCCGCCTGCCTCTGCCTCCCAAGTGCTGGGATTAAAGGTGTGAGACACCCTTGGCTTTTTAAAAATATTTTTTTTGTGTGTGTATATGGTGTGTGTGTGTGGGGGGGTTGTGTACATGCTATAGAATGAGTGTAGATGTCAGAAGTCAGTTTTCTCCCGTCAATTTCAGGCATCAAATTTAGGTTGTTAGGTTGTGTGACAAGTTCTTTACCTGCTGAGCTGTCTAGATGACCATATATCACATATTTTGAAGTCTATCTTGAGAGCTACTAATAGTAAATATAGTTTATCAGTACTTATGATAAAAGGAGCAGGAGCACTGATTTCAAATAGTTTGTGATGGGTGTGTGTGTGTGTGTGTGTGTGTGTGTGTGTGTGATTTCAGTATTGAGGTACTGGCTTATAAATGTAGTAGAAATGGGAACTAATCATATTGAGTGATCGTCTAGTTATTGACCTCTGATGTATATCAGGCACTGCAGAGGATGTCAGGGATATATGGATGAATGCAACAAGCATTTCTTTACTTATAGAATGCACCTTTTGGTAGGAGGAGAGGTAATTTATGTGCAATATAGTGAAATAGTGTTCTAGAAGGTAAGACAATTTGTCTACGCCTATAGGGAGTGTCTCTTGTGGATAAAAATCACATGAATAAAAATATCACATAGGGGCTGGAGACATGGCTTAGTGGTTAAGAGCACTGAATGATCTTTCAGAAGATCCTGGTTCAGTTCCCAGGACACATAATGGCCATGCACCATGGTTTGTAACTCCAGTTCCAGGGAATTTGACAGTCTCTCTGGCCTCCACAGACACCAGAAATGCATGTGGTACACAGACATCCAAGCAGACAAAATACCCATACATATAAATAAAAATTAAATAAATACCCATACATATAATTAAAATTAAATAAATACCCATACATATAAATAAAAATTAAACAAAACCTGAAGCCAGGTGGTAGTGACACACGCCTTTGATCAGAGGCAGATAGATCTACTGGCCTACACAGCTATACAGAAAAACCCTGTCTCGAAACAAAACAAACAAACAAACAGAAAAACAAAAAAAAAAACCACCCCAAAACAAAACCTTACCACAAAACCTTGACCTGTAAAACTAACTTAGAGTCTAGGTAGATTTTCTTTGAGACAGAGTCTTACTGTGTAGCTCAGGCTGACTTTGAAGTCTTCAGATCTCCAAGTGCTGGGATTACAGCTGCCTTGCATGACTTTAGATTTTTAGTCATGTGACTGTCTGTTGGGCTATTCAGAAAACATGACAAGGGGGATTACTGTTGGGAGTCTTGCTTTGCAGCACACATAGTGTTTCTGCATCTGCTTATGCACTACCTCAGTTGTCCCAGAGCAAAGTTAGACATCCTCAGACTTGAAGCCTTGAGATGGTTCACCAGGTGCTTGCAGCCGTCTTAGGTTCCTACTGCTGTGAAGAGAAGTCATGGCCACGGCAGCTCTCATAGAGGAAACTGGGGTGGCTCAGTCCATTATGATCACGGTGGGTGGGGAGCACGGAGGCGAGCAGGCAGACGTGGTGCTGGAGCTGAGAGTGCTCCACCTTCAGGCAACAGGAAGTCAATTGACTCACACTGCGAGTGAAGCCTGAGGAGAGGCCTCAAAGCCCGCCCCACAGTGACACACTTCCTCCAACAAGGCCACGCCTCCTAATAGTGCCACTCCCTTTGAGGGCCATTTTCTTTCCAACCACCCAAGCCTGGCAATTGAGTTCAGTCCCCAAACCTAGATGGTGGAAGGAGAGAATGGCTTCCAGGAGTTGTCCTCTGACTTCACAGGTGCACGGGCACACATAAGTCAGTTAAGTAGTGTAATAAGGGAGGTCCCTAACACCACTGAGGGGCTGGCCTGTCCTCTAACTTGTTAGAGAAGTGGCATGTATCTGTCCTTGAAAAAACTTGACATTAAGGGATCATTTGAAGACAGGGTGTGGTGGTACATGTCTTTTCCCCAGAAGCAGAGTCCGGGTGGATCTCTGAGTTTGTGACCAGCCTAGTGTACATAGGGAGTTCCATGCCAGCCAGAGCTACATAGTGAAACTGTCTCAAAGATCAAGGATAAGGGGAAGGAAACTGTTAATAGCTAGGAAAACAATGATGTTTTAAGTTGGAGAAGTTGTTTCTAGGAAGAGGAAGCCCTTAGTTTTAAAAATTTATATGTATGAGTGCTTTGCCTGCATGTACAGATATGCATCACATGTTTGACTGGGGTCCAAGGAGGTCAGAAGAGAGAGAGCATCAGTTCTCTGGAACTGGAATTGAGGACAGCCTGGAGTCGCCATGTATATACGGAATCAAAGCCAGAGCAGCTGGGGCTGTTCAGCCCCACCCCGCAAGTGTTAAATAACAGCCAGAAGCAACTGGGAAACAAGCAAATGTCTAGATGGGTCAGTATGGAGATTGTACTATCTTACTTGTGAAGTTGAAGCTTATAGTCTAAGACTTCCAGAGAATTAGGATGTTTGGGGCGAGGAAGCAGCATGAGTTGGCAACTGTTGCAAGAAATATGGGTCTGAAGAGAGGAGAGAACTTGTGGTACCTCAGGTGTTTATAGCTTTTAGCAATGAAGGAAATAAGATTCTAGGGCATATTTGTCTAATAGGCCTTATCCAGCAGGAAGGGGAAAACAGAGCAGAAGAGGATAGTGAAGGGTTACAGTTAAGGCAATAATGATGTGATGTAGGCTGCAACTAATAAGCTCATAGGAGAGAGAGGGAGACAATAAGGACAAACCTTCCTCCATTCCTTCCTGCCTCGCCAGCTATAGATGTGCACTGCTACGTGGCAGATTGTGAGAATGGATAATTAACTGTCCATAGATACATAGAAAAATATTTTTTGAGTGACAAGGACAAACTTAGTGAAGGCAAAGCCAGGTATAGAACATACATAATTGGTGTTGAATAGATTGGGAAATAAATCCCGCTGGTAAAGGGGGTTCAGATTGCAGTTCAAGCAGTCTTGAAGTCAGGTCAAGGCATCTATCTACTCAGTAGCCCTCCCCACTAGTTCCCTCTGACGCCCTGAGCGTCAGTCTCGTGCTCCTTGTGCTGCAGGACCAGACGGCACACCGCCTCCCTGTGCCCGCAGTCCCCCACCGCCGTCTGATGGACTTTAGGAGGCACTGTGTTTATTCTCGGGTATGCTTATGTCAAATGTAGTTATTGTAATCTATGTAAATTCCACTAAGGGGCAGAACCAGACTCTTCTTTCTGCAGGAATATCTAGGGTGAATAAGACAAGGTTTTTTTTTGGGGGGGGGGTTTCAAGGCAGGGTTTCTCTGTAGCTTTGGAGCCTTCCTGGAACTCGCTCTGTAGACCAGGCTGGACTCAAACTCACAAGAGATCCACCTGCCTTTGCCTCCAGAGTGCTGGGACTAAAGGCGTGCACCACCAACGCCGGGCTGTTTTTTTTTTTTTTTTGTTTGTTTGTTTTTTAAACAGAGGAGATTATAACGAATAGATGCCCATGTTTGTCTGTTTTTTAAACAGAGGAGATTATAACGAATAGATGCCCATGTTTGTTTGTTTTTTAAACAGAGGAGATTATAACGAATAGATGCCCATGTTTGTTTGTTTTTTAAACAGAGGAGATTATAACGAATAGACGCCCATGTTTGTTTGTTTTTAAACAGAGGAGATTATAACGAGTAGATGCCCATGTTTGTTTGTTTTTAAACAGAGGAGATTATAACGAGTAGACGCCCACGTATAAATTGGCTAAACCAGGCTGTCACTTTGTGTTCATCCAAGAGTCTAAGGGAGCAAGGAGAGGAAAAGAAAGATTTAATCAGTACCTCTGATCTTACCAGGTGTTTTCATGGGTAATATTTAATCACTCAGTGTCCTTGCAACTCCCCCTTTTAGAGGAAAAAGCAGATTTGAACAGATTAAATAACTTCAGTAGAAAATGCTCAACCTCACTGTAGAACTCAGAATCGCTGCTGTTCTGAAGGAAGTTGTAGATGTGCCTTTAATTGCTGAGTAATAAAATCTCCTTTGAAATAAACAAAAAGCGGGAGGAAGTGTGGTTCTCACTAGAAGGCCATCACACAATGGCAACGTGTAGACTAATTTTTCCCCTGTTTTATCTATTGAAAAATGGGGATAGTAGATTTTAAATTATTTTGAGTGGACAGTTGGTAAAAAAAAAGAGAGAATATCAGCACAGCTACTGTTGTAGATAAAAACAGGGCTGGGCACTTAGAACTTAAAACGTGTGCACTCTTTGCCACTGAGCCAGAGCCCTTAAATATACTTGGCATTTGAGTGGTTATGTAATTCCAGCAGATCTTTTACTGGCTCAGCAGTTTAGGGTAAATTTAACAACAATATAACTAAAATACTTAAGAGTACAGCTCTTCCTTGAATACCATGGTATACTGATTAGACCAGGCTTCCATAAACTGTGGTGGACAAAAACCAAAAGCTGAAAGCTCATTTAAAGCTGGCAGAGGCTGCCACCTACAATCCCAGCCACAAGAAGCACTATGGGCGGTATGTTTTTACATGTTGTTTGTAAATGCCTTCCATTAGCTAAAACAAACAAACAAAAACCAGAAAACAAAACACTTGAATGTTTTTAGCCAGTACTGAAGATTGTCAGGTGAACTATATATGCTTTCAAAGATTATCTCATCACCTATAATTAAATAGAAGTTGCCTCTTTATAGCTGTAAATAAGAATTTAAAATCTTTTAGCTTGGATATTAATGCTCTTCAAGCATTTCCTTGGGGATGTATTAAATGGCCAGTTGTTAGACCTTGTGCTTTGTTAGGTATTAGTCAATTATTTTAGGATATGGTTGCAGAAAATGTTAGCTTTTAAAATTCATGTTTGTTTTCTAGGCCTTTTCTTTGTAGAAATATGTTAATATCATTTGATAGCTTATTGCATTAACACTGGTAACTACCTTTGTGAAAGAAATTTTAGTTTTTTTTTGTTTTTTTGTTTTGGTTTTGGTTTTGCATTTTGAGACAGGGCTTGCTTCCCTGTGTAGCTCTGGATATACTGGAACTTACTCTGTATACCAGGCTGGCCTCAAACTCACAGAGATCCACCTGCCTCTGCCTCCCAAGTGCTGGGATTAGAGGCGTGTGCCACCACTGCCCAGCTGAAATTTTAGGTTTTTATTTGGTGTTATATAAGGTTGACGGTTGAAATGTTATCCTTTAAAGACATGTATTAGTAATATGTTTGGTTTTGTTTAGAATTCATTTATTTTCTTGAAAGTAGTGGATTCTTCACTTAAAATAGCCTTACCGTTGTGTACTGTACTGTTAGAAGGAGGAAGGGAGACTGTGTCCTCAACAAATCATATGCTGGGTTGTCATTTTTATTAATTTACACATTTACATACTTTTATATGTAAGAGAAAATGCCTTTTTTAAACAAAGGACATTGAGGAACTTGGTTCTTTAATTTTTTTTGTGGTTGGTGTTTTGTGGACCTTGGATTTACTCTGTAGGGAAGGCTGGCCTTGTGCTCTTGGCAGTCAGTCCTCTGCCTCAGCCTTGTAAGTACTGTGACTATAGGCACCTGCTTCTCCTCCTGGCTAAGAAGTTGGGGGACTTCGTTTTTTTTTTAATCACATAATCTTGGCTTTATGATATTCTAATGACACACCAAATATTGCTATTTTTATGTGCTTTTAAATTTGCCTTTAAATCATTATTTTTTTCTTTTTTACTCTTTAATCAAGCTGCCTAGGTACTGAGTACTTCAAACTGTAAAAAAATATGCAGAAGAGAAAGTAGTTTTATATATTTTACTTTAAATTTCTTAAACTAAGCAATAAGATGAGGAAGCATAATTCTTAACTGATTGAAACAGCTTTTGTAGGCAAAGGTGAGAGCCTGGAAGGAAGTTTTAAAGGGTAGATAGGGGACAGCAAGGCGGTAGTGGGTTAAGGTGTCCTTGCCAAACCTGAGGATGCCAGTTTAATACCTGGGACTCCTCAGAATTGTCTTCTGACGTCCTCCTGTGCCTCATGAGGTTAGAAAGCCGCTTTTCACATGTTGCTTTTAGGCTTCTTGATCACTTCCAAATCCAGTCTGACTTTTCACAGCTGCTTTTTTGGGTGGGGGGGGCAAATACCAGGACTTCCCTTGCTCTCTTTCCTTCTTAGTTTGGGCCTTGGTGATTTAGTGCACGCCAGGGTTGACTGAACTGAGATAGTCTCTCCATACAGCTCCTCTCTCTTTCTTTGAGGGTGGGAACATAAAATACAGTAGTTTATCACTGACCACTGTGAGGCAGGCCGGAGATGTAAAAAATGACAACACGAGGAAGTTAGAAAGCAAGGGCTATTACTATGTCCTTGTGTTTAGTAAAGGTGGTGTGTTTCTGGTTTCTCTTGCTTAGATACTGAGCGGATGCATTTTCCTTCTGATTTTGTTGTAGCTGTTCTCCTTCAAGGGGTATACCCGCTCCTTTCTCAGGGCTGATGTCATGATGCATGCTTTCTGTTTTCTATGGAGCTGGTCAGGTAGACCAGTAGGTTATCCACTGTGCCCTGTATCCTACTTGCTTAGCTGGGCAGATCAACCTTCTCTCTTTTAGGATGTTTGTTTTTTTCCCTTCATTTTGTTGCTTAGCTGCTACTAACATTTGCTAGCCTCCCTGAAATCCCCGCTCCCTGGTTATTAGATACCTCTCTCTATGCAGACTAGACTGGCATTGAATTTAGAGATCTGACTCCTCTACTGTCTTGAGTAATGGGATTGAAGCCATGCGCCACCACTACCAGCCGAGCATTTACTTGTGTTTTTGATATTTGTATTTGAATAGCTTCTTCTTCTTTTTTTAAAGGTAAAATTTGGTAATACAACCTTTAAGACAGATGTGTACCTCAAGTCACTCAATCCTCAGTGGAACTCGGAGTGGTTTAAATTTGAGGTAAGCTGTTGGATAGCTCTTGTTTGGGTGTATTTCTTTGTCTTGGGAATGATAAAGACTTTCTACTTTAAGAATACTAGTTTTTATATCTGAGAAGTGTTTCCTTTTCTGTTCATTGGGGATATTGAACTGTTTGTTTGTTTTTTTGAGGCAGGGTTTCTCTGTGTAACCTCCCTGCCTATCCTGTAGAGCAGACTTTCCTGGAACTCTCAGAGATCCCCCTGTCTCTGCCTCCCAAGTGCTGGGATTAAAGGCGTGAGCCACTATCGCCCTGCTGGAACATTGAGCTTTTGAAGTATTACATCGTAGTTAAAATATGCTAATGCAGAGGAGAAATGGGAGTCCTCATAGGCATTATGTTTTTGTAGTTTTCTTTGAGTTCTAGGGTATATTAGATCTGAAGAACAATGTATAGACTTAGAAACAATTCTTGTCCTTTTAACTACTTTGTATCTACAGTGTCACTGAGATTGGTCTTGAACTCCTGATCCCCCTCCCAAGTGCTAGGATTATAGGCATCTGACACATGTTGGCCTTGAACTGAGACCCTTCTTCCTCAGCCTCCCACATAGCTGGTACATTCTACCTTGCTCAGCTTCATTTTAGGTACACCTTAATAGTACTAATTACATTTACAGTGTTTTGCAAACATTACTACTATTTCCAAAACTTTTTTATTACCCTAAACAGAGACTGTACTCTTTGTAATTTCCATTCCCTTTTTTCTAGACCCTGGTAACTTCTGATCTGTTTCCTGTTTTTTTGAATTTGCTTATGATAGAACTCATCATGCCATTCAGGATGACCCCTGAATTACTTGTCCTTCTGCTTCCATTTCCAGAGTTCTGGGGTCACAGACATTTGTTCTTAAATTTTATTTATTTATTTGGTGTGTATAGAAGTGTTTTGCTTGTCTATATATATATGAGCACATAGTACATATGTATTATGTATGGTACCCAAAGAGGCTTGGAGAGTTAAACTCAGATCCTCTGAAGGAGCAGCCAGAGCTCCTAATCTCTGAGCCATTTCTCCAGCTCTGAGAGTTTCTCCCCCCCCCCCCCCCCTTAAGACAGGGTTTCTCTGTGTGGCCTTAGCTGGCCTGGAACTCATAGAGGTCCACCTGGCTGTGCCTTCCAAGTGATGGGATTAAAGGCATGCACCACCACCACTCAGTTTATTTTTAATTTAATTATTGATCTTTTTATTGTTTATTGTAGAAGATCTTTATGTGTATGTATTTATATATATATGTGTATATATATATGTATATATATTTCTGTATATGTATATCTGTGCTGGGGATTGTGCATAGGGCTTTATATGTTTTATATATTTTTTATTATCTGTTCTTATCATATACCACTTGCAGATACCTTCTACTCAATAGGCTTTTTTCCTTTCTTGACATTTTTTTGATGTGCAGATTGTTTTGATATGGTTCAGTACATAGCGATTCATGTTGCTGTTTGTACTTTTGGTATTAAAAACCTACTCCCTGTGTTTCCTTCTAAGAATTCATGGGTTAGCTCTTATCTATAGGTCATTGATGATTTTCAGTGGCCTTCTTTAACAGTATCAGGTAAGTGTCTAGCTGATCTCCTTTTTGTATGGTTAATTGCCGTGTGTTAAGACATTCTCCATTGAAAAGTCTTAGCACCCTTCACCAGTCTACCCAGATCTGGAGAGGTGGCTTAGTAGTCAAGAGCACTGACTGCTTTTCCCGCGGACCTGAGTTGGACACCTGGCATTCATGTGAGCAGCTCACAACTGTCTGGAAAGCGCCTGAGGGACAGAGCTGTTTTCTGGCCTCCATGGGCACTATAAACCCTCTCTGTTTCTCTCATTTCTCTCTCTCTCTCTCTCTCTGTCTCTCTCTGTCTCTGTCTCTGTCTCTCTCTCTCTCTCTCTTCCTCCAGGGGAGGGACTTGGTCCTGCCTCAACTTAATGCTCTAGGCTTTGTTGACTCCCCATGGGAGGCCTTAGCCTGTCTGAGGAGCGGATGTGTGTGTGTGTGTGTGTGTCGGGGGGGAGTTGGGGGGAGGTAGGGAGGAGTGGGAGGACAGGAGGGAGGGGGAACTGATTGGTATGCAAAAGGAATAAAAATTTTAAAATAAAAAAAGTCACAGAAGGGGCTGTATGTGAGATATAAACCAAGACTAGGGGTTGATTCTCGTTGGCTGTGGTTGTTGTGGGCGGTTGGAAGTGGTTGTGAGTCTGTGGGGTTTGCTGGCTGACAAAGGGTCAAGGGTGAATGAAGGTGGGACAGAAGCTGAGGTTCTGGCAGAGAAGAGCCTGGCTAAGAGGTGGGTCTGAGGTGGAAGGAACCGGTGGACAGGGTTGGGGCTCTCATGTCCCAGAGCACCTACACCTGGAGGCCTATGTACTGTTTGGAGGAGGTGCTTCCCCCGCCTCCCTTCCCCGCTTCCCCGTCTCCGCACCTCGGTCTGTTTTCTCCTTGTGCTTTCCCTCCTGTCCAATAGTGATCCTCTCTAGGCATCATGGGGTGTTTGGTGACTACCTGTTTCATGTTGTGCCCAGCCATCCTGCTAGTGTCTGCCTTGTCCCTTTGTGTACCATTCATTTTTAAATGGACTGTCGACGTTTCTGACAGGTCCAACTCCACTGTTGTATGTTTTGGGGACGGGTGATGGGGACGGGTGGTGGGGCATGGGGGCGGTGGTGGGCACGGGGGTGGTGAAGCATTGGAGGGCACAGGGGTGGTGAGGCATTGGGGGGCACGGGGGTGGTAAAGCATTGGGGGGCTCTCACTTAAAATGCAGTCGTTTGCGTTCCTTTCTCTGTACCTGTCTCCACCATGGTCCTATGTAGTGCAGGGAATGACTCCTGTGTCGTCTTTTCTGGGCCTTCCTTTTAGTCATGTGTAAGCCTAGGTAAAACCTAGCCCTTTGCCCTCTGAGGAAAGAGAATGAAGGGCCGCAGACTGTTGGCTGACCTGATTTTGCTGTGGTTTTGCTGTGAGCCTTTCAACCTGCCAGAGAAGGAAGGAAAGCATACTTCTTTGCTCCTGGCCAATGGCAGGATTGTGATCTCTCCTTTAGCGCCAAAACGCTTATTCTGCAAGAGTTGGGATGCTGGCTAGCTACCTGATGTGAAATACTGAGGTCCAAACGGAGAAAACGGAAGTCCTGTTCCTGGTACTTCTTTATTTACACATGTCTGCACACATGCTGCCCATTTCAAGCTTCCATTTTCCTCAATGTGCATCCTTCCAGACAGTGGCTATAATTATGTGTTCATACAAGGAATTATATGTATGTTAGTATGAACTGGCACCAGTGAAACTGGATGATATTCTTAAATGAATTAGGCATAAAGTTGGTGTGAATATTCACATTCTGAGACACTTGTGTCCTTTAGATAATACAGAGGTGTAAGTAGTGTGGGTATGCTGTCTTAGTCACTCTTCTGTTGTGAAGAGACACCGTGACCAAGGCAACACTTGTAAGAGAAAACAGTTATTTGGGGGCTTATTTTTTCAGAGGGTTAGACCATTAGCTCACGGTAGGAGCAGGTGCAGTGCTGGAGGACTGGCTGAGAGCTTTGTCCTGATCCACAGGCAGAGATAGATTGAACTTCGTGCCGCTCCCTGGTGACTAAGCACCCACATATATAAACCTGTCGGAGCCATTCTTATTTAAAACACTGCATTCTACTCCCTGCCCCCCCAGGCTTGTAATCATATAATGCAAAAATGTATTCTGTACAACTTCAAAAGTCCCCATTATCTACCACAGTCTCAATGGCGTTTAAAAGTCCAAAGTTTGAAGTCTTTGCTGAGATCCATGTTCATTTTGTAACTAACTTCTGGTAAAATCGAAGTAAAAAAGACAGATCACATACTTCCAACATTCAATGGCATGTGATAATAATGCATTACCAGTCCAAAAGAAGGCTAAGGGAACATAGTGGAGAAGTACTAGACAAAAGCAACACCGAAAATCAGTAGGACAAACTCCAGACTATACATTTCCATTTATGATATCGAAGCACTTTTCAGATCTCCAATTCCTTTCAGCTTGGCTGTGTCTGAGGTTTCTACCAAGGGACTCAGCTGTAGGCACCGTTCTTCCTTGAAGTAGCCTTTCTCTGAAGGTTTCCACGAGGTAGATTGATCCCTTTAAGAGGTTTCCCCCTTACCATGCTCTGGGTACTAGTTGTAAGCATGTAACTTACCATTTGCAAGACAGCCTGGGAAATGTAGTCTTTTATGGGCAAAAAGCCACTCAGGTGAAATATCTAAACATTTAAAGTATTTCTGGAAAGCCAGGCTTGGTGGCACACATCTTTAATCCCATCACTGGGGAAGCTGAGGCAGAGAGATCTCTGAGTTTGAGGCCAGCCTGGTCTGCATATTGAGTTCCAGGACAGCCAGGATTATGTCGAAAGACCCTGTCTCCAGTGTGTGTGTTTATCTTACTTGTTTTTTTTTTTTTTAGTTTTGTAGTTCTGGAATTGCATTTAAGGCCTTGTGGTGTATCTGCAGGCAGATGCTCTACCACTGATTTGTGGTGCTCTGCCCTAGTTACCACACGTGTGTGCTGATCTCTGCACCTCTGCCTTTCACATGAACCCCTAATGTTCCTTTATGGGTTGGTAACGTGTGGCTTTGTGATGCTTAAGATTGCAAAGTGTAAGCTTTAATTGCAGGGTGTACTTTTAGGTGGATGATGAAGATTTACAAGATGAGCCTCTGCAGATCACCGTTCTTGACCACGATACTTACAGTGCAAATGATGCTATCGGCAAGGTGTACATTGACATCGACCCTTTACTGTATAGTGAAGCTGCCACAGTCATCTCAGGGTGGTTCCCAATTTATGACACCATACACGGTAAGGAGTAGCATGGAAGAAAATGGAATGCAGCTTAATCTTTTCTGCTTGTATTTGCACTATACTGTGATTTTTAAACATATTTCTAAAAGATACATTGAAAAATAGACAAGTAGCCAAATGTCTACTTTTGAGAAATCTCCATTTCTCAGAGTACAGTTAAAATGCCTGTTCATTCCGTGTGACATAGGAAGTAAGTACATTATTTAAAAGCTGCCTTGAGGAGCTGGGTGGTGGTGGTGCACGCCTTTGATTCCAGCACTCAGGAGGCAAGAGGCAGGTGGATCTCTGTGAGTTCGAGGCCAGTCTGGTCTACAAAGTTACACAGAGAAACCCTGTCTTAAAAAAAAAAAAAAGCCAAAATAAACGAACAAAAAAAATTGGTAATCTTAATTTTATTATGGTACATATTGATAGATAATTACCTTTATAAAAACTCCTTGAAATTCTCAATAATTTTTAGATTGTAAATGGGTTCTACAACCAAAAAAATCACAGACTTCTGTTGTAACTGTAGTTGTATTTAAGGGCTTGTGCCTCCTGACTGACAGATGTCCCAGCCTTGCTCCTTCGGCTCTGTCTTTTCCTGACCTGGTAGTCACTGACAGAGTGTTAGCAATGAAGAAATGAGATGTTTGCAATAAACCAAGATATTTGTGTATAATTCATTATGACTTTACCTAGACCCTATTATTTACTAACATTTAAAATGGTAAAATAATAGACAGGCCCTGCTTTATAGTCAGATGAATAAGTTTTCAGAAAACATTGAAATAGGTATAGCAATGTGATGTACTGTGAGTTGTGAAATTCATTTTATAAAACATGATGATCTCAAAGTTATTAAAATAAAAGAATTTTAATATGTAAAAATATTAGACAATTTGGTAGAATATATGTGGTGATAAATTGTTTATGATTTATTAAAGCCACTGGAGAAATAGCAAAGCAGCCACACTAGTCAGCTATAGAAGCTTCACAGTGGTGGTACACACCTTTAATCTCACCACTGGGGAAATAGAGGTAGATGGATCTCTGTTAGTTCAAGGTCACACTGAGCTACAGGAATTATATCTGGTCCTAAAGAGAAACAGCTCACACAAAGATGATCTTAGTACTTGGGATCACACGCCTTTAATTAATCCCAGGACTCATGAGAGTCATTTAAGACAGGAATAGGGTCTCAGAGCTGGCATTCATTCTCCAGCCACATTCCTCAAGGAAGACATTGCGAGCTCAGGCAGCAGTCTGAGGCTTGGTGTGAGCTCATGGAGACAGGATCAGCCCTTTCAGCCTGAGGTAGAGGTGAGAGCCAGTGGCTTGGCTTCTCTGGTCTTCAGGTTTTATTGGGTGTTGTTTTCTCAACATAGAACCTTGATTTTCTTTTTAAATCTGTAGGCATCCGTGGAGAAATCAATGTTGTTGTCAAAGTGGACCTCTTCAATGATTTAAACAGATTTAGGCAGTCGTCATGTGGAGTCAAATTCTTCTGCAGTAAGTAGATGCATTGTCTTGTTTAACAGGAAAACTTAAATAATTTCTAAATATGGAAAACTAATACTCAGATGGATTAATGGAAAAAGTATTAATTTGGTGTTGATACCAGAGAGAAAATGTTCAATTTCTAGAAACAATCACTATAGCTCTGTGACTGTTTATTTGTTTTTTAGAGTAAATGGTGTCTATTTTTTACAAGTTCTTGCAAATTTTTGTTAAAAATGTCGAGGCGTTTGCTGTGGTAGGGAATGCTGACTGAGGTGAGGACTGTTGATAGCACTCAGGAGCAGCCTGTAGCCTGGACGCTACTCTGGACGCTCATGCCCGTCTCTGTTAGTGCTTACAGCGCCCCACGTGGCCGTGCTCAGTGCATGAATACATGTTTTCATGTTTTGAGAGAATGGTTAGGCGTGGATGTTTCCCCTTCTGAATCTGCCTAGATTTTACTTGAATGCAATGATGCACTGCTGTAAACGAGTCCCGTGTTCAGCGGGTCTGTTAATTAGGATCGTGGCTGCCCGCAGGTGGCTGTGTGGAGCGGATTCTGGCAGGGCCGCAGGACCGCTGTTGAGTGGCTGCGTGTGAGGTGGGCAGGAGCTCTGCCTGTTATGTCAGCGTCAGCTGGCCTTCTTGCATTTGGTTTTCTAGGCGTCACATAGATTTATGTGGTTCTCTGTGGTATTTTGATCTTGTTAGCCTTTGTATTGGGCAGCAATTTAATGTCTATAGCTATTCTCTGGATCGTAGAAGTACAGTTTATATTTGCTATTCATTTTTTAAAAAGTAATTTATTTAATTTTATGTTATGTACATTGGTGTGAGGGTGTCAGATCCACGGGAACTGCAGTTACAGACAGTTGTGAGCTGCCATGTGGCTGCTAGGGATTGAGCCTGGTCAGCCAGCACTTTTAACTACTGAGCCGTCTCTTCGGCCCCATTATATTTGCTACTCTTAATGTGAGAAAAGTGAGATGCCTCACGACAGATTATTTTTAGGGTGAAGCAGATTTTAAAAGTTGTTTGAGAGTTCTTACAGTTGCATTGAAGTTATGTAGTGGATAATCTTGCCTTGTGTATCTAAAACATAAAGTCTGCATAGATACTTTTTATTTTTTATTTCTCCTTTTGCTTAGATGTAGATACTCTTTAAAGTTAAGTTTGTCTGTCTGGTTAATAGAAGGATAATAAGGAATTTGTGTTAACAGCAACATCTATTCCAAAGTGCTACAGAGCTGTGGTAATCCACGGATTTGTAGAAGAACTTGTGGTTAACGAAGACCCGGAATATCAATGGATTGATCGCATTCGCACACCAAGGGCATCAAATGAGGCCAGACAGAGGCTTATTTCTTTGATGTCAGGTATGCTAGTAAAGCAGCGTTACTGTTGATCGATGTAGTCTTAACATTTTTACTTTCCTTCACATGGTGCATGAAATTTCACAACAAAGGCTGTGAATTGTTAAGTGTTGATTCCTTACCCCAGATACCATCCCACTGAACCCTTTTAACCAGTGGAGGTCTGAATCGGATGTGTGAGTTCACTGTGTGTGTATATGCATGTAAACATGTGGACATGCAGGTGTGTGCATGACTCTAGAAGCCAGAGAACAACTTCAGGTATTCCTCAGGCACTGTCTATTTAAAAGGAAAAAGTTTCTTGAGTCGGGGTCTTGAATTAGTCTGGAGCTCACAGGCTAGTTTGGCAGACTAGTTGATCTCTAGGAGTTACTTCCTCAGTGTTCTGATTACAAATAAAAGCCACCTCCTCCTCCTCTTCCTCCTCTTCTTCTTTTTCTGGGGATTGAACTCAGGTCACCATTATTGCAGTATAAATTTTCTACTGATCCAGCTGTTTCTCTGGGCCCTAGAATCCCTCTTAACTAGGTAGCAGAGGACACTGTGTGTCAGTGGTGAATGTAAAGGGGCAGATGGCAGGCTTTGGAAGGGGCTTTGATGAGGGAGCATCATCTGGAGACACACACACCTTCAGCTCTGCTGTCTTTGTCTGTTCAGATGTTTCCTGTACAGTCCTTTCTTGAAAACTCAGTGTACAAGTCCTCTTGCCCCCCTGTTGCCTGGAGAAGACCTGGAGCTTGTTTCTGTGTTTGTGAGTGTATATGCATGTGTGTGTGCCTGCATATGTATGAATGTGCGTGTGTGGGTCAGAGGTTGACATCTGGGTTTTTTCTTTGATCGCTCTCCATCTTATGGTTTGTTTGTTGTTTGTTTTTTTTTTTTTTTTTTTTGTTTTTTGAGTCAGGGTATCTCTAATGCTTTAGAGCCTGTTCTGGAAATCGCTCTGTAGAGAGGTTGGCCTGGAACTCACAGAGATCCTCCTGCCTCTGCCTCCTGAGTGCCGGAACTAAAGGCATGAGCCACCAACGCCCGGCTCTCACCTTATGTTTTTTGAGGCAGGGTCTCTCACTGAATCTGGAGCTCACCAGTTGTCTAGAGTGGCTGGCCAGCAAGCCCAGGCATTCCAGCCAGCACTTCCCACTGTTGGGATGGCAGGAGGATGCTGTTATACTTGAGATTTTTAAAAAATATGTTCATGCGTGCGTGCGTGTGACTCAGGTCCTCGTGTTTGCACAGCAAAGACTTGAGTCATTGAATTTTTCTCCATCCCCTAGATTTGGAGTACATCTTTCTTGCTCATCCAAGTATCTAATACCTTGGAGAGGAAAAGAATGCCAGCACACAGTGAAGAACCTAAGACTGTGTTTTCAGTAAGGCACACGAATGAGCGAGTGGGCATTTACTTAACATGCCTTGTCTTGTGACCAGTAGCGTCTTACCTCCTGAAAGTGGAGCCTGAACCAGATAACCCTTTAATTCCCATCAAATTATGAGAATCCATGATTTTTAAGCTTTTGTTTGCTTTGTTTTCATATTGCTATTATTATGTCTTTCTTTTAAGAATATACTATGCTGGGCATTGGTGGCATACCCCTTTAACCCCAGTACTTGGGAAGAAGAGGTCAAGTGGGATCTCTGTGAATTTGAGGTCTACCTGGTCTGCAGAGTAAGTTCCAGGATAGGCTCTAAAAGCTACAAAGAGAAACCCTGCCTCAAAAAAAAAGCCAAAAAAAAAAAAAACCAAAAAAACCAAAAAACCCCCTAAAACCAGTATATAATATAGAGATATGAAGCTAAAAATGAGTGTCTTTCTTTCTGTAGGTGAATTGCAGCGGAAGATTGGCTTGAAAGTACTTGAGATGAGAGGGAATGCAGTGGTTGGGTACTTGCAGTGTTTTGATCTGGAAGGCGAGTCTGGGTTAGTGGTACGAGCCATAGGAACAGCGTGTACTCTGGACAAATTAAGTAGCCCAGCCGCATTTCTTCCTGCTTGTAATTCTCCATCCAAAGAAATGAAGGAGTAAGTATGAGTCAATGAAGCCGTTCTCATGGAGGTTTTTATCCTTGACCTGGAAGTTTCATTTGTTCTCACATTTTGGTAGCAGTGTTCAACATACAGTTTTTACTTGTGTGATTTTTCTTAAACTATTCAAGATCCTTATATGTCTATCTAAAGCATAAAACTAGTACTCATGTCCTGTGTGGAATGTGCTTTCCTTTCTAGGAGATACTTAAATGTGGCCACACTGTTTGCAGTGTGTAAAGAAGACTACAGATTGTCTTGTATGAGGTTCTCAGGCTCTGGTGTCTATAGCCGACAGGTCTCATTGTATAGTTACATTGGGGTCTGTGTAATACAGGCAAGGTGCACCATTCTTCTTCCTTCTTTCCTCCCTCTCTCTTGCTTTCTCTTTTCCTGTTTTTGAGATCAGTTCTCACTTTGTTGCCCAGGCTGACCCAAAATTCTTGGGTTCAATCTATCTTTAGCCCAGTGTTGTGCCCGCTTAAGCAAACTTCTTTGAAAGGCCAGGTAGTAAATATTTTAGACACTAACAATGTAGACTGTCAGTGTAGACTGTCTTTATAAAATACAACAAAAACACAATGCATCCTCCTGCTCAGTACCGGGGGCGGGGGTGGGGGGGTGGGGGTGGGGGGGGGAAGCAAGACCACAACAATAACCACCAAAATCATAAGAAATTCCTGCATAGGAGTTCCCAGAGTGTGATGTAAGGGAATTTAGACTTATACATTGTTTGAAGGTGCTCTGCCTAGTGCCCTGGTCTGTTGCGGTAGGTTCCTCCCCGCCAGCCTCCCGGTCCTGCCGCCATTGTCCCGAGGCCCACAGCTGCACCAGAGCGTGTTGTTTTCCGGCCAGCCTGCCTGCCGCTGGTCTGGTGTGCCGGCCCCCCAAATAACACTCAGAGACTCTGTATTTGATACAATCCTGTTGGCCAATTACCATTATTGTTTATGGGCTAGCTCTGCCTTAATCATTAACCCATTTCTACTTATCTAAGTGTTTCCACGTGGTCGTCTTATCGGGGAGCCGCGCAGCAGGCTTCCTGCTCCTTCCCCGGCTACATCTCGACTCCGACTTCTACTTCCTCTTTCCTCCTCCTAGTCTCCTAGCCCCGCCTATCTAGTTTTCTATTGGCCACAGTGCTTTATTAACAGTATGAGAAACATATATACAGAATCACATCTCCCATCACTGGTCAGGCTTACTTTGGCTGTGATGAAATACTATGACCAAAGCAACTTGGGGAAGAAAGAATTATTTGGCTTACACTTCCACATCACTGTTCATTACTGAAGGAAGTCAGGACAAGAGCTCAAACAGGGCAGGATCATGGAGGCAGGAGCTGATGCAGAGGCCATGGAAGAGTACTGCTTACTGGCTTGCTCCTCATGGCTTTTTAATTAAGCCTGTTCTCTTGTAGAAACTAGGGCCACCAACCCAGGGCTCTCCCTCATCAGTCACTAAGAAAATGATCTATTGGCTTGCCTACAGCCCAGTCTTATGGAGGCATATTCTCAGTTGAGGGTCCCTTCTCTCAAATGACCATAGCATGTGTCAACATAAAACTCATCATCACACCTTCAAAGCTCATCTCTATGATAGATTTGGCCTGTGCTTTTCACTTGTATCAAAGGAAGATTTTTGAGCATAGCTGGGGGACAGGTAGCTTGGGTATCCCTAATCTGAAAGTATGAAATAGGAAATACTTTAGATATCAGTCCTCAAGAGTTTTGGGATTTGGAGCATTTGATTTGGAAGTTTTTAGGTTAGAAGTGCTCCCGGTGAAGTCTCTTAAATATTCTAAAATCTGAGATGCTCATATTTTCAAGTACTTTACATAAGTGCTATTCTGAATTGTCAGTGGAGAATGTTTGTATGACGATTTCTTTTTCTGTTGTAATGATTATGTTAAAAGTATTGTTGGGGACCAGAGATGCTGTGAACATGTAATTGGAACAACTCCATGCAAGTGAAGTAACACTTGTTCCATGCTGGAGCCATTAGTAATTCCGTAAGGACCAGTGACCTAGAGATAGTTCTGCTGTAAGGGTTGGGAAACTATGTGCCTAGGTAGACAGTAGATAATTTACCTTTTGTTGATGCTAGCTACTATGTAACTCTACTGATGTAGCACCAGCAACATATACACTAGCCAGTGCTTCTGTGTTCCTGTAATGCTTCCTTTACAAAGCAGATGGCAGGCTGTATTCTACTGACTTCTTCCCAGTTTAGATCATGGGGGGGGGGGTCAAAATCTATAGATGGAGGATCTAACCCATTTCCTAGTTCTCAAAATCTATAGATGGAGAATCTAACCCATTTCCTAGTTCTCAAAATCTATAGATGGAGGATCTAACCCATTTCCTAGTTCAGCATTAGTCGGCTGAAGGCAAATGGAAACAATCCCACTTCTCAAAGAAGTTTCTTTTCCTATGATCTCTTTGAAAAACGAATTTTTCTTTATCTTGAGCATATACTTTTTTAGTCCCCTCCTTTGATGATCTTTAGTGATTTGGATTAAATTCTGATCACAAGATTTAGCACAGTAGTACCAAATTTTACTTGGAAACTTATTTATAAACGAAATTATTTAAAAATTTGTAACCTCAGTTTGCTTTATATTCCATTAAAAATGTGTTCTAAGGCTGGGAATGTTGTTCAGTAGTATGTAGAGTGTTTGCCTAACAAGCATGAGACCCTGGATGTGTTTACGATGCTATAATAAAAATGAGAGTGTGAACTTAGCTGATACAGGTAGAGTTAGATGCACATAGATTCAGACCCTGTGTCCCTCCACACCAAATTTAATTAAAGGCTTGCTTCTTGAAGACAATTACCATGGTATAGTAATCTTACTGTTTAGAAGGCTGAGGCAGGAGACTCTCAAGTTGGAGGCCAATCTGGGCTACTTAGTAAGATTCTGCCTCAAAATACATACATACATACATACATACATACATACATACATACATACATACATACATACCCTGAGTCTGTCTATTGCCACCATGTAGTGTATGCTACACTTCATAAGCCCTGGCTTCTGCAGGTGCATTTTTGAAGTCATCTGTGCACTGGGGTTTTGAGAGAAAAGTGTTTACTTGGTGGAGCCTTGGAAAGGGAAAGCACAGGGCTATGTTTATGTGCGTTCATGAAGAGACCTCAGTAAATCCGGGAAGAGTTGTTTCTCCTTCTCTCACAGCCATTTACTAGAGTGACTTGTTACACTTGCATTATTAGGGTCTTTGGAAGGTATCGTACAATGTAGGCCACGTTTAGAAAGCCCCTTGGGATGTAGGCTGCTGTATTTCAACTGGCTATACTGTATTTGTAAGAAGGCATCAGTTTGGGTGATATTTTAAAATTTGTTATGATTTAGATTAGTATAACTAGTCTTTGGTTGTTGTATAACACTGATAGTTTTAGACTGGAATTTGGTAAAAGGAAGCAGATTGGGTTTAATAGGTTGCCTAAATGAGTGGAAGATTAGAATGGATGGAATGGGCTTCACAGTGGAAATGTGTAATTTTGGGGCAAACTTTCACACAATGAGACTGGTAGAACTCTGAGAATATATCATGGTAGTGCTCCAGGATGTTTGAACTTCGGTTTAACAGTGTACTAGAAAGCTTTCTAAGGGCCTTACATGCGATTTCTTGTGTGCACAGACTTTCCAAGTTGAATTCTGAGGCCCTTTTTCACTTTAGGGTGTGGATATAAAAGCAGACCACCTCTAAGAGGGTTAATGTGACAGTCATACCATACTAAGCACACTTTAGACTTCGGTAGTCACAGCAGAGCATCTGTCCCATGTGCGTTTGAAAGCCGTGTCCCTTGTCCTGTTGCTGATTGCCCTGTTTTTATTCAGTGCATGTTGTGTGTTAAAAGGCTGACCTGTGCCTGTTCATTTTCTCTTCCGACTGACAGTTCTTACGTATTCTCAAGTAACTTTCTTCATAGGAAGATATCATATCTTAGTGTAAAACAACATGGCACTTTCAATTTTATGGGTGTTTTCCTCCCATAAACATAATAGCAAGTCCTTTTTTTGATAAAAACAAATATGTTAAAAAAAAACCTTAAAATTCAAGTCTTAGTAGTAGTCTTTCTTAGTTCCATTGACAATTATACTTGCTGTTTTTCTTATTTACAGTTCTTGATTTATTAATCTGATCCTTTAAAGGTATACTTATATACTAACACATTAATTATTGGCTGTTCTTTTTTAATTTCAACTTTTTGCATGCTAGGGATTAAACAAATTAGTTTTCTCCCTTACAAAAGCTCCTTCAAAATAATTTTAACATAACTTTTGCAATCTGTTGTATGTATTGTTTTCTTTTCTTCCACTTTGACCACAAATTCCTTCAGGTCTCCGCTGGTTCACCCTCCAAGCCATGGATGCCGCTCGACTCACAACAGCCCAATTCACACTGCTACTGGCTCACGACTTACTCAGAGCTTCTCTGTGTCTGTTCCCACTCTCATCTACACTGGTACGAGACTGCTCAGACTCCAGAGCTGGGGAGAGGCAGGCAGGCAGGCAGGCGGCACAGGCAGGCACCACAGATCTTAGCTTCTTCCCTTTCTTACTCCAAATCTAGCTTCAATAAAAGACTTCTCTTTAGTTGACACAAAGGCTCTGACTATGGAAGCAAAGGTGTTTTTCCAGCTCCAAAGTCTCTTCCACAGATCCTTTCAGAGCCCTATGATTTTGTGGATTGCATTCTGAGACCCCTCCAATTGTATTCCTGTGAATATTTCTGCGTTTGTTTAGAACTGAAATTGATAATGCTTCTAATGAAGCAGACACTGACACTTTAATTTGCTTATTTTCTTTATGTACAAAGTCTGTAGGGTTTTGAAACTATAGGGTCTGTTTCATTCTGTGGAAGAGCTATTGGAAAACAGGTAAGCAACTGTTTGCATCAAATGCAGTGTTTCTGTATAGCTCTAGTTATTGTCCTCTTTGCTGTGTTTTTAGCTGTGGCATTCTGATGCTGTAGGATAAGGAAACAGTTTTTTCTTTTGGAGATACTTGTGTGTGTGTAAATATGAAGACAGTTAAGGATATTTCCACACACCATTTGTGGCCATAATTTTCTTTGTAACTTACAAAACATTTATTTAAATATTTTGTCATTTATTTACTCTTTTTATTTTTTCCATTTAATATATATTTTAATCACCATTAGCCTTCATTTCATGCTTCTTTGCTTTTCCACTTGGCTTATTAACTGTTTCAATGCAGATAATATTTATCTGGAGATGAGGAATGGTGAAACAGCAGTCCATTATCTCTGGCCTCATTCCCAGCTCCACACTTAAGACATGACTGCGGGCCCCACCCCAGCTCTTTCGTCATGTTTGGACCATGCTGCCAACCGTCAAGCCCTTTGGCACATGACTGCTTAATATGTCTCCACCTTCTTCTGGCAGGAGTCCCTTCAATGAAGATCCCAACCCCAATCCTCACTCATCAGGACCCTCAACCCCTCTGAAAAACCAAACTTATTCCTTTTCACCTTCCAAGTCCTACAGTCGACAGTCCTCTTCTTCTGACACAGATTTGAGTTTGACACCCAAGACGGGTAAGGCACTGCACCCACCTTTCGTGTTTCCTTTTAAAAACTGCTTTCTGTTCCTTATTAGCTTCCCATCCAAATCTTTCCTCCTATTTCTGCATTTAAGTTAAACGTGAATGTGAATGAATGCTGATCATTTCCGTTATTAAAATTAAGTTTTTGTAGAGACATTGTTTGGAGAGTGACATTTTAGCTAATTTAATCATTGTTGATATCAAGTCCTAAATTGATTTTTGGATGTTGACAGTCTTCATTTCATATGCAAGGTCAGAGGAGTGCCATCTTAAGGCATTTGAGCAGTCACCCTAGTGGTTTGCAATCAATTTGCCCTTTTGAAACAATTCTTAAGTATATGATTAATTAATTCCTTATTTATTCTTATTCAGAATTTAGTATTGTGTTTTTATTATGGAAATATTTCAGAACTGGAATGGTTATATAGCAGTACAGATACGATGTCCGTCCATCTGCTCATTGGCTTCAGGTTAGGTCAGTGTAAAATATTGTTCTGAGTTTAACTGGAAAAAACAGAAAAAAGAAAAAGTCAAAAAGAGAAGAGGAATACATGACATTGGTCACATCTATGTAACATGTTTACGTGTTAACATAAATGGTAATGTAGCCAATCAGTTGTGGCCACACCTTTAATCCCAGCACTTGGGAGGCAGAGGCAGGAGGATCTCTATGAGTCTACAGCGTGAGTTCCAGGACAGCCAGGGCTACACAGAGAAACCCTGTTTTGAAAAACCAAACCAAACCAAACCAAACAAACAAAAAAGACAATGTAAATACTGATCTTTTAAGTTATTAGAATTAATTTTTAGAGGAATTATTTTGTTTGGTGAGTGACATTTAGCTATTTAATCATTGTTGTTACTGAGTCCATGAATCAGGGTGCTTAGCTTTTCTAGGCTTGCTCTCCAGGTTAAAATTGCATTTTAAATTTCCTCAGCCTGAATTATTTTTTAATGCATTAAATTTATAATTTTCCCTCTTCTGTTTGTATTATGAATGGTTTGTGGATTTTTGTTTATGATTTTGATAAAAAGTTGATAAAAGATTAAATTAGCTTCCCTCTAATATAGAATTAAATTATCTGAATAATTTTTAAAGGAAGGTTGAAAATGTGCAGACTTACTATTTCTAGTATTTTAAGTACGATTTCTGGCAGTTTTCCTATCAGATTGATTAAATCAGTTTTTATTTATATTAGTTTGAATTTATTATCTTTAACAACCTTTAATGTTTTATTTTAGTGTAGAAGAGGAATATAAAAATGGATCCAGATCTTGTGAAAACAATCAAAACAAGATCTTACTTCCAAAGCAATATTCTGTCTTCTTTTTATGGTCACAGAATATAACTACCTATTTTTTTGTTTTTATTACCAGCCCCACCACACCTCTCCAACACTATTTTTTTTGACAGCTACTTTATTTCTAAGGATACACTTAGTCTTAGAAGGATACACTGCAGTCTCAGACTGCAGGTCTGAAATTCTTGAGAAGGTTTCACCTGTCCCCAGTGCAGGCTGACTTTTCATTATTGCCCAGATGATGCAGCATTCTTGCATTGGGTATCACAAGCAACGTAAAGATGACTCAGTATAGACAGGAGGGCATGCGTAGGTATCTGCCCATAATACCCCACATTGTGTAAGAAACTGTAATAATGGTGGCCCTAGCACCAATCCCTACAGATGCTGAAGGCTCACTGTATATAATTATGAATAACAGTTAAAATACAGCAGTGTTTCATAGTGATGAATGGTTTGGAACATGGCATTTTAGCTGTCATTGTGCCATAAAAATTGAACCATTCAAGTTGTATTGAAAGCAAAAAAAAAAAAAAAAAAGAACAAAAAAGGCATAAGAGACTGGCCTTAATGTTCATTATGTCAGAACAAGATAGAGATAGGATAGTATTGTCTCCTCTTATTCCCACTTTATTGGCACTGGAGATGGAACCCAGCACATCATGCATTCTGGGCCAGCATTCCACCCCTCTGCTTCATCCCCAGCCTCTAGATGCTTTTGTTAGGTTGCTGAGGCTGGCCTTGTGAGCTGAAACAGTCACTCATTGGCTGTTCAGTGTAGCTGGGACTCTGGGTGTGTGCCCTTATGGACAGTAAAATCTCCTAACAATAGATTTAAGGCTTTGGCTACTCACTCTGTGTTCTAGGCTACTTTTCAGTACACTTACAAATTATTTTTTCTCATACCATAGATAAAGTTTTGAAAGTGTTTTCTTGGCCTTTTTGTTTTCTTAATTTATACAAAAGGCCAAACTGAAAGATTGCAGACAAGTGAGAGAACAGATCTCTCAAGCTTTCTGACTGGCGTCATCTGTCCTAGCCTTGACCTTTGTAGCGCTGGTTTTTAAAACCTCATTACAAACAGCGTTGTTCCAACATACTGTGTGTAAGCTGACTCTGAGTGCTTCCCTGTGTCCGTTGGCCTCGATGGCTTATCAGCACTTGCAGTCTCCTGGCCTTGCTGAGAGTCCTTCGCCACCTTTCAGGGGTCCAGACGGGCACTCCACTTAGCAGTTAGGAAATGACAGAATAACGTTCTTTCTCTGCTTCCCAAATTCCTACATTCTAGAATCAGTCTTCTGAGAAATAGTGGAATAAACTGATTATAATTCATTTATTATTTATAAGCCATGAAGTCAAAAATAGAGCAGAGGTAATAAAGGTAGCCTGAGAAAGTTATTTTTCTGTTTATAATGAATACTGTTTTTCTCTTAGATTTCGTAAGTTTTTTCTAAATTAGAATCTAATTGATGACATTTTGAAGAATGGGACTTTAAAAATGTTGTCCCCAGGTTCTCAGTAGCAGTGAAAATTTTGAATGCTGGTGTATGACAAAGACTTACACACTCGATCTGGGGTTAATTTTAGGTTCTTAAATAGTCTGTTGCTGTATATGTTTCTTACTGTCCACAGGGTTTTTAATGTTTGTATGTAAATCTCTGTAAATTTGCCTATGATCAGGTTAAGTTTTGAAAATTTTTAGAGGAAAAGTAAAAGGGTTAATTGATATATCAAAAATATAGATTTTTGCATTCATAATGCCTTACCCTTTACTTTTTAATGAATATTCCATTAACAACAATTTGTAGTATCTTAGCTAGTAATATTTGAGGGTACCAAACTTTACCACTTTACATATTTATGATCAAAGCAACAAGTTTCTCATCATAATACTAACAAGTGGTGTTTTCAACCATACAAAGTTCTTAGACATACAACCAACCAACAAAATTTGATGGGCAATTTAAGTGTTTGAAGAAGTCAGTTAAATGTGAGGTAAATGGCATAAAAAATCTTGCTAGTTTTTAAAAAATGTTTTAATGACTGCAGAGTTTGAAAGGGTTCTGTTAATTTAGAAGATATCTTTGGTTTGCATTGTGTTGGCTAGAGGGTTCTGGTGGGTGGGCGTTGTTAGGCTAGTGTTAATTTGTCTGCATTTGAAATCCATTTGACTGTTGTGTTTTGCTTCATCATTGCTTTCCTTCTCCTGCATTTTCCGATTCTCTGAATCTGCATCTCTGCTACTTTCCTCCACAGCACCTTACCCACAGGGGCCTGGGATCTACCTGTGCCCCAGCTCCACCCCCCTCTCTTGTGGTTCCCTTCACCTTAAGTCCCGCCTCCTCTCGGAATCTAGCCTTACCCCTCATCACTCTAGCCTTGTCAGCCCCGTTCTGAGGAAAAGTGTTTCTTTCAGTGAAGAGCTGTTCCTGGCTGCTTCTGGTAGGATCACATTATGTCAGCTTTTTTAATCCCTTTATTTTAAATCATCTTTGAAAACATTATCTTATACCATAAAGAATGATTGTGTGCTTTATTATGTCTATAAGTTATTTTACTAACAGTTGGTCAGAATTACAAAGATGTCATTGGAGGTTGGTATTTGATGGATAGTCATGAGTATACACTAAATCCTATACTTAAGACATTATGTCTTACCAGGCATTGGTGGCTCACACCTTTTATCCCAGCACTCGGGAGGCAGAGGCAGGTGGATCTCTGTGAGTTAGAGGCCAGCCTGGTCTTTAGAGCGAGTTCCAGGACAACCTCCAAAGCAAAACAGAGAAACCCTGTCTCAAAAAAACAAAAACAAAACCAAAAACAAAACAAAAAACAAAGAAAGAAAAAAGGACATTATGTGTCAGGACGTGGATGTGGACGTTACTGTAGTTTCCTGTAACTGTCAGTGCCTGGGCTCTCACTCAGGCTACTGTAGTAGATGCTTCGCTCCCTTCTCTCCATACCTTCTCCATCCACATCACACCTGTGGCAGCCTGTTGCCTGCTAAACCATAAGGCAACAGGAGAAAATTATTCTGTTTGAACCAGTTTAAGTCTCATTTTGGTGATATTCTTTTATTATACATTTTTTTCTATCCACTACATTAATCAAGTTATTCTGCTATGTTTTCTGGTAATTTATTTATCGCTGCAAACTTACCTTTTATTTTGTGACTTTTAATGCGCTCCATATAAAGATCTTAGTTTTATTTCGAGTTAGCATTGTATAGTCTCTAAAAATGTTTAGATTACTATAAGAAAAAGCATTATTTTTAAAAGAACAGAATGGGACTACACACATGCTAACCTTTGTTTCCTTATCCAAGAACAGCTAAAAATGTAAACACGAATTAGTTCTTTTAAGGCACTGCAGTAAACTTGACTGTTTACGTAGTTTTGGGGGTGGGACTCACCGAGCCAGGCAGCGGGAGCCTCTCACCCATTTTACTCCCATATAAGTCTTGGGCCACGTTTGTCCTTGTGGTACTATCAAAACAACAGCAACAACAAATGGCAGGGAGAGAAATGTAAAGTGAGCCTTAAAAATGCCTCTGGGAGTAAGGACAGAGTTCTTCCATCCCTGACTATGTACATTTGAGATGTATTTACCTGTGTGTGATTTTTTTGTTGATCTTTGTGAATGAGCACACTGTTAGTGTGATGCCATCTTCAGAGGTGGGTCTCAGCAGAGAGTAAACTTCATTCTGAATGCTGATTCCATTTTCTTTAGCTCTTTTATGGTATTTTAAATGAGCAGTTAGTATGTTTCTCTTCTATAATTAATCAGATATTTTGGTGTGCTTAAATTGTTATAATAGTAATAGTCATTCTTTTGATTATTTTTATTAAAAATCTCATTTTAAATATTGAGTATTATCAAAGATTTGTTACCTTTAACATTCTTATTAGAATAAGTTGATTCTAAGACTAGCTGTGACCAGAGTTTGATAGCTTGCTTTAAAGAAAGTCTTAGTAGAGTAAAATGTATGTGTTAGTTGTCATCTCAAAGTATGTGAAATGTGTAGGTGATTTTCTTGTATTTTGACATACTGTTTCTAAAGTTGATTGCAGCTGAATTTACTGTCGTGCAGTTGTTGCTTGGCTGTTATTTATGTGCTGATGCCCTGTAGGAATGGGAAGTGGCAGCGCTGGAAAGGAAGGGGGGCCCTTTAAAGCCCTTCTGCGGCAGCAGACACAGTCCGCCCTGGAGCAGCGGGTGAGTGCCACTCGGCCTTCCTCTACCCTTCTGTGCTTCTGCGTGTCCACAAGCTTCCAAAACTAATCTTATCATATCTGTAATGATGCAGTCCTAATGATCAAATGTATTTAAGATATCAAAGTAATTTATTTACCAATACTTACTTTTAGTTGGAAAAATTCTGTAAGTTTTTGTTATGTGTTTCAATCTTTAAACTATTTCTCCTGAAAAAAACACATTGGATGTTGAGGTGATTTCTACTTTTCCATTAAAGTTACAATATAGAAAAGAAAATGGCTAATATTTTTGCAGAAAAACATCTTAACATTACATTAAAATAATGCTGTAGTATGTTAACATATTTATCTGCTAATAGCATGTTTGTTGCTGGCTTGTTCATTAGAGAAAAGACACATGTTCTATATCTCTATAGATTAAAATTAATATAGTAGTTGTCTAGTATAATATTTTTATTTTAATTATGCTTAATGTTTAGTTCATTTGTTAAGTGGGAAACTGAGTCTAGTTTTTGGATTCTTTCTTTCTCTCTCTCTTACAAACATCATTGCTAAGGGAGGATCGCCTCATAGGTTCTGTAGAAGGCGGGTATGTTTCTGAACGTGTATGAGAGCCTGCTCCTTGTGTTAAAAGCTTTTCTACTTTTAATCTTGTCCACTTAAGTTTTATTTAAGATCGTAACAAATGTTGCTGGCTTTTTCTGAACTTGGTATGGAGGCTCCTGTTCTTTTCTGTGAATGCAGTGCATGAACCTATGTCCTGTCCTGTGCTCAGAAAACTACAGCTTTCCTTCTGTCTGCTTTGGAAGCTATAGCTCATAGAGACTCTTACTCTGTTGTTCATCTGATAGTGGCACATGTGAGAGGACAAAGGTGAGAGAAACATGGTGAACACCGCAAAAGGCATTCCTCCTTTCTGCAGTCTGCCTGAGAGCAGCTTGTGTCCCCTGGGTCTGTGACTGCAGACGGTAGCGTGTTCTGTAGCACTTTCTTTTGCTGCAAGCAGCTGTGTATGTGCTGTGTACCTTTTAGACAGGGGCTGGGTGAGCAGAGCTGAAGTGCAGTAACGAGCTGAGCTCTGCCCAGGCCTCTGTTTTCTTGCAGTACTTGACATTGAGCCCAGGCCTTGTGCATGCTGGGCAGGTACCTCCTCACTGAGCTGGTCCTCAGCCCCCGCTCCTTTTTTGTCCCCATTACATTGTACTTGCTCTTCAGCTGCCCCTGCCTTGGTAGCACCAGCCACTACCACCAAAGGCCACCTAAAGCAGTCATGCCATGGACTGAATCAAACAGAGCCAAAGATTCCGAGCATGAGGACAGGGCCAGGGTGGAGGTGTGGGGTCTGACCACGTTTCAGGCCACAGTGGTTTTGTCTTTGCCTTCTCCCAATTGCCATTTGAGAATTCACATCAACAGAAGAGCTTCATTGAGGACGTGGCGTGTGAGATGGTGTACTGGAAATGACTTTCCTGTCTGGGCCACAGACTTGTACAACCATTTTGTGGGAAACAGTCAAGTCATTTTGGATTGGGTTGTGATAAAATTTGTGGGCTTTTAAAATGTTGTTCCTGTTTTTGTTTTTTGAGATGGTATCTAATCTGTAGCCCAGGCCCACATGGATCTCACTACTTAACTTTGCAAATGCTGTGATTACAATGCCTAGGTAAAAGTCGTGTGTGTGTGTGTGTGTGTGTGTGTGTGTGTGTGTGTGTGTGTGTGTGTGCGCGCGCTTCTTTAAAATATTTTAAATTGAAATAGAATTTCATCACTTTCCTTCCTTTCCTCTGTCTAGCTCCTCTTAGGTACACCCATTCTCAACTTGATAGCCTTTTAAAAAAATATTGCATACTTACATATATGTATTATATGCAAAAATAAGTACAGCCTGTTAACTCTATTTTTGTTGTTTGTATACATACGGTTTCAGGGCTGAGTGCTCTGCGTTGAGCAGCCAATAGTTGCGTCATCCCTGAGCGAAGCTGTTCCTCCTAATGGTCATTAGTTGCTTGTGGTTCTTGGTCTAGGGCTGGGACTCCATGAAATTTTTACCCCTTTTGCACCAGCAAGTCCATTGATACTGCCATTGTTCTGGCTTGTTTATGCAGCCATTTCTAGGAGAGACTGTCTCGCAGCAGACTTCCTGGTACTCTGCCTCCTACAGTCTGTCTGCCCCCTCCCCTCCCCAGAGCTTCTCTGAGCCATAGATTCAGGAGCTGCGTGATGTACATGTTTCTGTTGGGGCTCAGCTCCCCATGACCCATTGATCCCTTCTTTGTGTCTACTTGTAGTTTTCTGTGATGGTTTCCATTTGCTGTCAAGAGAGGCTTCATTGCTCAGGAGTGGTAGTGTACCCTTATATACTTCTCTGTGTGTAAAGATAAGCTTTATAATGTCGTGAGGAATTATGCTGCTTTAGTAATGTGGCAGCGTCCTTTCTAATGTCCACGACCTCACTAGCTAGGAGCTATGATTTCGGGTGTGATTCCTTCCGGTTGAATGGGCTTTAAGTCCACTTAGACAGCTGTGGTTACCACGAACATGTGAGTGTCTATTTCACCTTTAGGACATCTTGCCTGTTGTTCGTTGTCATGGTCCACAGGTATTGCATCTGGGTAGGGTTGTTTAATTGCACCCCTCTCTTGGCAGCTTGCATAGTATTTTCTGGTACCATGGAGGCTATAGTGCAGGTAAAAGAAATGTGCTAAGTACTGTGGAACACATCTAGAATCCCAGCAGCTAATAGGGCAAAGGCATTGAGAGTCCTTGCTCTAGTGTGCGTGAGCACGTCCATGTGAGGACCGATGCAGAGCATTGAGAGTCCTTGCCAGGCTACAGAAACACACAGAGACAGCTGTCCTGAACAAGGAGGAGCTAATGGACCCCCAGACTGACAGCTGGGAATCCAGCATTGGACCGACTCAGACTCCTTGAACATGGGTCTCAGCTAGAAGGCCTGAGCAGTCTAAGGGACTCTGACAGTGGAACATCCCCCATGGAGGGACACTCCCTTAGCATAGAGACAGGAGAGAAGGCCTAGTCCCTACTCCAAATGACTTGACAGATTTACATGACTTCTCCTGGATGGCATCACCCTACATGTGGAGTGTGTGTGGGGGGATTGGAGGGAAGGGGAGTGGGGGGCATGAGAGAGTGGGAGTGAGGGAAAGAGGGAGGGAGGGAAAGGGAACTGGGATCGATATGTAAAATAAAAATAAAGTAATAATAAAAAAGGAAGTCGTTGCTTTAGTGAGCAGATGTGCATGAGCGCATCCATGTGAGGGTATACTCAGGGCGTTGGAAGTCGTGGCTTTAAAAGTATTCAAACAAGTTTTTAGCTGTGTGTTTTTCCTCAGTAAAGGAAGCTGGAGCAGGATGCTGAGGCACACATGGGGAAAAGAGGAAAGAAAAGGAAATGAGACAGAAAGTAAAGGAGAGAACCCCAGTAAACATAGTGATTTACCTATTCCCAGAGAACACACTTTTGGGAAACATGGACAAAAAGTAGATTTCTAGTGCACTAAGATCTCCTTAGAAGTGTGATGAAATTGTCTGTGTGCTCGTGTGTGTTTGCATGCATGTGGAGGCCAGCAGAAGGCATTGGGTCCCCTGGGCATGGAGTTGTAGGTGCTGTGAGCTGCTTGGCATGGGTGCTGGGAACCAGATCTGGATCCTCGGGAGCAGCCAGTGCTCTTAACTGCTGAGCCATCTCTCCGGGTGTACATGGGGCTTTTATCTAGATCTTCACTGTGTTCTCTGGGGACAACAAAGACTGCTGAGCCACCTCTCCGGGTGTACATGGAGCTTTTATCTAGATCTTCACTGTGTTCTCTGGGGACAACAAAGTATTTGATCTAAAAATTGAGTCATTTATATATCCTTGAAGAAAAACCCCATGTAAATCTCTTTGAAAATAATACTTCTATGTTTTATTAATTTTTTTTTCAACTGGCTTTCTTTAATCACATACTATCAAATATTTTTATAATTTGTACTTGGTTTAGATCAAAGCATCAACAAGTAAAATTCACCTGGAGACAACAGGAAGGCTGTTTTGCACCCTGATGGACTTTCTGGAGAGTGTGTCTGTTACAGTCTCTCAAACTGACACATTGAGAGCAGAGCGGGCTTGAACTGATGTTGGGGAAGCTTCCTTGTCAGTGTGCGGAGCCAAGAGCAGTGCTAGAGATGCAGCGGGTGTAATGCACAGACTGAATTAAAGCAAACTCTGAACGATACTTGATGAGACATAGGAACAAATATAGGTGGCAATGTTTATTGCTAAGGAGAACAGGAATAGAAGGGCCCACTTTCTAAAACATGGTTTGCAGTAGTACCTGTCTTGTGGACTGGGCAGATTTAAGTCATTTCCTGGATTACCGTGGCCCTGGCTTGGATCAGGGTCTGCTAACAGTCTCAGTGGCGTGGGGATGGCCGAGTGTGCTGCTGTTACTGCAGCAGCAACTTCTTTAATTGGAGAATACTTTGCGGATGGACTTTGGCCCAAATAGTTGAAATTGTCTTATTGTCTATTAAATCTTGTATTTAAAAGTGAAAGAGTGTGCCGGCTTGATGGACTGGAGCTGTGTTAAGAGGCTCCCTTCAGCAGAGCAAGCCACCCCTCTTGAGGCAGCATGGCTGGTTGTGTTCTGCTCTGACTTGCTTTAGTATGGAATCTTCTAGTTCACTCCTTTACCAGGTCTCCTGATCTGCCTCTCCCCTCCCTTCCCCTCCCCATCTCACTCCCCTTCCTCCTCCCCCTCCCCTCCCTCCCGCCACCCTCTTTCCTCCCTCTGTCTCTCCATCTCTCTTTTTTAGATAATCACACCTTGGACTCTGTACAAAGCAAAGCAGACTCTACATTAAGTTAGTGTCCCCAGGGCTAGAAGTCCGGTCCCCCTTCAGTTTGTGAACATTTGTACACAGTGGTTCCTGTCTTAATATTTAAAAGATGGATATATGAAGAATAAGTACAAAACTTTATTCTTTGCGATCATCATATAACTTTGGTATTTTAAAGAACTTTTAAAATTTAATTTTTCCTAAAATTGGAAAAAAAAAACCTGGAAAATTCTATGGACCCAACTTACTACATTTTAATAGCATTAACCTATTTGAAATTTAAAGTACAAAAGTTCAGATGGAAATAAGGATACATTTTTGACAAAATGTATTATGTGCCTTTAGCCATGTATTTCCTACTATTCTCTTCCATGTTTCAGTCTGGGTCAGACATAAACAATTCTATGCTTGGATTTTTACACTTCTCATACTCATATAGTGTAGCAGCTCTTACCCTTATTACAGTGAAGATCACATGTATGTCTGACTGACTTTAATGTGTGATGTGTGCACCGTATGTTCGTGAGTCCCGGGGTGTGCTGAGGAGCCTGTCCTCTGTCCTCTGTGCTGAGGGGCCTGTCCTCTGCCCTCTGCCCTCTGCCCTCTGCCCTCTGCCCTCTGCCCTCTGCCCTCTGCCCTCTGTGCTGATAAACTGGCCGCTCTGCCGTGTGTACTGTGCCTCAGCTGTGCCTCAGCGACCTTGTCCACTCCACGCGTCAAGCAGCCAGTTGCCGTCCTGCTGCTTTGATGCGCGCCTGCTTTTAGTCGTAGCTCTTTCCTTTTATTTGTTGCATTTAGTACGCTGTGACCTAGCAAATTCGATAATGATGATGTTTAAGGTGACGAGTGTGTTAGCGTCTGTGGTTCCTTTCTGCCGGTGTGGTCACCCCCTGTGGAGATGCCTTGGGAGTACAGGGCATGGTCCTCCATACCTGAGTCCTCGGAGGGCTCTGGTGGGCTGTTTCCCGGCTCTTACATGTTGAAGTGGTCAGGGCTGTTGGTAAGTGACTTGCGGTCGAGAGAGCTGCATTCACCTCACAGGCAGGCAGGCAGGCAGGCAGGCATCGATCACCTTT
This sequence comes from Cricetiscus sungorus, assembly GCA_030556225.1. Lineage (NCBI taxonomy): Eukaryota > Metazoa > Chordata > Mammalia > Rodentia > Cricetidae > Cricetiscus > Cricetiscus sungorus. Next base: position 47,733,393 of record JANBXA010000735.1, on the reverse strand, counting down.
CCTTGCATCCCTTTTCCCATGGTCTTGGCCCATGTTTGGACAGCCACAGGCATTCCCGTCTCCTGCTGTGCTCTTCCCTGAGTTCCCTAGGCTTTCATTTTTCCTTTGAGTTCTGCTTGGCATCTTGCGCAGAAGGCGCCCCATGCAGGGTTGCTTGCTTCCCTGACTGTTTCCATGGACTTCTCTCTTTTTCTAACATACCATGTATGGCTGTGTTTGCTTCCGGCCACGCAGTGTTTGGCTCTACTCCAGCTAGCTGTTTACCTTTCTCTTTGTCACTCTCCACACAGCCCGTCCTTTCACTGCATGTCCCATACTCCCCTTGTCTAGGGCCCTTGTTACATGCGGGGCTGTAGCCAATAGCCTGTGCTGCCTGTATGTGAGAGACAGCATTACTGAGAAATGCTGTCAGGCTGTCCAGCCCTGTGCCATTGGAAAATGGGGTTTGAGTAGGAGTTTGACAAGAGTGTGTTCTAAGTAGCTCAGTTGGGGACTTGAACATTTCCCCTCAGTCAGAACTGATAAAGCCGCTGGATTCTGAGTGTCACCTCTGATGCAGGGAACAGATTTGAAGCCATGAGTGTGTGGGAAGTTTTAATGAAAAAGCAGGTGTGGTGTTTTTATTTCAGGCCATGCATTCCTGTGCTAGGGTCTGCATGAGCAGAGCCTTTACTGTCCAGTTGGTCACGCCTGTCCTGTTCCTTGTCCTCTGCAGGAATTCCCCTTCCTCACCCTGACAGCCTTCCCCCCTGGACTCCTCGTGCATGTCGGTGGTGTTGTTAGTGCACGCTCTGTGAAACTTCTAGATCGGATCCACAATCCTGGTATGTTTTCTAATAAATCTGCTTTTACTTAAGGTGTAATTGGAAAAATTGATTTAACCTGAAGAGAAGCAAATTTAACCTGAGAGATGAAAACAGATTATAAACTGGCACATGTAATTTTGAAATATTTTCAGTAATTGCAATTAAAGATAAACTAAGAAGTATACATTAGTCAGTTTTAGTATACAGCAAATGAACACATTGTGACTTATTTCTGCCTGGGGTGTCATTTTGAGGGGATCATTAACTAACATTTGGGTTAGCTTTATATTTGCTTTTGGGAGATAAAGGTTTTAGTCTTTGGCCTTCATGGCCATTACATTAAGTTGTTAATGTTTTCCACTGGCCCGTGTGGCCAGCAAGGAGGAGCAGTAGCGCATGTCTAAAGGACAGCATGGAAATGACACAGACGGCAGGCAGCTGAGCCCTGGCACTTTCAGGGCTTTGAATTAGAGATAGCTGGGTGAGTTTCCTCACCCTGCAGCAAGCATCATCAACGGTACTCGTATTTCATGCTGACATTTGCTGAGCACCATAACATGAAGCGATGTTGGCATCTGTACTTGTGTGTTTCAGAAGACTTTAGTTCATCACTTCCAGTCACCTGTTTGTGACGTGTAGGAAAAGAAGAAATGAATGCTCTGTAATTATTGGGTGAAAACATTGCAGATAGTGCTCTTGAGAGTAACAGAGAGTTACTGTTCTTTACAATTCAGTTTGACAGTGCTCTGTGATCTGGTTTTACCTGAGAAGGAGAGTGCGCTCTCCACCCGCAAATGTGACTTCAGGGAGGCGACGCCAGCCATGCGTGTTTAGCTCCCTGGTCAGTGTGAGGCCGCATTTTCCTTAGGGTATTTGCACACGCTGTAGCACTTAGAGGAGGGCAGTCTCACTGCTGCCATGCAGCACATGGAATTTGTGCAGATGATGCCAGCTTCTTGCTTTCTGTAGGAATTCAGTTATGAGGAGTGTAAGGAGAGAGCAGGCGAAGAGGCCTGTTGGTCACTGTGCTCCCATGGATGACTGCTGAGGTGTGATGGCCTCTAATGGGGATCATTATCTAAAAATGTTACTTATCGTTGCAAAATCTCTTTAAGAGTCCATCATTCCCATGGGTTGATTCCAGCCCATACAAGAAACCTGAGAACCCAGCAGAGAGAGTGTCCTCATAGAAAGAATTTTGGGTGCTGTAACTAGCAGCTTACCAATTTTCCCCCTCTCTCAGAATAGCTGTCCATCATGCATGGATTATTCTCACAAGTTCAAGTACATATGTATCTATGTAAATGCTATGAAATGGTATAGAGTTACATTTTTAGTTTGCCTTGTTTTCAGTATAATACCTGTCAAGTACTTATTCTAATGGTCCCGATATCTTATTTTCATTTAAAATAAACTCTCTTTGGATTCTTTTATATATATATATTTATGCACCCAAATGGAACATTTACCTAACACTTTCTCCAAGCCCCTTGAGTGAATATATGGAAAAGGATATTGTTACTTGAGAAAAGCTTGGTGGTTAACAGTCTGTGAAAGCCCAGCAACCCTGGCTTGGACCCTTCAGGTGACGCTGCAGGGGCACTGATGCTGTGAGAGACTGAGCATCGCTGGGGGACATGTGCACTTGTTTCCTTGCGACACTCTGATTTTATTTTCAGTGGAAAAGGGAAACAATCTTGTTTTGAAATCATTGCCCCAGCTGGATGGTGGTGGCACACTCCTTTAATTGGGAGGCAGAGACAGATGATCTCTATGAGTTTGAGGCCAGCCCGGTCTACAGAGTGAGTTCTAGCACAGCCAGAGCTACACAGAGAAACCCTGTTTTGAAACACTCACACTCACACTCCACACACACACACACACACACACACACACACACACACACACACACACCGACAAAACAAAACAAAATTGCCACTATTTCTCTTGGTGATGATTTCCATGTTCTTAGTGCTCCTTCCTTTGTTAAATACCAGGCAAGATGAAGCATAAACAGAAAGATGGGGTGGTTTCTGAGCACCCAGGTGACAAGGGACGAAACAGTTTGTCTAGGTTACTGTAGCTTGCTTCTCCTGCCTTTCCTGTCTCTATTTCTTATTAACTCTGCTGTCTGTCTTCCAGTTCCTGTCAAATGCTGTTGTCAAATGTGTTCTTGTTTGTAGTTTTTTTTTTTTTATTCCTACTATTCTGCACATAAAACTGATCAACTAATTTGCTGTTTTGAACTCAGCCTTTGTCGGAATTATGGGTAACACAAGATCTTACAAACTGCTAGACTGGAATAGTTTCAATTCAGGTATTTTACTGGTCATTCAGTATTACATATGCTGACAGAAATTATGGCAGCTCAGTGAGGTTTTAGAGATGTTCTAGATTAAATAGATAAATTCAGTTACATGAATGCATTCTGTAATAGTTATGTCACAACTTGTAATTTGCATAGAAATGCAAGTATAAAAATATATGAGCTAAAGTGAATCAAAACCACACCATAAATTATGAATGACTTTTCTTATGTGACTAACTTTCAGAATATTATTAAATTCTATTTATGCATTTTGGCCAGTGTTTTCATATCTGGTAAGTGATACAGGCATTAGCTTTATCATTAATCAGCATTTGTTAAACACATTAAACAACCAGCATGATAAACCATAAAGCATCTTTAAACTTCACCATCAGATTTAATAGAATATGTTTACTGTTTTATAAATTACTAGGAAATGTGACTCTTAGCATTTTTATTTATAATGCTAGAAGTGTTCCAAAATTTCATATCAGGACAGATTTTGCAGGGAGAGTAACAACATATATAAACTTTCCTCCTTCCACGTGAGATTCCAATTTTTCTTTATAAGTAATTTGAATATAATCTGTAGCAATTAAAAAAAAAGAAAACTTTACAGCTGATGATGTGTTTTATAATGCCAATTATTTTCTTTTTGAAAAAAGCACATTTTCTTACTAATATAAATATCTAAAATTATTTTTGGAATTAAAATGTGGGACTATTTTAATTAAACTCTAAAGCTGATATTTAAAGATTTTTTTTTCAGTTCTTTGTGTCAGTGTATTTTATAGTAAAGCAAAAGCACCAAAGGGCTGAGCATTTTAGGTAATGCTTTCCTTCCAGTGTTCTCTGTATGCAGGAGTCAAAGATAAAAGGTGATGGTTATTGTTTGACTATGAGCGAGTCATGTTCATGATCTGGCTTTGTCAGCCTGTGCAAATGGAGAGGGGTGCCACTTTGTGACTCTTTAAGGAAGTTACCTCTGTTTTCTAGGAAGCTTGAATCATGGTGCTGACATTCATTGAAATAAAAAGGATTATGTTTTATGATTTTCTTTTAGTGAGAAAATGAAATATACCCTATTAGATTTGTTTTACAAAGTAAGATTACATTCCAATACATGGTTAGCTTAGAGCAATTAGAAAAGCAGGTTGTGCATAAGAATGGTAGTGATTATTAACAATTTACAGAAGTGAGGTCTTGTCAGGTGAGCCATGTTTAGGGTGGTAGTTGCTAGTCAGATGACAGAAGCATATTGTAAGGCAAGGGTGGGAACTCTGAGACACACAGCAGCATTTTGGCAAGGACAGACATGGTTGGGGAAGCAGTATATCTTGCCATCACTGAATGTTATGTCAGATGGGACGTGTGCAAAAGAGAAGTGGGTATGGAGCCTCACGTGAGGCGGGTGAGGAGAGGTAGACTGAGCCAGCCTAAGCTATGACGTGAGACTGCTCGGAAGAATGAACGCAGCAGATTACAGAAAGGCAGTGAGTGCTTTAGTGTAGCGTGTCCATAGTGCCATCCTGTGGTCCAGGCCATAGGATAGTTACCTTTGAAAATAAGGCTGATTATGACACTTAATTTGATACATATGAAGAACATGGGTTATGTTTGGTAAATATATTCAAATAGTTTTATATATCCTCTGAAATTTGGAAGTATTTTGCCATTGCTGCCCCATAATTCCAAAATGTCAGGAATTATCCCCATGTAGGCCTGGAGGGATGGCTCAGTAGTTAGGAGCTGCTCTTCCACAGTCCGGTGCTCACTTCCCAGCACCCACATGGCCCCTCACTAACTCTACTTGCAGGGGGTTCCGTCCCTCTTCTGGCCTCCATGGGGTGTGTACTCATGCACATGGCGCAGCCATAAATGCAGGCAAACACCCATACACAAAAGTTAAAGGGCTACAAATAAAGCCTAAACATTGATCCCATTAGTAAGAATAGTAATTATTGATAGTGTTTTTAACTCTAAAATTGCTCATACTTTATTTTTTGAATTTTTTTGACACTGTAATGTGAGGCCTCAGTCAGTTTGATAATAGTCATCGTCATCCAAGAGCAAGAGAAAAGAACTCTGGGTGAGAACACTTGTAGTTCAGAAAGCCTGAAGGAGTTACAGTTTGGTGCCACATAAGGACTCTTTGGTTGTGGGTCGTGCACCATGGATGTCCCATCAATCCTGTTAGCTTGGGTTTGGTGCCTCACGTGTGTCATCGCATGCCATGTAGTTTTCACAGTGTGGCATGTCTCAGAACGCATGTCTCTACCATTGAGTGATACATGACTGAATTGGTATTTATTTTGTACCAGTTAGGCACTAGAGGCAAAGATTGCCAGTCACCCTGTCTTTATGTAACCTGTGTTCTTAGATGGCAGAAAAGTATTAAACATGATTCTGTGTTGTGTGGTACAGAGTGAGTGGAAGCAGGCATGGCCACCTGTTGGGGGCTGTGCTGATTGAAGGCTCACATTTGACAGCTATGTATCAGGTCCTCATGGGTTTCTATAGTTCTTTCAGTAAGATACTTAGCCCCATATGAATGCATCCTCTGTGCTGTTCTAACCCTGCAGCCTTTGTGAGTCACTGAGCTCCTCTGCTGGTGTGCTGGTTTCTTTGCAGAGTACCAGGGGTCCGTCCGCCTTAGCCTCCTGCCCTGTGTTTTGTCTTAGAGTTCTTGTCCCATATTAACCACACTGATGGGCATTTTTATGTACTAGAAAGAAGCAAATCCTCCCCATGAATCTGAGCGCTTACTGTGATACCTTTTGTTTCCTGATTTTTCTGTTCTGCAGACAGAATTTGAGAAAAGCAGGGCGGTAGTGGAGTGGGATGGATGTTAGCAGCTGGAAAGCCTGCTGAGACGTTTCTGCTCTTGACGTGGCCCTCAGGGCTGCCATGAGATCACATTAAGGAGATATTAATGTGATATTGTGCCCTTTGGTCATCCTGGCAGACACGGCCTCTCCACAGACCTGGAGACAAGCTAGAGAGGCTTGAGCATATTACTGCATGCCAGACTCCATCTGAATGCTTTGTAATAGCAGGTTATGTTTGAGCCTTAAGAGATCTTTGGCAATAGTAGTTTCCTTAAGGAATCTGAAGAACACAGCAGAGGCACACTTGGCGTGTGGAGTCAGCAGGATGTGCTTGTACATGTGGCATGGCTGTCTGTCATCTCTTCAGCAAGGGGAGGGTGCTCTCTTCACATAGTATTGTTCATTTGATCTTCTATGTTCAGAAAAAATGTTTAAAAGGAGGTTGCTGTTTTTGGTTTTGAGAAAATTTTTGAAGTTTTAAGGATATTTTTGGATGATTCATGAATTTTAGGACATAGGACATATGCCTGTTTTTTGTTTTTTGCTTTTTTTTCCTTCAGTCATAATAGACTTGAGTTACAAGGTTTTGAAATGAGAAAATGCTTTTTTGTTAATCACAGTCTTTTTTATTTTTTTTTTTAGAAAGTTCATTTTGGGAGCAAAAATTCAGTTAAAAACTTGAAAAATAAGTTTATTACTTTACAAAATATTTCATTGTAAGAAAATGTGACTAGCCTGGTATAGTGGCACACACCTTTAATTCCGGCACTTGGGAGGTAGAGGCAGGCCAATCTCTGAGTTTGAGGCCATTCCAGTCTACAGAGTGAGTTCTAGGACAGCTAGGGTTATATAGAGAGGCTTAATCTAAAAACAAAAAGTGAATGTGAGGCAGCCAGATGCGTAAGGAAATAACATCTGAATTTGTTCATTCATTTTGTTTGTTTTAACTGTCACAACTGTCAGTGAATGAGTGGCTGAGTCGGGCACTGTGTTGGCACATGGGGACATCATTAAGCCAGACCGGCACCCTTTCCCATCCAGGTTAGTTAGTCGTTGAAGGCTGACTAGATTGTTAGAAGACCTGCAGGCTCCCTGGGAATGTGGGTTCTGCTGAGGCTCTCAGCTGTTCTTCTCTGGGGTAAGGTAGATACAGACAGCTTCTGATTCCCAGCTGCAGTCTGTTTTCAGAGGTCCTGGCAGCAGCAGCCTAGAGGGCTTGCTGTGTGCACCAGTGATTTGCATAAGACTGTCCTGTCGCATGATGCATAGACAGTTAAGTTTCGGTTGGAGTGAACTGTGTATGTCTGTAAAAAAGGAGCAGCATTCAGTTAGATGCAGTATGTATGGCTTGTATGCCAGCTACCACACTGACATCTAAGCTTTGATGTTCTCTCGCTCCCTGCGTATCATTTCCAGTGCAGTGAGGATCTTTTTCTCAGTCTGGTTCTAATCCCTACCCAGTTTGACGCTGAACTCTGTTAAACCTGAACTCTTTAATTTCTGTTACTCCACGGGAGGTGACTTCGCAGTGTTTTGGAATGCAGGTTCCCTGCATTCCTCAGCAGCCAGATGATCCTATTCAGACTTTGCTCGACCCAGCCCAACATCTTTATCTCCTTCTGTTCATTTTTAACATTAGGTTGAGCTGGATGTGATGGCTCCTACTCATCGTGGGACATCTGAAGCTGAGCAGGACTTGAGTTGAGGCTAGTTGCGGCTATATGCTGAGCCCTATTTCAGCAAAAAAACCCCACAAAAACTATGTTGAGTAACTCTAAACAGAACTGATTTTAACACTTTGGGTAGGCAGGTATGTCTTAGTTACGAATGTGTAAGCGCCTAAAATCACTGAAGGGTTGGGTTTGGTAAAGGCATTTTCTATTGAACTGATCATGGTCTTTACTTCCTGAGATACACATTGGCATTCAAAAATCTTTAGTAAATCCACCCTCACTTATGAAACGAAAAGATGGCAAGATATCTAGCTGTGACCATGCTCTAGAAAGGCACCAGAGGAAAGGATGGGCTCTGCCAGCCACAGTGGGAACACCCGACAATGAGCAGTGTGCTGGGCGAAGCCTGTGCGTGTGCCGCTGGGAGCAGATGGTAAGATCTGTATACCCAGGGGAAGTCTGACCCAGAGGGGAAGAGCTTGAAAATAGTGTGAAATACAATTTGTACAATAATTACAATTTAATTTTCCCTAGAAATTTAAAAATTAGAAATAATTGTATAAATACTAGGAATGTGGTATTTAATGTGGAAATCAGTTTCTTATTGCCTTTGGAATGCTTGTTAAGTCAGTTCACATCTCAGCTGTATTTTCCTAAAATGACTAATAGCACCCATGTACTATATGGATAATTGCTAGACAAAATTTTTTAAGCCAGACTCTTTTTACTTTTTATAAAAGTATGATAGAGTGACACATTTATGCTTTGGTACAGTGAATGAAATAAATAGGTCCAATAGTGTGTTTCCTATTAAAATTTAGTTATTAGTTATTAAATCTTTAAAAAGTTTATTCTAGAGCTTAAATTATGTAAGATGGCTGGTTTTTAATTGATAATAAGATCATACTAATTATAAATACTCTGAGCCTGTGGCTCATTTTTGCCATGATTGTAGTGTAGGCTTTAAAGATAAATAGAATCTCTCTCTGCTAGAAAACTGACGAGTCTGAACTTTGCTGTAGCCCAGTAACTCTCACCCCTCGCTCTTGCTTACACTGTAGCGGCCGCGGTGGCCAGGGTGACTACTGACAGAGTGCTCCTCCCGTGCGCTTGCCTCGCTCTCACCTAGGGTCTAGGGCCATTCCTTTCTGTGACCATTTCAGTGAGCTGCCATAGTTTTCAGTCCATGCTGCCACCTGACCCAAGCATGCGCCAAAACATCACCCTTCCTGGCTCCTGTTTGCCAAATCTGCTTCGCAAACCCTTTGTTCCTTAGCTTTTGCTTTAGCCCAAACCAAATTTAACATTTTCCAGAGTGTGGACACATGCCATTTGCTTCCTTGGTGCCCATGTCACATAACTAGCATTTTACACCCGTCAATACTTTGCTAAGTACAGTACTGGCATCTCATGCACTGTGTGGCTGTGTCAGAGTGGGGGCTGCTTGTGAGCATGCCTGAGGGTGTGAATGCTGCACCTGCGCTCAGTCAGCTCGCTCTCTCTCGCTCTTGCTCTCCAAGATCAGCCACTTTTTCTTCCATGGCTTTGGTTTAACTGTCTGTTGTTTTATGTTATACCAGGTAAGTCTGGTGTGGAGTGACTGTATTCTACGTGCTTACAACACACACACACCTCAAGGGGGCTGTTGATTCTTCTGCATTTGACCATGCTGGGCATTTCTAAAGAAATGCATTTCAAGTTCAAAATAACTAGCTCCCTCCATTTCTTCATTATTTTTTAATTATTTATGCCTATAACCCCCCCTTTTTTAAAAACAGGGACTCTACCATGTATTAACTTGTTACAAATAAGGTGAGTCTACTGTGAGAAAATGGCTTTAACAGTGATTGCCTTAGAAAGTAGTCTAAACTTCTAGAGTGAGTCAAGAAGCAAATAGCAAATTCCATTTATGAGCTTGAGAAAAGTTTGACTTATTTGGTACAGTGTTTTAGTGAAAGTTATTTTCTAGATAAAGTTATTTCTATCTGTGATACTTATTTTCTTAGAGCTATAAATAATTTGACAGATGAGAACACTACATAGGTCATAGTTTGTCCTCTGCTATAATTTCCTTTAGGGAAAGGATGAGGTGTTTAAATTGACATACAAGCGTGCATGTCCAGACAGGCGTGATGGCTCATGTTTGTAATCTTAGCACTGGGGAGGCTGAGACAGGAGGTTGCAGCAAGTCCCAGCAGCTTGATGTGTAGAGTGAGAGTGAGGCTATGCGGGCGAGTTCTATCTCAGACAAAGAAAAGTCCAAAAAGGCATGTGTGTCTTGCTGGCAGAAGTGATTTTGGACTCTGAAGTGTTGTATGCTCTTAGTGTAATCATTTCAGCCAGGAATGTGAGGACACGTTTGTCATGGGCTGTAGGTGCAAGTGGCCGCCTGGATGCTTCCGCATTCTCAGGTCTCAGTGTAGCTTTCCTCCTCGCTCCTCCCGTTATCTTGTGCTTCCACCTTTCCCAGTTCCCTCAAGTCTGCACTTCTTTCTCTGAAGGAAAGTTTTAGGGTAGCCTGTCTCAAACCCCAGACTTAATTCAAGAGCCGCTGACATCCACCTCCTCATCTGTCCCCTCGCCACCCCTCCTTGCAGAGGAGGCACCCATCGCAGGGACGTGAGTTCTAATGTGCTGCTTAGCCTCTCCTTCCCGTCTCCCTTCACGATTCACTGGTGAATCGTGGTACTCTCACTTCCCTTGATTTCAAGGGCTCTGCTGAGAAGTTGATAAAACCCTGGTGGAAACACAAAGTGGTATTTGCTTGCCTTTCTGTACTAGTAACACTCTTGTGTAACACATGCACAGTAAGAGCGTAGTGTTGTACTCTAGAGCGTCAGCCCTCCCAAGCGGGTGTGACCACAAGAAGGGGAAGCCAGGGCGCCCTCACTACAGTTATAGTCCACTTTCGTTGCTGACACCCTTGCCTTGGAGAGTGAGTTTCCCTTGCAGTGGTTGCTCACTCTCAAAATGCAGGTGGTTAAGAAGCGTATGGCCACCCCTCCATCCACACGGCCACCCCTCCATCCACACGGCCACCCCTCCATCCACACGGCCACCAACCCTCCATCCACACGGCCACCCCTCCATCCACACGGCCACCCCTCCATCCACACGGCCACCAACCCTCCATCCACACGGCCACCCTTCCATCCACACGGCCACTAACCCTCCATCCACACGGCCACCAACCCTCCATCCACACGGCCACCCCTCCATCCACACGGCCACTAACCCTCCATCCACAGGGTCACTAACCCTCCATCCACACGGCCACTAACCCTCCATCCACACGGCCACCCCTCCATCCACACGGCCACTAACCCTCCATCCACACGGCCACTAACCCTCCATCCACACGGCCACTAACCCTCCATCCACACGGCCACTAACCCTCCATCCACACGGCCACCCCTCCATCCACACGGCCACTAACCCTCCATCCACACAGCCACTAACCCTCCATCCACACGGCCACCCCTCCATCCACATGGCCACCCCTCCATCCACACGGCCCCATTACAAGGGAAGTTAGAGCTCCCTGTGACTATGAACCCAGGGCCTCTCCCACTTAGCTTATCCCTAGGCCCTGAGCCATCTTTGTTACGGTAGAGACAGGAGCCTCAGTTTGTTGACCAGGCTAGGTTTAAACCCAAGTAGCCAGGACTTCAGACACAGGTCCCCATGCCTGTAATCTACTTTTGAAGTTATAGGCTACATATGGAGTTTATAATTGTGTGTTTAAAACTTTTTTTTCTTTATTAACCAAATTATTTGTGTTAACCTTTTAAATATACCTTTTTCCAACCCCTCCCATTTTTTTCTTTTTGGATTAGCTTGTCTTTTATACCCTGTTACTCTGCCCTAGAACTTACATCTTTATAAAAGAATGGCAAATAAAAGTTTTTTATATCATTTTTTATTTGTGAATTTTTACCTAGGGAAGGACTCAGAATGTAGTGGATTATAAAAGTAGGTGACAATATGAAAACAGAATTTAAATCAAATTTGTGGATAGGACATGTAAGGTATTCACTCAGTGAGATGCGACACAGTGCCCTCTCAGCTTAGAATCTGAGCTGGGTATGATGGCACATGCCTATGACCCTAGCATTTAGATGATGGAGGCAGAAGGATCAGGCCAAGGTTATCCTCAGCTGCCTGGTGAGTTTGAATCCAGCCTGAACTATATATGAGGTCCTGTCCCCAAAATCAGTCAAACAAACCAGATTGGAGTCTGGAAAGTATAGCTATTAAGATACATGCCGTTATGCTGAAATACGTGCCTTGCAACCCTTGAAGTACTAAAGCTACTAGAGCAGAGTGGTCCATCCTAATAGTCAAGTTTCAGAGTTCAGTCTTGATGTTTGTGGAAAGCGGGAAGAGTGAAGCTTGGTCAGTACTTCATGTCCCAGAGTCAGGCTCACTGCAGACACTCCCTGTTAATGTGCTGTATGCTGGTGGGTGGTCAACTGACTGAAACTTTATTTTTCAGATGAACCAGAAACTCGAGATGCATGGTGGGCAGAAATCAGACAAGAGATAAAGTCGCATGCTAAAGCCTTAGGCTGCCATGCTGTAGTGGGCTACAGCGAGTCAACCAGCATCTGGTAAATGGCTGCTTGGATTTCCTGACACTGATTGCCTTGTCTTGTGAGCTGGGAGAGATGAGATGCGCATCTGAGAAGAGGAGCACAGTAGGGAGGCCAGCTGGGCCTTGAGTGTATCAAGTCAGGTTCAAGGTGCCTCCCGCCCGCCCTCTTCATCTCTGTAAACCCGAGAGCCTGACTTATCTCTTACGGTGGGGGAACAAGCTGTGCTCTGGGCGTTGAAGGTCAAATGAGTGTCTAGTAACTGGCACTTGAGTTGCTGCCACCTTCCAGTGGGACGATGGGAGGGAGCTCTAAGTGTTTTCTAAATGAATTGCAGCCTTAATCCCAGCCCTTGGGAGGCAGAGGTCTCGCAGTGAGTTTGAGGCCAGCCTGGGCAACATACTGAGTTCCAGGCCAGCCAAGAGCTACATAAACCTCCTATTACAAAAGCAAAGCTGCTGAACTTGTGTTTGTAAGCTGGAATGGAGCTTTTTCTTACTAGCAAAGCATCCTACCTAACTGCTAAGTTAGGGAGAGGCTTTCGTATTTTGGGTTCTTTTCCTCCTGTCTTTCACCTGCATCATCTCTCTGCCCAGAGCCGTGCTCTGTGCTGATGGTTTCCTGCCTCCACTTGTCCTGCCCTGGTCACTCATCAGCTGTGTCCCTCTTCACAGCTAGAATCAGGGTTTCTTGTTATTAAGTCCTCTATTGCCACTCTACTCTTAAGTACATGTTAGACTTGTTGGTCTGTTGAAAAATTTGCAATTATGAAATTTTACTCTCAGATTAGAACCTAATGTTTTCCCACCATTACACTTGGTCCTTTATAGCCAGTTTTGACTGTTATCTTAGGTACATGTGTGTTAGTGTGTGTGTACATACATATTATATATGTATGTATGTATGTGTATATATATATACAAAATACATACATATATGCGTGTATATATATATATATATATAGTTTTGATTATTTTATCATCCTTGAACCACATCTTGATAATTGTGGTAATTAAAGAGTCATTTGTGCTATCTTAATTCTCTGCTCTATTTTGCATAATTCTTACTAGCAGATTCTCTGCTCATGTGTTGATCATTATTGTCAAAGAAAAATCATTAACTTGCAGTAAATATGAATATTACTGAGCTGTGTTATTTATTATTTTGTGCTCTTTACTGTTTCAGGCCACATATTTACTTTCTAACTTTTCTATTACCATAGAATAGATTTTGTTTTTTCTATTTTAAGATTTATTTCTTTTACTTTATGTGTAGGAATATTTTTGCCTACATTCATGCGTGTATATGTGTGTGCCTGTTGGATGCCCTGAAACTGTTAAGACACTGTTAGTCGTTAGACACCCTTTGGGTGCTGGGAATCATGCCTGGGTCCCTTGCAAGAGCCATAAGTGATACTAAGCCATCTCTCCAGCCCCTGCTGCTTTTGTTAACTGTGGACTCAGTGTAACTACTTCACGTTGCTCCCTGTGGTGTGAAGCCCTGCCTTGTTTACTGCCATAGGCTTTTATGTCTGAAGGATTCGATGTTTGAGACATGATTTTTGCCATGGTAAGTTTTATTGTTGAGATATCCCAGGATGCTTCAGGATCCTGGAGGGAGGACCCGAAGTCTGAAGTAGGGTAGGAATGTTGGTGGAAATGGAATGTGAGTGCACTGCCACTCAATGTCAGTGATGTATTTGAGAGTGAACATGAATGACACAGAGGCGGAGAAAAGGCCTGTGTGGGTTCTGCAGAGCTCATGGAGGGAAGATTCGGTGTAGCTCAACTTGTCACTGGACAAGGACCTCTAAGTCCATTAAATTTACTTTAGAGTCTGGATTCATGTGCCAGAAGCTACTTCTCTCAAACATCCTTGCATTTAAGTCTCATCTTTATTGTTTTTTCTTCCCGTCCCAACCCCTCCTTTCTGCTGTTAGTGGTGGAACTCTTTGAAGCACAGCGCTGTGCTGCACTCTGCTTGTTCCTCAGGCACTCTCAGCCCATCTGCCGTCGGCCGGCGCCCTGCTCCAGCATCACCGCCGAGCTTTGTGTTGCTCTCCAGCTTCTGTGCACTCACTTCTCATTCTCCTCCTTCCTGGTCCTAATCTGCTACTTGTCTCATTTGCTGTGGGGCACCACTCTGCAGTTACATCTTATTGGCTAATTGTTTTTGCTTTTAAGACAGGCAATTTGTAGTGAAGAATTTAAAAGAATTTCTTTTAAAATGTTTTCTGTCTCATATATATATATATATGTATGTATATGTATAGTGATTTTAATTCAGATTAAACTGTAGCACTATAAATAACTTTCATAGTTGTACTTTTAGAATAATTTTAATAAAGCTTTATAGACATTTAGAGTAATATAGTTTGGTAGCTTGCTACTGAATTTATAGTTTTAACTATTTAATCTCTCAGGAAACTATTACTATTAATTTGTCTTTTTCAGTTTTTAATTTGCAGCAGCTTTTGTCCTTTGCATTTGATATGCACTTTGCTTGTGTCTGCCCTAGATTTAGGAGCATAGTCTTTGACTGTTATCTAACATATAGGACTGTCTGACTTGAACTCAATTTGTCACTCTTGATATTTAGTGTTCTCTGGAGGTTTGTTGTTGGGAATATTAACTTGTGTTTTCTCTCTCTCCTCTTCTAGTGAAGAAGTCTGCATTTTATCAGCCTCTGGTACGGCCGCTGTACTGAGCCCTCGGCTCCTGCAGGAAGGCACAGTGGAGGGCTCTTTGGAACAGAGGTTGGCATGGCTTGCTTTCCTAAACAGAGAAGGGAGAGGTTGACTTTTTAAAATCTCAGAGCTCAGGAGGTGTTTCTGTGTAATTGGCTGATAGTTGGGTAGCATCACAGCCAGTAACCAGACACTTGGTAACAGATGTGCAGGATTCTACCCTTGTAGCCAGCCCGCAAGTAACTACATGAGACTTCTTATTAATTTTGAAAGCTTGGCCTGTAGCTTAGGCTTGTTCCTAGTTAGCACCTGTCAATTAAATTAGCCCATTTGTGTTATTGTGCATCCTATCCTGTGCCATTTCCTCCTGCTTTCTAATGTCTCTTCCCTTCTTTTTCCCAGAGTCCTCTCTGACCCTGGAAATCCCACCTAACTAACCTCTTTGTAGCTATTGGCTGTTCAGCTTTTTATCACACCAATCACAGCAATACATACACATATTCTTACACAGTGTAAGAATATTTCAACAACATTTTGTCTTATACCTTATCTTTGGTGTCTTTATAAAGCCCCGTGTAGGACTAACAGAAGAATTTCAAGGATATCCTTTTAATTTCTTTTACTTTACTTTTCCTCTTTTTTGCCTCATCCCCACAAACAGAATTTATTTTCATAAATTCCTCTTCATAAAACAATCAAAGCACTTACCGTATTGGGCTAAACTACTTAAAAACCTCATGAAAAATGACTTTAGTACATGTGAGATGGAAAATAAAAGAGTTAGGTAAGACTAGCTTTTAACTTACTAATTATTGGTTTCTTTAACCTTTAAACTCTTAGCTTACATAAATATAAAACATGTTTTCATCAACAGATGAAACTGTCCAATGTGTATGTAAATTAATATACTTAAATATTTTAGGATTATTAGCTTAATATTGGCATCTACTTTGATAATAACAATTATATAAATTAAGGGAGAAAGTATAAAAGTCCTCTATTTTCCATTTAAGTATAATTTTGCAAGAGAATATAATGTAGAATGATATGTTAGCATTCATAAAGAAGAGGATCTTAGCTTCTTTTCAATGGATATTGTCCAATCTATATTCTAGAGCCTTCAAAGTAGGGGACATTGTTGAAGAATTGGACTGTACAATTGAGTGGTTTGTCCGATGCATCGTGTAGCACCTGGGCTGAAGAGTGAACCAGGGCATATGCTTGCTGGGTAGGCAACAGTCAGCCATGCCTGAGGGACATCTCCATCTGATTGCATCTCACTACAGTGAGGCCTGAGGATCTCTTCCCTCATGCATGATGGGATGTTAGTGGTCCCTATTTTGTGTAGATCTTGTGTAGGTAACTAGAGTAGCAACTTATCAGTCACAGCTGCGTTTCCACTGCTCTGGTGATAAGTTGTATGGGTTTATACACAGATACTATGTATGCAATATATATTGTTTAAATGTCAGGTATTTTAGGAATGCTCAATGACACTTGTTTTCTGTCTTGGGGGTGCCTTATTATTATTTTTAAATATATTTGCATAGGATTGAAGAAAACTTGCCTGTGGGCTGTGGATTCTGCCATATACCATATGATGAACTGAACATGCCATTTCCAGCTCACCTCACATACTGTTACAACTGCAGGAAACAAAAAGTCCCCGATGTTCTCTTTACAACCATAGACCTGCCCACTGATGCAGTGGTCATTGGGAAAGGTTGTCTTATTCAGGCAAGGTACGTTTGCGAAAACTGTATCTGATGTCCCTGAAAAACTAGGAGGTACAGAGTTATAAACCTGTTGTACAACGCCTATTGTTTCTCTCATGTTTGATCCTGAACCAAATAGGCAATTCTTTGAGCTTTGTATTTATCCCCTATACAGCTGACAGAAAGCAACACTCTGTAGTACTCAAGAATTTTTTTCATATTTCTATTCTGTTGTACAAGTGTCTTATTACATGTGTGCATTAACTTGTCTACTGGCGTGGAATGTGGCTGAGCATCAACTGTTTGGAGACCTCCCATATATTTTGGAACTAGGTGCTTGAAATGTTTTTAGAACTGTGTTCTGTAGTGTTTCTTTCATGTAGCACTCGGCTGTTTAGTATTAGAGTAGGACATGCTACAGTGCCACACACATGCAGCAAAGACTTTCAAGTGTCTAGGTCACCGACAGCTTTGAGACTCCCTGGTCCCTTGGGTGTTTCTGCCTTCACCTTGAAACTTTAGCAGTAATAAGACACTTGCTCCTTTATTCCTTGAGACTCCTTTGATCTCAGAGTGTCACACTGAGTCTTTATCTTAACGTGGTGAATGACCTTCAGTCTGTTGACTCATTTTAATTCTTCCACCAAACCAGATGCCATCCGGACATTTCTTAGGATGGTACCAGGAATGATGCACACTGACAGAATTATTCTCCTTTGTAGGTTATGTCGCTTAAAAAAGAAAGCGCAGGCAGAAGCCAATGCCACAGCTATCAGTAATCTCCTGCCATTTATGGAGTATGAAGTCCACACTCAACTGATGAACAAGCTCAAACTCAAAGGAATGAATGCTTTGTTTGGACTACGAATTCAGATCTCAGTGGGTGAAAACATGTTGATGTGTTTAGCGGTGAGTCAAGAAGCATTTATATGTCTTTTGTCATTTCTGTAGCTTTAGAGTCTGTCGTGTTATGTAAGAAATCGCATAGCCAGATGTTGTAGTGTGAAGATGGAGACTTCTGTCCTGCCAGGTCCCATGGCCCTTCAGCCCCAAATAAGCACACAGAGACATATTATTATTAAACTGTTGGCTGATTGCTAGGGTTTCTTACTGGCTAACTCTCTCTTAATTATTAACCCATAACTACTAATCTATGTATTTCTACATGGCTTTACCTTACCAGGGAATGGCTGGCGCATCCTATCTTCCTGGTCTCTACATGGCGTCTCTTTCCCTGCCCTCCCTTTCCTTGCTTTTCCCAGCCTTCTCCTGGTCTGGATGCCCCACCTATCCTTCCTGCCTGGATATTGGCCAAACAGTGTTTTATTCATCAACCAAGAAGAGAAACATCTACAGAAGGACATCCCCCATCAGTAGTATATCCGCATAATTCAAACAATAGCCTAGGCAGATATGGTGGTGCATCCTTATAATCCCAGCACGTAGGCATCTGAGGCGGGGATCAGATCAAAGCCTGCTTGGGCCACATTGCAGGAACCTGTCTCAAAAGAATCAGCAAACAAAAGTATACTTAGCTGATGAAACAGACAGCAAGCCTTAAAGATCAGAGACGTTGTAGGAGTGAGTCTGGTGACTGGTTTTTACATAGCTTTAGGGGACTGTGATCAATCTACAAGTTACCATTCCTGGGTTATTGAGTTGAAACCACTGACCTGAACTTTGTTACTGTATTTTCATATTTTGAGCTGTTGACATTTACAGGATTTTCATCTGTGTGTTGGCAACTTTCAAATTTTAATTCTTTTTTTCTTATATCCTGTATCATCTTTTACTTATTTTTAACATACTATTTTTTTTTGCCATTTTTTTTTTTATTGAGTATACATTTTTTCCCAGTCCCCTTCCCTCCTCTCTTCCTTCCCTCTCCTCTTCCAACTCCCCCCTCCAATTCCCCATGCTCCTAATTTACTTAGGAAATCTTGTCTTTTTCACCTTCCTAGGTGGATCATGTGTGTCTCTTTTAGGGTCCTCCTTGTTTCCTAGCTTCTCTGGTGGTGTGGATTATATAGGCTGGTAATCATTTGCTCTATGTCTAAAATCCATATATGAGTAAGTACATACTATGTTTGTCTTTTTGTGATTGGGTTACCTCCCTCAGGATGCTTTCTTCTAGTTCCATCCATTTGCCTGCAAATTTCAAGATTCTATTGTTTTGTCCCCCCCCCCCGCTGAGTAGTACTCCATTGTGTAAATGTACTGCATTTTCCCTACCCATTCTTCAGTTGAGGGGCATCTAGGTTGCTTCCAGGTTCTTGCTATTACAAATAATGTTGCTATGAACGTAGTTGAGAAATGTCCTTGTGGTGTGAATGTACATTCTTTGGGTAAATGCCCAAGACTGGTATTGCTGGGTCTTGAGGTAGCCTGAGTCCCAATTTTCTGAGAAACCACCGTCCTGATGTCTAGAATGGCTCTGCACGTGTGCACTCCCACCAGGACGTGGAGGAGTGTCCCCTTTCTGTGCATCCTCCCCAACACAAGCTGCCATCAGGGTTTTTGATCTTGGCCATTTTGACAGGTGTAAGATGGTATCTCAGAATCCTTTTGATTTGCATTTTCCTGATGGCTAAGGATGTTAAGTGATCCCTTAAATGTCTTTTGGTCATTGGAGATTTCTTCTGTTGAGAATTCTCTGTTTAGATCTGTACCCTATTTTTAATTGGATTATTTGGTATTTTGATGTCTAGATTCTTGAGTTCTTTGTGTATTTTGGAGATCAGTCTTTTGTCAGATATGGGGCTAGTGAAGATCTTTTCCCATTCTGTGGGCTGCTGTTTTGTCTTATTGACAGTGTCCTTTGCCTTACAGAAGCTTCTCAGTTTCAGGAGGTTCCATTTATTGATTGTTGCTCTGAGTGTCTGTGCTGTTGGTGTCATATTTAGGAAGTGGTCTCCTGTGCAAATGTGTTCAAGGCTACTTCCCTCTTTCTCTTCTGTCAGGTTCAGTGTAACTGGATTTATGCTGAGGTCTTTGATCTGCTTGGACTTGAGTTTTGTGCATGGTGATAGATAGGACTCTATCTTCATTCTTCTACATGTTGACAGCCAGTTATGCCGGCACCATTTGTTGAAAATGCTTTCTGTTTTCTATTTTATAATTTTACTTTCTTTGTCAAAAATTAGGTGTTCATAGATGTGTGGATTGATACCAGGATCCTCAATTCGATTCCATTGATCCACCTGTCTGTTTTTATGCCAATACCAAGCTGTTTTCATTACTGTAGCTTTATAGTAGAGTTTGAAGTCAGGGGTGGTGATGCCTCTAGATGATTCTTTATTGTACAGGATTGTTTTGGCTATCCTGGATCTTTTGTTTTTCCATATGAAGTTGAGTATTGTCCTTTCAAGATCAGTGAAAAATTTTGCTGGGATTTTGCAAATTTTAGTTCTTCATGCCATCTTTTCAAGTCACGTAGAAGTATTTAACTTATAAAATCTATGGACAGTTCTAGTCTTTTTCTCTATGTAAATTTGTAGTTAAAATGTAAAATTATTTCCTGTTTCATTTCCTATTTTTAGTGGAGCACGTTGAAAGTATTTTTTAATTATTTAAATTTTGAGAGAGGGTTACTGCTAGTAAACACATGCTGGCCTCAAAGTCACGATCCTTGTGCTTCAGCCTCTGAGTGCCATTCTCAGCTGCACACTTGTACGTAGGAAGTAATTATGGTTGTGGTGAGTTGATTAGTTTTTGGCAGTGATGTGACCTGAGGCCTGCACCAGGTAAAGCTTTTGTGTTTCTTAGTGATGCCATTTACAGCCGCCTGCATTCTCTGTGCTGCTACTCTCTGTGCACCAAAGACAGTGTTGCCACAGGCTGGCATTCCAGAGTAGCAGGGTCATATGTGCTTTCAGGCCCATCTGGTTCTGCAGTTCACTGCCATCCGCCAGTGGATGGAGCAGAAATGTTTAGATGTTAAAGCTTGGCAGGGCTCCTTAGTGCTGGACATGAGGAGCTGAGTTATGGCTGTGCTGATTAAGTTCTGGAAGAGTACTGTGTAGGACCAATTTCAGATGATGTGTAGATGTCGTAGAACATCAAACAGTTGACACTTGGTGGATTTCATATTAAATATACAAATAGCCAGAGTTGAAAGGGCTGCCTCTCCTATTTCCCATGCCTCCACTTTAATGCTTCCCTTCGTTGTTGTTTTACATTTATTTGTGTGTTTATGTACACCATGGTGTACATGCTGGGGCCAACTGACAACCTGTGCAAGTCACTTCTCTCCTGCCCCCTTGTGGGTTCCATGGGTGCATTTACTCGACGTCTTTCCAGCCCTGTGTTTCTCTTTTGGGGATTGGGTTTCGTGCCAGGCTGGTCTTGAGTTTGCCAAGTAACTGAGGCAGGTCTTGAGTTGCTGATCCTCTCAAGAGCCAGGCTTTCAGGCATGTGCCTCTCCACCCACATTAATGCTTAGGTTTCTTTACAGTTTGCTCTGCTTGTGGTAGCTTAAACACACATGCACATGCAGATTTTATCTTGCTTTATAGTTCTCATAATTTTCCAATACTGATAATATACAGTGACTGCTGTAGAATGTGTAATTGTCACTGTGTTGAACAGTAAAATAAATGTGTCTGTTGTGTCTGTTGTTTCTGTTGGTGGCTATGGAGTAAGGTGGGGGAATGGGATCAGGGACGGGGCTGCTGACATTCCCTATGTGATGGCTGTTGTTCTCTGCTGCTGTCCTTCTAAAGGCAGACTGTCTCCTCAGTGCTGTTGAAAAAAAGTAACTTTTGCTTTTGCTAAGGTATATTTGATTTCAAGTTATTTTTATGTATGTATTTCAGATATTTTGAGATGTGGTCTCACACTATAGCCCAGACTGGCCTGTGATTCATGATGATGCTCAGGCTTACCTAGAATCTTGTTCAAACTGCTCAGATTTCAACTTAAAAAAAAAATGTAATGGGGTAAAAGCTTTTAAAAAGATATAGTTGGTTACTTTCCAACTACACCTGTTAGCAGAGTGTTTTTGTATGCTCTTATAGACATGGCCTGCCTGTATGTCTTTGCACAGAGTGAAGGGCCCTTCCTAGATAGGGAACTAATGCCGTTGCCATTCGATGTTCTGTCTGATTATATCCCTGTTACTTTCACTAGTCTGCCACAGGGGTGTACTTAGCAGCTTTACCGATGCCTGGAGGCATCCAGATTGCTGGGAAGACCCCTAGTGACGGTTCCTATGAGCAGCACATCTCCCACATGCAGAAGAAGATAAATGACACGATTGCCAAAAACAAGGAGCTGTATGAGATCAATCCTCCGGTGAGTGGAAGCTCCAGTTCCCCGTCAGTTGCAGTGTATGGGAGGGTGTCTTATATTGGACACAGAAGTTCTCCACCTCCCCGCTGTCTTTCTTAAACATCTCCATTTGGATGTGACGCGCTGACGTCAGGTATACAAAGTGCAGCTGCCTTCCAGGTTTTCCTCTGGTCACTTCCTCTGTTTCCTGTGATACCCCTGGGTGTGTGTGTGTGTGTGCCTGTGTGTGTGTGTGTGTGTATGTGTGTGCGACATGTTCACACACTTGACTCTTATATACACCCAAAGGTTTTAAACCTTTTTTCTCTGTGACTTGTAGAGTAAAACTCCATTACAGCTGACATAGAAAGGCCTTCTTACAATAACTAGCCTCTCTGTAAGTATCTGTTGAGTGGTAGTTATGTAAGTGGTTTAAAAATGTTCCTTTTTGGCTGGTGTATTGACTTATGTCTGTAATCCCAGCACTTGGGAAACTGAGGCAGATCAGTTGCTGTGTTCGAGACCAGCCTGGGCTGCAGAGTGAGACCCTTTTTTTGAGAGAGAAAGGAAACAGATCCTTTTCAGTAAAAACAGATTGCTTAATATTGGGAGTGCAATAGCAGGGTGTCATGACTACCCCCTCTCCCAGGTTACTGGCCGTCCTTGCTGTAGTCAAGCTCAGCGGGCCGCAGCTCCAACACAGCATTTGCACACAGCAGGTGCCCCTAGCAGCCTGAATTAAAGGACACACACTGCAGTTGCAATTAAATATCTTTTTATGCGTCTCAGATGGTACTTCTTCCACAAGGGGTGCTGTCGAGTAGCGTTTCAATAATTTTCTACGCAGTTGTCGTTAGGGCTGCGCCTTTAAAATAAATACTGCCTCAGAACTCGCTTCGCCTTAGCTTTTGCCCTGCTCTTAGCAGAGTGGTGAAGCTGACCAAGGGCTCAGGGGTTTGATGAGGACTGGGGAGCTCAGCCCTTGGTGCCCACTAGCTTGAATTGAGATTTGCTTTAATTGTAAAACAGTATAAAAATAGTGTAAAATGTCTCATCAGTGTTTTTATTTTAATTACATGTAATGAAATGAGCAAAATTTTCATTAAAATTAGTTCTGTCTTTTCTTTATTACCTAGTGTCACTTGCCTTGTGATTCTGTTGGACAATGACTTGACAAAAATGATGAAATGCTAATGTGTTACTATAATAATATCTGAAAAATAGTCTTTTAAAAAGCTCTCTTATCCCTGGCTAAATAAATGTTTGCGTTGATTGAGTGCATTGATTGGCATTTGAACGTGTGCCGACAGTGTCTGTGCCTTTTGGGCTCAGTGAGGCTGCACTGAGGTCCATGCTTCATCTCTGTTGCCTGCCGTGCTGTCAGCTGCGTTTATTAAGTGTCTGCTGCCTGTGTGACTGAGCCCTGATCGCCCATGGACAGGCCTTCCCTCATGTGCTCACCGGCCTGCTTCAAGGGCTGCTGAAGTTCATTCACACGTCTGTCTCCCACTATTATTATGTAGTCAGACTTGTACATTGCCACTGCCATCTGCATTCAGTCAATAAGACAGAAAATACTTAAAATTACTGAACAGGTTCATGCTGTGTCTTGCCATTCATCCTTAAACAACACAGTGTAGCAATTGTCTGGACAGCTTCAACTCATGTAGTCTAGCCTGGCCAGGTAATTCAGTGTAGAACACACAGCCAGTTGTGTGTAAGTTATGTGCAGATCCTGTGTCATTTTGTGAAGCCGGAGTGATCACCCACATGTTTTAATATCCATGGGGCCCTAGGACCAGTAGCTTGTGAATATTGAGGGCTGGCTGTAAGAGCGCCTAGAACACAGGTAGTTAAAGAGAATACAAACTAAGTTACTTTACCTAGTCAGCACTCAGTGCTTTTCCTTTCACACAACTTAGGGTTTTGAGGAAGAAGAAATCTGTTTTAACTTTAAACATTTCAACAGGAATGGGTTTTATTCCAGTCTGTCTTTCCTTACTTCAAACACTAAGTATATTAATTGTCTTTATTTTTAGAAATTATTTGACAAAGTTGGTACCCAGGGATGATTACCAGGCTGCTGTTCACACTACACTTTTCTGTTTTAAATTTTGTATAGCATTCTGTCTGTAGTCACCTTTCAATATATTAATATTAAACTATAGGTTTTATTATAATTATGTGTATGTTGGGGACAGCAATATGTGCAGAGCTTGCAGAGGCAGGGAGGGTGTTGGATTCCCTGGAGCTGGAGTTACAGGTGGTTATTAGCTACCTGACAGAGTTGAGGGCCTTTACAAGAGAAGTGTGTGCCCGTGACTGCCAGAGCACATATCCAGCCACTTAATATTAAAATTATTAAAATAGAAATGTGGATCAGCATCCTTCTCAGGAAGATAGCCCCAGCTCACTGTTCTTACTGGATAATTTTCCACAATAAATTGAAAATATTTTGATGTTCATTTTTTATTAACATAATGCATGGTATCAAATAAGAGAAACTTTAAAACTAATACTACTAGTGGTAAAACCTAACTTAAGAGACTTGAATATCTCAAATACCAAAGTGTTAACCATTTAGTAGAAACAGAGGCAGTTACAGAATTCAAACCACAGTCACAAAAGGGAGCATTTTATTTAGTGAGAGGCAAAAACAAACAAACAAAAAAACAAAACAAAACCACCGCCAGAACCGCTGCCTTAGGTGGGCTCCTCATTTAGTTTTTAGTTTAGAATTGCATCCTTTTCTCATTGCTTGTCCATTATAGTGCCCACCCTTTCAGATGGATGCCAGGTGGGTTCCTTATGGAATATGAGCGTGTGCAACAGTACTCCACAAGCGGCTTTGAATGACACGTTGTCCTTTTTCTTAGACACACACCAGCAGTGCACATTTAACACTATATTTTGGAAAGCTCCGTTTTACCCCTCCGTTTTGATAAGGAGGACTCTGGCACATCAGCAGTGGCAGGCTTCGCCTTTTGTGTTCACACGACGGTGCAGCCCAGGTTACTGGCTGCACGCCTATCAGGGTGGCATCATGCACTGATTGTAGAAGATCCGCTTTGTTGCTGTTGAAGATTATTTAGCATAATAAATTGTGTAGCTTGTACGTGCATTTGTATATGTGTGTATTATCTTGTCATATACACAGGCATTTCTTATTCCTTACATTTATCTATGGGAGATAGATTCCAAGATTGCTGCTGGTAAGAAAGACCCTTTCCTGGAAAACTGTTAAATCCTTATGTAGCCATTATACTTCAAAGCTCTTCATAGAAAATGCACACAGTATATGAGAATACCTTCAGCCTGGGATGGGGAGGCTGTACACTCATTGTAGTTCCCTCACTGCACACTAGATGTCAGCTTGACCTTGTTATGCCCTTGAGAGTGAACCTGCTTTTGTAGATGAAAGGAAATATCTGTGTCTTCTGTAATCTGGAAGGTTAAACTTAAAGACAGAATGCACTGAATGTGTCATGTGGATTTTTTTTCACCTTGGGAAGCTACCTATTAATATATAATTTTAAAACCAAACAAAATCTCAGCCTCCATAATTGCATGTCTTTCAGGAGGTATCTGAAGAGATTATAGGATCACCCATCCCAGAACCTAGACAGCGCTCAAGACTTTTAAGATCGCAATCAGAAAGTTCTGATGAAGTTACAGAATTAGACCTTTCACATGGGAAAAAAGACGCGTTTGTTTTAGAGGTAATGCATTGTTGGAATAATGTTCTAAAAGTCTGAGAGGATGAATACTTTATAAGTGAATTTTAAACTGATGTGACAACTTGTACTGTAAGTCTAAGTATTAGGGAAACTGTAGAAATTACAGGCGTGAAGGTAGCACTGGGTAACTGATGCTGTAATGTAGATAGCTTTGAAGCCTCCTTGGTTGAAGTCATAGTAAAAGGCAAGGAGAGCAACCCTCATCAAAAATTTAAAATGAATTCAGCCCTGAAATTCCAAATTTGGGGGTTGGCGATGTGGCTCATTTGGTAGAGTGCTTCCCTGGCATTCCTGGGGAAGGGGATGGCGTGTACACGATCCCAGCACCGTGAAAGCTGGGCATGGTGCTTAAATCTGTGACTCTGCCACTCCAGACTGTAGTGAGTTTAAGGCCAGCTTGCTAGGACAACATGGAACCTGTCTCCCATCCCCTGCCCCCCCCCCCCAAAGAAAAAGTTAGAAAGTTCATGTTAAAAGTTGTGGATTTTTGAGCATTTTAGTCTTTGGAGTTTAACTCTTTACATCTGTAGCTGTCAGAGTCTGGAACACTGGAATCTGAAGGGTTTTGTTTCTAGCATTCTGGAGAAAGTTCACTCACCTATAATAATAAATGTTTGGAAGTAATCTTTAAACTTGAATGACTTTAAATCAGAAAAAGTACAATACAATTACTACTTGTTATGATGGTGTTTGGTAAGTATTGCAATATGCAGCATGTAATAATCTGATTGAATTCTAAGTCATGTATGTTCTTGTTGAGTGCAGGAGACACTTGACAGTCTTTATCAAGACACTTAGAGCGTTTAAGCTCCTTTCCCAGAGACTGACCGTAGACGGGTGCCCAGCAGGTCACTGCCTTTAGATCAGCGCCTCTCGCCCTTCCCTGAGAATGGATTAGGAGAGCAGGA
Source organism: Cricetiscus sungorus (assembly GCA_030556225.1). Classification (NCBI taxonomy): domain Eukaryota; kingdom Metazoa; phylum Chordata; class Mammalia; order Rodentia; family Cricetidae; genus Cricetiscus; species Cricetiscus sungorus. The sequence continues at coordinate 47,706,872 of JANBXA010000735.1, read as the reverse complement.
GACCTTTTTACTATAGCCCGAAGGAAATGAGTGACATGTGCATGTCATCATAGAAACATTAGCGAGTGGAGTCCAGTCCTTTTACACAGTGACTCTGGAAGCAGGAGTAGAGTTGTGTGGGGTGAGATTAGAGTCCCAAGCAGTGCCTTTGGCTGTCCTAAGGGCCACCATGACAGATGGGGTAATTCAAGTAAGACAAGAGGGTTTTGTTTCGTTTAAGGGTCGTTCATTTGCTTTTACTTATGTATATGTGTGTGCACCTTCATGAGTTTCTGCAGGTGCCCCCTGAGGACACAGAGGTCTAGGTCCCCAGATCTGGAGTTACTGGAATTTGTTATGAGCCACCCAGCATAGTCGCTGTGTTTTCTCCAAGAGCAGGATGTGCTCTTTACTGCCGAGCCATCACTGGCCCCGAGATGAGTCTTCCCTTGCAGAAGTGGTAGTGTGTTCTTCATTGTTCTGCAGTTTGTGATGGGAAAAAGGGAGATCAGTGGAGAAGCAGTGTCATCGGCTCAAAGAAGTCAGAGGCTCTGAGGCTGTGCAAGGCAGGATGGCCAGCTGTAACATCAGCTGTAACATCAGCACTTCCTGGAGCTTGCAAGAGATGGGGGCTGTTAGGACTCTACTTCAGGTCTAGTAAAAGAGAATTTCAAGGTGGGGCCCTTGAAATGTTTACATAAGCTGCCTGGGTGGCTAAGCATTACTTAATTTTGGTTCAGAGTGCAGCTGATAGGTCAGGTGCTGGGATCCTGTCCGGGCAGAGACATAAGAAACAGTGCTTCCTGTGTGGGCAGACGATGAGGGCGAGGTGCAGGTTCAGGGAGAGAAGGGAGCCATGGTGAATGCCTGGGGTCCTGCTTGGGCAGTGTTTGGGGAATCGTCAACTTGCGTTGTGGCCACGACTAGGCGGCTGAGCTGAAGTGGGGCTGAGCATGGCTGTGGGATGTTGTGGTGTACGGGCATCATGTTTCATTTAGGCTTGTCTATATTATATATGGGGTGCTTTGTAATAAGCACTTGAAAAGTATTTAGACAAAACTTCAGTATTCTTTAAATATGTAAAAGATTTCACTTAGAAGGATTTGAAGTTGTTGCTGTGGGGAAATTTGCTGATGCTGGAATTTTTTGTTTTATGTTACATTTTTATTTATTGTCTTAGTTACTTTTCTATTACTGTGAAGACACACCATGGCCAAGGCAGCTTCTAGAAGAAAAGAGTTTGAGGCTGTAGTTCCAGAGGTTAAGAGCCATGGCCATGGGACAGGGAGCATGGCAGCAGGCAGCTTGGTGTGGCAGTGGAGCAGTAGCTGGGAGATTTCACCCTTCTCTCTGAGTAGGAGGCAGAGAGAGCTAACTGGAATGCCATGGGCTTTAGAAACCTCAAAGCCTACCCCAAGTGACACACCTCCTCCAACAAGGCCACATCTGATCATCCTTCCCAAGCAGTGTCACCATTTGGAAAGCAAGTATTCAGAAAGCTGAGCCTGTGGGGCTATCCTCATTCAAACTGCCCCAGGGGGCCTTGGGTCTGCTGAGGCTGCCACTTCAGGCTGCTGTGAGTCTCAGTTTGGGTCCTGGGAAGAGCAACAAACACTCTTAACTCTGAGCCATATCTCCAGCCACCATGTTTAATGCATCGGCAGGGGGATGGCTATGCATTTTATTTTCTTAGTTCTTACATCAATGAAAGTAACTTTAAGCAATCAGGACAGCTTTCATATTCAGGGCTATATGGTAGTTTTATCTTTGTGTTTCCAGATCGATGACACTGACGCCATGGAAGATGTGCACTCCCTCCTTACTGATGTCCCCCCGCCCTCAGGTACGCAGCAAGCTAGCGCTGACATAGAGCCTGTGTGCATCAGTGTTCTGACTCCTATTTGGGGGAGAGCTAGTGTTCTGTTTAGTTACTTAGTAATTCAATCATTTATTGTTTCTGAAATGGGGTCTCATGTATCTCAGACTGGCATTGGACTCAGAATGTAGTCAAAAGCAATGAAAGTTTTATATTTAGGTTTTTTTTTGTTGTTGTTGAGAACTGTCATTTCTAAAACCATAATCAGTAAAATATCACAATTTAATTTTAATATTTTGGCAGGTTTTTATAGTTGTAATACTGAAATTATGCCTGGCATAAATAATTGGACCTCAGAAATACAGGTAAAACTTTTTATTATTTTGAAACAAATACCATATACATTATAAGAACGTTCTATTTTAATATCTCCTATTTTTTTGACCCTTAATAGCAGTTACAAACACTATCCTTTTTAATTTTATTACTTATTTTTTATTTGCCACTTTTACCAATTATTAGATTTTTAGGAAAAAAATAGCAATATGTTAAGTTGTTCTGTCTCCTGCCCCCAGATGTTCACATCGGTAAGAGTGGTCAGACTGAGCAGCCTCAACCTGACTAACCAAGCTCTCAATAAGAACTTCAATGGCCTGTGTGAGAACTTGCTCAAGGTAGGAGCCTGCCACTCAGAACCCAGGCTAACTAGGCCACTGTCCTTTGTCCGTAGCGCCTCACATACCGGGGATGTGCTATTTCTGGGACCCATCAGTCTCACCGGTGCCACCGCCACCGGGAGGCACTGGCTTGTCCTCACTGCCCTAAGAGACGGTGTTGAGACAGAAGGTATCCAGTTCAGTAGCTTCACTGTCATAAAAGTCTGTACATCCGTAGAATGGTTTTAGGAGCCCGAGTTGTTGACAAACATTATAACTTTATTGGTGCATGTTCCCTGCACACAGTGGTGGCTCTCATAAAGTGTGTTACTCATCGCAGTGTATGCTGTGACCGGGCTCCCGTCAGTCCCCTTCCTGCCCAGATAGTCCTGCCTGTTACTTCATGTCCTCTGTGCTGACGTGCTCATAGACTGTAAGCATGTAAGCCTTACTCACTGACACCGCACTCGCAAAGAGCGGAGGAGCGGGCCGCGTCGCTTCCCTTTCTTGGTTTCATCTTTTGAGCTGTAACGAATGCCCCTGGGCGGGCTAGCCGCATGGGGTCAGCATGAAGTGAGCGCTCACACCGGTCCTCTCTGTCCTGCAGAGCTTATACTTCAAACTCCGCTCCATGACCCCCTGCTGCCTCTGCCACGTGAACTTCACAGTGTCTCTGCCGGAAGACGAGTTAATCCAGGTAACGGGAGGGTCTCCCAGCCCTTTGTGACCTGTTTGAGTTTAATGGACCCTAGTTAACTTGGCACAGTGTTTTAGCTCAGGCTATCGGAAGTTGTATGTTAGCTGCACCAGGCTGTGTATTCAAGTTTTCTTACTGCTGGTTGTCTGCAGGGGATTCACATATGTCCCCCCACTGAGGAGGCTGCAGACAGGATGGGGCTCATTGTCCATGGCTTAGCAGTCCCTGTCTTTCAGAGCAGGCTTGGGGGATGTCTAGGGTTAGCTCTGCACGTTGCTCATCTGAGTTTACATAGAGTTGTGGCTGAGTCTTCATCAGGAAGGGCGCACTAGTCAGTTGATACAGGTTGTCCATGGTTCTCTAACGAAGTGTAAGTGACTTCATTAGTGATTGTTTCACTAATCATGATTGTCACTCTAATTCTAGGTTACAGTCACAGCAGTTGCAATAACTTTTGATAAAAACCAGGCCTTACAGACCACAAAAGCCCATGCTGAAAAGTCACTACAGAGAGGTAAGTTTCCCTGTCTAGGAAGTGAAGTTTGTGTGTTAGAGCTGTGAGGTTGGATGGCTTCTAAGTAACTGCTGTGTGCTTGCCTCTCCAGCCTCCACAGACAACGAGGAGCTGCTGCAGTTTCCACTGGAGCTGTGCTCAGACTCCGTGCCTTCCCACGCCTTCCCCGCGGCTAAAGGTTGGTAGTCAGCCCGGGAGTCTGTCCTGCATCTGTCTCTCTGTGTTTGCCATACGCATCATTGGGGGAGATAGTGTTCTTTCTGTGCTACGTGGAGAGATTATAAACTGTGACGATCAATCTTCTACCTCAGATCTACTCTCAGATCTGCTAAAGTTTTATTTTTGAGGATTTGAATTTCCCAGTGTAAATATTTACATATGGTGTATTTGGTATTTTATCTGGTAAGTTTTCGTCTAGTCAAATTTTTAAACATTTCTGGATTTTCCTATACTCTCCAGGGGAATACTCGTGATTAATCATGATGTTTCCGTCTTTTACACAATGTCTGTAATTGAAGGACATTGTTGTTAAAAGAAACTGACAGTTTTTCAAATACAAAATAATTCCCTGTAGAGGGAAAACTCTTGATTTTTACAATTTTACAAGAAAAATAATGGGAGCATTGCTTCTTTCTTTATTTCTCTTTGTTTTAGTATAATTTTTATTTTAATTTCTCAAAACAGTTGTATCTAATCTTACAGCACATATTCAGTAAATATAGGTTGTATTTTTCCTTACAGTTTTTAATTGAGAAATGATTGATTTGTTATTTAAAATCAAATTAGTTACTATAATCATGACACTTGAAATTGTTTCTATCTATGAATACTTTTATTTGGTAACAAAGCATATAAAACTGTGTGTGTTTATGTGTGTGTGTGTGTGTGTGTGTGTGTGTGTGTGTGTGTGTGTGTTTTCACTAAATCAGTCAGTGCAAGAACTGTCTCTCTATGTAGGAATATATATATGTTTACCTCATTGTCCTTAGACTTGAAGAGATAAGCTATGTTCAGATTCTGAACTCCCTCACCTGGTAACTTTGGTTACCTTTCTTGTATCACTAGCTAAATTCCAATTTAATCTAGAACTTGTACAGAAAGTCTTCGCATTTTCCTTAATTTCCTCAGGAGAATAAAGAAGAAATCCAGTTCAGTGGTCCCAGTTCAGATTTCTGCGTAAACATAGTTTCTGGAGGAGAAAATATTATCGTTAAGAATCTTTTTGAGGGGCGAGGTTAAGAGGTGGCACTGTTTTTGGGGATGGAAAGAGAAACTTCTGCAATTGGGAACCACCCCTAAAACCTAGTTAGGAAAGGCTTACTCTGTTGCTAATCTAGCATGTTGTTGTTGCTGACTGGATGCTGCAGAAGATTAGGGTCAGTCTGTAAGTTTGCCTTATCCATACTGTTGCAGGTCAGTTACAACTACTGCACATGTGGTTGGTATTATGAGATGATGTTTTCTGAACTAAAGAAAAAGGAAGAGGCATTTGAATAGAACGTCTCTTTTGTGATCTGTCCCAAGACTTCCCAGCTCCTGTGGAAAGGCTGCAGGAGGGGCCTGAGGTGGAGGACAGTGGCAGGGTTGCCCCTGTTCAGTGCTGCCACCCAGTAGGTGTGCAAGCCAACTGACTAACGACTTCTGTCAGCCTTGCCTTCTCATATTGGAAATCTGAAAAGTTTCGTGCTTCCTTTTAGTCTTAAAATTAAGTTTTTAAAATTCCTTTAGATTCTGTATTTCATGGTTCTATGATTGTTACCATGTTTGAATTGGAGTGGCACATGTCTTTAATCTCTTGAGTTTGAGTCAAGCCTGGCCTACAGGACAATCAGGGCTACACAGAGAAACCCTGCCTGATGGGGGCGGGGGGAGTAAATCAAATGCTGAATTCATGCCCAAGGCCAGAGAGCTCCCATAATTACGGTGTTTCCAAGAAACTCCAGCCAGCAAGTTCTCTAAGGTCTTCCAGAGCAGCCTTGGGATGGGGGTGCTGACAAGAGGGTATGCAGAGAGATCTTTATGCTACTACAAATACCTTTATATAGGAATAATCTTTTGCATATCTGCTGTACTTGCTTAAAAAAAAAAACTGTGTATTTTGACATTATGATCAAAATGGAGACCACAATGCAAAGAATCTGTAAATAATCTTCATATAGTTGAATGTCCAAAGCAGTGGTAAGGGAGCGATGCTATTGGGCAGAGAATGAGGAATAGGAAACTACAGAGAGGAAAACCAAGAGGAACCCCAGAGCTTGGGGCTGAGGCAGGCCCTGGGGGATGTTAGAGTGTGAGACCCTTTCTCAAGAACAGAGGAGTAAGTGGACGGAACACAGTCTAAAGGTAGGTCCAAGTGTCCAGTTTAACCAGTGAGAGTGGGGATGGGGTAGCTTTCCCTCCCTCTAGCTGTCTTCAGGCAGGGTGAGGTCAGAGAGATGCAGAAGAGGCGGGGATGCAAGCAAGACAAAGACCTAGACTGTCGGAGACAAGTGACAGCACTTAGAAGGCAGCCCTAGCGCTTAGTCCTGAGAGGAATGAGCACCCGCAAGTGGGCGCAGGGCCATGACAGGGTACTCAAAAGGAAGAAACTAGTGTAGGTGTTTGTCTTTAGCTGCAGTGTGTGACCCGCATGGAAGTTCATTGATGGTATTGCATTTGTGTAATACTGATATCTTACTTTTGGTTTCCCATTGTAAACTATTCAAATTGAAGCTGCTGTTTCTATCTTTATGCCTTAATAATTTACAACTGTTACATGGCAGTTTCTTTATCAGCTCACCCAGATCTAAGTAGCATTATGGATAGGTTTATATCTACCTTTAGATTCATCATTAACTTAGTCATCAAGCCAACTTTTTATGTATAAACTATAATCAGTCATTTATTATATTGATTAAAAGTGCCTAGAAGACTAAAAGCTTAGTTGTGATCATAGTAACTTAAAACTTTGAATGTTTAAATGGGAAAATAACAAAAATTAAAGACTTTAGGCTGTATACCTTTTACTCTACAAGAGAATATTATTTGTGGGAATTTTAAAGACAATAACTTTTAAAGTTCACTCTGAAAATATTTATAGCAAGGATGATTGATGAATTGTAATGATGAGAAGTAAAAAGTCACTAGAGTTAGTGATTTGTGTTGCAGTGGACTTTGTCCACTGTAGATGGAAGTTTTGCATCCCACCTGCCAGTTCCCAAATAACCACTCTAAGGCTTAATAGTAATTACAAACTGTCTGGCCGATTGCTCAGGCTTATTACTAACAGACTCTTACAACTTAAATTAACTCTTTATTCTTATCTATGTTTAGCCACATGGCTTGGTACCTTTTCTCAGTAAGGCTTCTCATCTGGCTTCCTCTGCATCTGGCTGGCAACTGTGTCTCAGCTTTTCCTTTTCCCAGGATTCTCCAAGTCTAGTAGCCCAGCCTGTACTTCCTGCCTGGCTACTGGACAATCAGCATTTTAATAAAGCAATATGAGTGACAGATGTTGGATCATCTGGGCCATCTGTTCCCATTGGAGATTTCTCAGGGGTCTTCCTCAATAAAATCTTATTTTGCTTAATGCAGAATGAATCCACAGCCTCTCATTTCCTGTGGAAACAAAAGCAAACCCTCTTCTCCACAGTAGCATACCTTTTGACTTAGGTTTTGAAGTAAAGGCATTTTGAAAGTATGTATGTTGAATTAATCCAGCAGCATTTATAATCAAATGTCTTTTGGCAGCTCTTGCTCCTTTCTTTGCAGTCAAACAATTTAAGGACACCACAGTAGCAGACAGTATCCAGACTCTCTGTGTATTTTTATCTTTATGTGGCTTTCATTACTCTATTTCTTTTATTTTTATTGATTGATTGATTGATTGAGACAGGGTTTCTCTGTGTGTCTTTGCCTGTCCTGGAAGTCAGTCTGTAGAGCAGGCTGGCCTTGAATTATAGAGATCCTGTGAGTGCTTCTGGAGTGCTGGGATTAAAGGCTTGTGCCACCACACCCAACTACTCTGCTTCTTCTTTAAGGACTTTATCTATCCCTTTTCTTTTCTCTTCCAAGCCTATGTATATTTTTAAGCACACTGTACACCATTTAGAGGTTGCTTTCCTCTGAATTAGTCTTTACTGTATATATCTTTTTCTGATCATGTGAGTCTTTAATCTGCTAAACTGCATGGATAAGATTAAAGTAGCTGCTGTCTCTGCTGTCCTTGGCTTCCTAAGAGTCTAGCTTCGTGGCAGAGAAGCATATCTGGTGGGAGATATGTTTATTGCTAACTCTGCAGAGTTTCTAGGTCCATGCCACCACCAAGAAGTGTGCCGCTGGCTGCTCATAAACACCATTTAATTGTCTGGTAGCAGGGCCTCTTAGAAAAGCCCTACAGTTTTTGCAGCTGACACTATCAGGAAGCCTCTCTCAAAGGAGCCAAGCCTCTGCTTGCCTCTAGCAAACAGAGCCCACTCGAATAAAAGCTGCTGCCAAGGAGCCATGCTTGATTCTGTTCTTTTGTGTTTAGAATCTTTTTTAAGCTTTTGTCAGGTTTTACATGGAAATCCTTGACAAATGCTTGGGGGCCACATATTGACAGAAGTTTCTGTCCTGCCTGGTCCTGCAGCCGTTCAGTCCCAAATAAACACATAGGGGCTTATAGTAATTATAAACTATTTGGCCTATTGCTCAGGCTTATTACTAACAAGCTCTTACAACTTAAATTAACCCATAATTCTTACCTTATTTAGCCACATATCTTGGTACCTTTTCTCAGTAAGGCATTCTCATCTTGCTTCCTCTGCATCTGGCTGGTGACTTTGTCTCTGCCTTTCCTCTTCCCAGAATTCTCCTAGTCTGGTAGCCCCACCTATACTTCCTGTCTTGCTACTGGTTAATCAGCATTTTATTAAACCAATGAGTGACAGATCTTTACAGTGTACAGTCTATTATCCCACATCAGTTCAGGGTGTGTTGCTCCCCAGACCACACGGTGATTTAGAAAGACTAGAAACTTACTGACTGCAGGTTCTGGGGGCTGAGAAGGCCTAGATCAGGTTCTGGCAACTTAGAAGGATTTTCTCGCTGCATTGGTGTATGGAGAAAAGACAAAACTGACCCTTTTCAGTGGTACCAATTTCACTGGAGGATGGAGCCGTCTGGCAGAGCCAGCTGTGATGCTGTTCTCATGGTAACAGAATGTCAGCATGTACCTCGGAGGAGCACAGTTGACAGATGTTTTCGTCACTGGCTATGACAGACTGCTGAGAAGAACTTTAGAAGCATAGGAAAGGAGGACGGAAGAATCTTTGCCATTTCTGCTAGCCCATTCTTTACCCTGTGTTTGTTTTAGCCTCCAAATTTGTGGACATAGGGCTTGCTAAATGTTGTTAGAATAAGCTAAGAGCAATAATCTGTAACCTTATTTGCTTTGCCTGGTCAGATTTATTTGTCTGGGAGTGACAGAGATATAACTTAATGGTACCTTTTTGTTTTGTTTTTAGTTTGCTAACATGATCTCATTGTGCTGTGTAGCCCTGGCTGATCTGGTACTTTTTATATAACCCAGACAGGCTGTAAATCGCCAGTAGTCCGGATCCAGACCCTTGGGATAATAGGCATAAAGCACCATGCCCAGTGATGATGACTCTTTTAAAGAATCAGAGGCAGGGCCATTGCCATGACTCAGCAGTGGGTAAGGGTGCTTGTCACCCCCACAGTTCTCATGATTGAAGGAGGAAGCATGCCCTCTGCAGGCTGTCCCTTAACTGTTCACATAGGTGTGCACATGTGCACGTGTGTGTGCGCGTGCTCACACACACACGCACACGCACACGCGCACACATGCACACACACACACACACACACACACACAGGGAGGGGTGGCGGTGGTGTGGGGTGAGGAGAAAGTGTGAAAGCATGGAGTGCCGTGTGTGCAGACGGACTTGGGCTCTCACACGAGAACTGCTTCTCTCACTCCTCTGTGTAGATGTGCAGATGACACAGAATTTAGTGCTAGCTCCCCAACTCTGCTTGAATGATGCTCAACCAGAAATAATAAAATGGAGATTGCGTGCTGATTTACTGTTAACTAGAGTTACTAGTGTGTCGCTGAGCCAGACTGTATAAAGTTGTAGTGCCTTCTTGTTTGGGAGTCTGTTACCTGGGAAGCCAGACTGTATTTAGAAGGGCCAAGACTCTGAGGACTTCCATGTGTCTAAGATGTGCACATTGGACTGAGGTGCCCAAGTTCACTTGTCCCCAAACCAGCTGGCCTTGAGCATTTGTGTAACAGAAGAACTAAGATCACAGCAAGTGTGTTAGTGATTACTGTTTTCTTCCAAGTGTGCTAAAAAGGCTTCATGAACATTGAAAAATGTTTGGGATTCAAAACTATTGAAGTTAAGGAATAAAGACCCCCTTTGTAAGTATTTAGGGGAAGACTATTAATTTCAGAGAGAAATGTATACACTATAACAATCATGTAGTCTAAACTAAAGTTCTCTTTTATTTCCCTTCTCAAAAACATGTATTCTTATTAGCTTTTTCTCTGTAGAAAACATACAATTTTTATTTATTTATGGTGTTTTTTGAGATAGGATTTCATGTAGCCCAGACTGATTGTACTCACTGCATAGCTGAGGATGACTGATCTGCTCACCCCTCTTCCATATGCCTGGTTTACAACTTGCACCCAAATGCTTGGCTCAGTATTGCATTTTATACAAGCAACATTTTCATATTGCTTTATACCATGTTCTCCACTTGGCACAGTTTAGTGTTGCCATTAAATCATACACAGAGCAATACTGAATTACAGAAGAGAATTTATTCATTTTAATAGTTTCTAAAATGATTTTAGTTATTCCTTCTTGCTCCTGAAAAAAAAAAGTTCATAGAATGCCTAACCTGAACTATCACACTCTCACTCTCCCTCCCCCTCCCCCCTTTTCTTTTGTCTTTTGGTGGAGATCAAGTTCCAGAGCCTGCGCATGCTAGGCAGGCAGTCTACCATGAAGCTGTAGTACTCCAACTCTTGGTTTTTTAGGCAGCCTTGAACTCCTCCCTCTACCTTCCAAGTTGGTGGGTAGGTGTTTGTCATCACACCCAGCTCAACTGTACTTTCTGTAAATTGTACTCGCAGAGTCTATCCTGCCCAGTTGTGAGCCCCAGAGAACCCTGTAAGTCTCTAAGCCTGGACAGCCTGGTTGTTCTCCATGCACATAGGGAGTCCTTCCTATCCTGTGGTCTCCAGAGACCATTGAGCCTCTGAGTACATTTTGGGGTCCCCCTGCCTCTTCCTGTAACCCCATCTCCTTCTGGACTTGCTGAGTTCCTCAGTCTCCTGAATCACGACTGTACCAGTTAGGTGTGTAGCCTGTGGATGTGACGGTTGATGTTCAGACATGTCTGCAGCATGGTAACTTCCCAGTCGCCTGTGACCTGCACCAGCGCTCCTGTTGTTAATCAGCTCCACATTCAGAGGACTGCCAGCTTCCACACGCTCTTCATATTTACCAGACGAGAGCGCTACTCCATTTAGGAGAACATTCTATACAACTCATATCTTGAGTAGTTAATTTACTAATTTGAAAATATTACCAAAAGATCAGTACATTAGAGATGGAAAATGTATTTACTTAGTTGTTCTTCAAAAAAAATTGGATGTCCCAAAAATTCTTAATGTTTCTAATGAGCTACTTTCTTTAGCTTTATAATTCCTTGAAACAAAAATTTAAATATTCTAGTACAGAGATAGCATGTACAGCAAAAATATATTGACTTTAAATATATTTCGATATGTATACATTTTTTTACATACAGCACTTTTACATTTGCACAATACCTTACATACACACAAGTGCCTGTCTGGATGCTACTCTCCAGGCTGCTAGGAAGGGTGTGATTCTGTTTGGGACATCCTGGGATTCCTAGCCATCTCTCTGGAGGTCTGTCAGTCACCCTTTAGTACCACCAAGTCTCGCTAGCACCAGAGGGGGTTGTTGATGAAGTCAGATGAGAGGTTGGAGGTGAGGCGGGCCATGGCTAGGAAGTGGGGTTGATGTGTGTGGAGCATGAGTGGTACCTGGTGTGTGGATTTTCATGCTACTAGCTCTCACCCTCCCCTAAAACATTGCCTTCCATTTCCTCTTCTGAGCCCTCCCCAGCACACTGACCCTTTCTTCTGTCCAATCTTCTTACCTTGTGCCATCATTCTACTAGCATGCTACTGTTTGCATTTTCTCCAGAAACTCACTTAGTCACAGCAAGCAACCGCCATAGCATGGTATTTATTAATGGGGCAGGAACTGCATTTTAAATCCTAATACTTGTGTTTGGTTTGCCTTTGCAATGAAGCCGGAAGGATTTACTTATTCTGTTCTTTGGGCTCACAGAAGACATTACGTATCAGCAGGGAAGGAGGGCTGGCCGTGCTTAGCGTTCAAGCTAATGCTGTTCGTATTGTCTGTCTTACTAGATCACCTGGAGAGCGCGAGTTCTAACTCAGGTACACCAGCTGCACAGAGAGGTGAGTTTGCCTGACTAAGCACAGTCACCGCATGCGTGGAGATGTAGTTCGGTAGACGTGCAGTCACAGGCATAGGAGCATTGAGCAGTCGAAGACCCCAGATATAGCTTTATCGGATTTAGAATGTTTTAAAAATTCATTGGTTATTTACTTTGTTGTTATTACTTTTTAGTTTTTTAATAGTTTTTCTAGTTTCTAAAGCTTTAGCTCTCTAATCTTTTATAAAGGGTAGCTGTGTAAAAGTTACTGTTCGTAGAAGGGATGCTAGCTGTCCCTACCCCCAGGCTCACCAGAGGCCTTGCAGCCGGAACTCAGAGCTGGAGACAGAACATTGGCAGCTGCACCCCTTGCTTTTCTTGCCGGTTTCACAGCTGTGTTACTGATGGTGGGAAGAAGATGCTTTAGTAAGAAATAGGCCAGCTAATGAGGTGGTGGGGCTTTTGTCGTGTTGTTTCTGTTTTGTTTTCCCCTGTAAGTATTTTCAGCTCTCAATTCTTTTTTAGTTTTGAGTTTTGGCTAAAGTGGGGAAGGGGATTGTCCTTAATGGGTTGATTGTAAATTAAAGTCTTACAAGGAGGAGAGTGGGAACAGCTAAGCAGTCTGTCCTCTCTCGTGTGTCAGGTGACAGCACTTGCCCCCTGAGACCACACAGCCATGCATGCAGCCCTCTGCCAGCCTTCCTAGGTGTGGACACTTGAATGTCTAAGCTCCACCCCCACTGCCGCTCCCTGTCCTGTCTGCCCTGAAAGGGCCACTCTTTTCCCTAAGCCACAGCCAAGTTAAGTTACATCATCGAGGAGGATTATGGCGAGTAAGACACGTCATCCATATTTTTTCTTTGTGTTTTCTTTTGTTTTCTGTCTGTGTTTCCAGCAACGTCAGTTGATTACAGTTCCTTTGCAGACAGATGCAGCAGCTGGATAGAGCTCATTAAACTGAAAGCTCAGACCATAAGGCGCGGATCAATTAAGACAAGTAGGCGGATGTTTCTACCACGTTCTGATGACCTGAGAAGCATATCCCTGATTTCCCAGTGGTGAAGGCTAGACCTTACTGCCTAGTAACAACATTGCCCGTCAGTCATGTATTTGAGTGTGAAAGCTGCAGACGAGTGGTCATTTGTGAGACGTTATTACAGAGCCTCTCAGTGGTTACTTGTAGCTGTATAACTGTCTTTTAAATTTTACTATTTGTGAAACTTTCTGCAAGTATGTGGATGCATATTCCATTGCTGTCTAGGAGAGTGTGGCCAGCTTTCCTCCATGACCCCGAGGCCTGCTGACAGAGTGACAGGGTACTGAAAAGATCAAGTGTGTCCACAAAGCAGACAGCTTGTCATACTGCTACTCTTGAGAGAGACAGTTGTACATCCTGGCTTTCAGCAGATTTTGAGAAAACAGTACTTGAGTGAATTTACATTTAAAGGGAAAGGACTACATTTTAAAGAGGAAGAAAAAGATCAGTGAGAATCACATTTTTAGCCCTAGAGGTGCTAAGTTAACAACTAGGCGACCTTGGTTTTCTCCCATGGTGACCGTGTGGCTGGTTGTGAGGTTAGAAAGCCACGGGGACGTGTGTTTGTTGCAGTCATTAGAAAGTGGTGACTTCTAAGAGTGACTGGCCAATTGCACTTACTGCGTAAGTGGCGGTAACTACTTTACCTGTCCCCCAGAACATCTTTTAGACAGCCAAGTTTGCTTGTTAAAGTGTAAAGCTACATGGCTGCTTAATCAAAAACATCTGGGAAAGATTGTAGAACTGTGTCACGCCTAGTGTCACCTAGGCTGCCTACAAGCCACCAGTGATGGAGCAGTGGGAAGCAGGTGGGACGTGCGCTGGGGATGTGACAACTCTCACACTCTCCTTGGATAATTTTGTTTCTACAGCAGCTACCTTACCTCTGGCGCTTCTCTCTCTCCACTGTGTAACCGATCATTGTGTGCCTAGCTACACTGCATCAACATTTTCCTTTGCAGGAATGCCATTTTCCTTCCCAAAGAATTCCATTGCAACATCTCCTCATGCTCTCTCTCTCTCTCTCTCTCTCTCTCTCTCTCTCTCTCTCTCTCTCTCTCTCTCTCTCTCTCTCTAAATTGCATGAGGTGCATGATAATTTCTTTTCTTTCATGACATGGCTTAGTCTCACAGACAGCTGAATGTTGTCACCACTTGTTTGGAAACCTGAGGGGATCATCCAGTTTCCAGCTTCTGTTCTTAATATTTCCATTATTTCTCCAATTTTAGCTGTGACGGTTGAGAAAGCAAGTCCCGTGGCTGATGGAAACTTCCGGAACCGCTCTGCTCCACCTTGTGCAGGTTCCACAGTCGGGGTTGTTAAGATGACACCGCTTTCTTTCATCCCTGGAGCAAAGATAACAAAGTATCTCGGCATCATTAACATGTTTTTTATTAGAGAAACTACTTCTCTCCGGGAGGTAACAAAACTTTTGGTTGTTTTCTCTTGAAAGAGTTAGTAATAAAACCAAGCTGCATTTATGTTTTCTTCTAAATGACACAGACACTTATATTTTACTTATTTGTGAGCTATCCAGACGGATTTTTGTATAAGATTTACATTTCATACAGTAACCCATTTTATAAGAGTTGTATCTGCTTGAAGCTCAGTTGTTTGCAGAGGTCTAGATTCTTATGGTAAATAACTCCCTCTTATATTTGATCCAAGATTTAAAACTGCCCTAACAGGACATTCTAAGTTTTCTATAGGTATTTTTCTTAGATATGTTTAAATGGCAGGTTTTAAGGAGCCACATTTAGGGGTGGTGGGTCTTGTAGTAGATGTGTGTACAGAGGGACTTTACTGCAGGGGGACTTTACTGCAGAGGGACTTTACTGCAGGGGAACTTTACTGCAGAGGGACTTTACTGCAGAGGGACTTTACTGCAGGGGGACTTTACTGCAGAGGGACTTTACTGCAGAGGGACTTTACTGCAGAGGGACTTTACTGCAGGGGACTTTACTGCAGGGGGACTTTACTGCAGGGGACTTTACTGCAGGGGAACTTTACTGCAGAGGGACTTTACCTTCGTGCTTCCTTCCCTCTGAAAAGGAGCGAGCCTGTGTTCTCTGTCTTGACAGTGTGCAAGAGTGCTGCTTCTCCCCATTTTCAGTGCAC
This sequence comes from Cricetiscus sungorus, assembly GCA_030556225.1. Lineage (NCBI taxonomy): Eukaryota > Metazoa > Chordata > Mammalia > Rodentia > Cricetidae > Cricetiscus > Cricetiscus sungorus. Next base: position 47,691,565 of record JANBXA010000735.1, on the reverse strand, counting down.
GTGGGAACTGTTATATAGTGCTCATAAAATGTTCTGTCATATGATTACATTTCAAAGTCAGGGCTACTCTGTTGTGTCATTTGTAACACAGAAATTTAACCTAATAGAAAAGGAAATTGCATATTATGAGTCAGGGCTACTGAAAAATTAGCACTCTGAATAAGGAACCCTTTAAATTATTGAGGCACTAAACCCCATCATCTCTTAGTGCCGCAGCAGTTTGTGCTGTGAAAGAGCTCAGCTTTCTTTGTGTGGCGGGAAGTGCCGTGTGCCTATGCCTCCCTGCCATAGGCCACACTTGTCCCAGCATGGGGCCTGCCTGGCACAGAGCAAGGACAGTATGTCTTTCTGCAAGTGAATGAATAATGTCTGACAGGTTATCTTAATTATACTCTTAACTGTGTTTATGTGGAGAAGAAACCATGTGTAGTCTCACAACCTCTTAATAGAGAATTCAAGTCCACTTAAGTTTGACAAAATAGATTTGTTTCAAAATTGGTGTGTGTGTGCGTATGCGTGTGCGTGTGCGTGTGCGTGTGCATGTGCATGTGTGCGTGCGTGCGTGCGTGCGTGCGTGCGTGCGTGCGTGTGTGCGTGCGTGTGTGTTCTCGTTGTTCCTAGTAGTATATGGTTATAGTGCTTTGAGCCTTTAAGTTTTATTGCCCAGGTTGTCTTGAACCCTTGGCACTCATGACCCTGTTGTCTCAGCCTCCTAGGTAGCAGCTCATGCACAAGCTGCTGGCCACACTAGTCCACCTGCTTCCATTTCCTTGGTCTTTGCTGTTGCGGAAGCTTTCCCTTCTGCAGTATAGTGTAGTATCACTGCATGGTCCATCTCACTGCAGTAGAGACCGGCATCATACCTGCACTGTTAACCTGAGTTCTGCATCCTCACGTGTCACTGACTGGTCAGCTTCACTGCAGCAGAGACCTGCATCATTAGCCCAAGTAGAGAGTCCCTCATGTACCCGCTGAGATCCTCCTTACAGTTTCGCGTCTTCGAACTGACCTGCACATATTCTGCTACGTAATGTCCTGACTTCACAAGCAGAGGCAACTGGTAAAGAGTGTTCAGAGCCGCACACCTGAGGGAGGCTGACATAGCTGATTTAGTTTCAGAATTTCAAAAGGAGATCTCGTCACACGCTTACAATCTGGGTGATCACCTTAGCTTTTAAAAAGACGTGCTTAAGGCTACAGAGATGGCTCAGGGATTAGAACACTGGTGTTCTTCTAGAGGACCCAGGTTCAGTTTCCAGTGCCTATATGGTGACTCACTACCATCTATAACCCCAGTTCCAGGGGATCCAATGCCCCTTTCTGTCCCCTCTGGATGCCAGTCTATTTGTGGTTCATAGACATGCATGCAGGTAAAGCACTTATGCATGTAAACTTTTTTTAAAAAAAGATGTACTTAAGAAAATAATTCCTAATAGTAGACTCTGCTGTTCCTTAACTCCAGTTTAATTCAGCAATGTCCTTGATTGTTCTTAACCTCTCCTCCAGTGGAGTTGGTGGGAAACATAAGTTGAAAGGCATTTAAGTTATTGACTGTCTCTTAATTTCTGTTTCGTTTGGTTTTACAGAAAAGGTTGACCATACTACTCTTTCCTAGCAATGAGTGTGGAATGCTATTCGTGCCCTGCTGAATTGTGTTAGCACAGGATGTAGGACACAGGTGCAGCAGGAACCGCCTGTGAGCTGCATCGGAGTACACAGGTGTAGACTCAGCTAGGCAGAGGCCAGAAGTTTGTGAGTCTGAGTGTCTGCAAAGTGATGGCGCCGGTGCTGGTGATAGGTGTAGATGAGGAGAGCAGAGTACTTGCCGGGCAGCACAAAGCCTCGGATTGTTCCCCAGCACGTATGTTCATAGAGCATGCAATGTGTGCAATAATAATAGCTAGTCATGGGCAAATTACAATTTATCTGAGCTTTAACTAAAGTACTTTAAAATCTTTAATCAGATGTGCCTTTATTAAAAGTGTGTTTATTAACACACAAAAAAATCCCCTTATGATGAGGAAAATGCAGTGATTGACATTTACAGTAAGGCAATTTAGAATGTGTACTATGTGCTTTTGACACTTATGTATGTTCTGACCCTGTATGGGATGCATGGTCTCGTCTGTTGTTTGCAGGAAGGAGGGGTCAGTGGTTTCCTCCATACTTTCATTGCTGAAGTGTTTGCCATGGTGAGAGCTCATGTCGCGGCACTGGGCGGGAATGCTGTCGTTTCCTACATTATGAAGCAGTGTGTCTTCATGGAGAATCCAAGTAAGAACCAGGTGAGGTGACTAAACATGTATAATGTCAGCACGTCTGAGAAGGCCCCTCTGGCCTGTCCATACCCATTCCTTCTAGAAGAATTGCTCGTTAGAATTTTGACCCTAGATGCTTTGAGTATACTTGAATGCCTTTATTAATCATGAAGTCATCGTCACTTAGGTTCTGTTCCACATCTCACATGACTAGTTCTCTCCCTTAATTAAGCATTGCTGAAATTTCTGCACCAGGTTATTGCCCCTGCCAGGGTGCTGCACCAAGTTTCTGTTGTGGTGATCTTTTGGAATTTGGATGTGGCTGTATCTCCTCTCAGATCTGAGGCACCCTCACCCTGTGTCCTGGTATATCTAGTTTTACCTGCCTTGATGGTGAAGAGCATGCAATGGGGACAGACTCTAAATGTCACTTTGTAAATGGGGTATAGAATAAGAAAAGGTCTTACTAGACTAAACCTTAGAATATCATTCTTTTATTAACTAAATAGCTCAAAAATGTTTAAGGTTTCTTGTAAAATTAAATAAATTATACAAGAAACATTGTCTTAAAGGCAGCATGCTCTATCCTACTGCACTAGGCACACATCAGAAATCATATTTTTGTATGGCATGCATAATAAATGGATAGACGGGCTTGTGCCCTGAGCACAGGGGATATGCAGGCAGATACTGCGTTCAGGGGGGCCTAGTGCAGATCCCGCAGCAGTGAGAAGAGTAGATGTGTCAGCGTGGGCATGGACTTCACAGTGAGCTGCTGCCATAACATAAATGTGTCAGCAGTGCGAGAAGGGAGCCGACGGGGACGCAGCTTCAGCCCAGCTTCAGAGCCCCCAATTTAATGTTTGTTGAGAAAGGCAAACCACTTCACAGTCCTTTCTGCTCTTCTCTTAACCTAGGCTTTTTCATTGCTTTGTTCTACTACATTAATAGAAGTTAAAGAACAGGCCTATTCTGAAACTAGAAGACAGTTTTCTGATGTTTGGTGAAGCAGACAGCGGGAGACGCTTGTCACACACCCTGAAGGGACCTGGTAGTCAGCTGGACAGTGGAGGCAGACACCACCACTGACCTGTGTTCTCTACACATGCTGCAGGCCAGAGTGCCTGCAGCCCCGCCCCGCCCCTGCGCACGCGCTCTGGAAGCCTTTGCGGCCCTGTGTTTGCGGTCCTGTGCGTTCTTCCACTGAGGGGACCATCCTGACCTTGCTGCTTTCTATATTTTCATGTACATACATGTAGTCTTTTTTATTATATGGTATTTTAATATATGTTTTGGAGGAGTTGTACCTGATTCAAACTTCAAAAATTCCATTAAAAAATAAAAGTGGGAGGCAGAAGAAGCAGGCAGAGCTGTCTTTGAGGCCAGCCTGGTCCCCACAGCTCCAGATTACCCAGGTGTCTTAGCGTTTCTGTTGCTGTGAAGAAACACCATGACCATTACAACTTTTATAAAGGAAGGACATTTATTGGGGTGGCTTGCATTTCCAGTTTAGTCCATTATCATCACGATGCAAAGAAGTAGCTGAGTGTCCTACATCTTGACACAGGCACCAGGAAGTGGTCTGGGCTCACAAGACTTGAGCATATATGAGACCTCAAAGCCTGCCTCCAGTGACGCACTTCCTCCAATAAGACCACACCTAATCCAGCAAGGCCACACCTCCTAATGGTGTCCCTCCCTTTGGGGGGCAGGTATCTTCTAAACCAACCACCACACCAGGGTTACATAGTAAGAACCTGTTTCAAAACATTAAAAGTAAATTAATAGAAAGGTTTCTCACTGTTCTGTGTCGAAACCAGTGTTTCTTTACTATATACAGCTAAAGTCATCAGTGCCTTTCTTCTGTAGTTTAATGTCACTTCTGTCCCTGAGGATACACCATGCCAGAGAGAGCCTTAGCTGTGCAAGGGCAAGCACACATTTCACGCCATTCTGCACACTCTTGACAGTGCTGCCGTGCACATGGTCTTGTAGCATTTTCACCTTATTTTCCTTGGTGCCTTTCTCAGTTCTGGGGCCAAAGATTGTCTTCATTGTGCCTTCAGCCACAACACTCCATAGCGTAGGTCACTCAGAATCCTCAGCTGTTCCCTGCTGATGGTAGGAGGTGGCATCTGTTGACTAGGTCTCTGGCGTTTTCAGTGCTATAAGAACTAACCTGGACATAAGGGACTAGCAAGTGCGCATGTCCATAGGGAAGGCCCCTCATCTTTGTAGTTTTCATACAGTGGCAGAATTTGCCTCTATTGAGACTATTTTGCACATTCTAATTTCATTAATTTATCATATTTAGACACAGCTATATTGAAAGTTTTATGTAATTTTCACGTTGGTATGTCTGGTATAACTAGTCTATAGTTTCACTTTCTTCTTTATAGTATTTACATTATTTTTAATATTTTCCTCTTATAAACATGCTACAGTGAAAAGTCCCATCAAGATTTTTCTCTAGAGGAAAATACAAGAAAAGGCTGGAATGGTGACACTGGTGATTGCAGAGTGCATCCTTTTTCTGCCCTGTGGGAGGCTGACACTGGTTTTCAGAGTGGTTGCTGCCATGCAGTCCCTGTGTGTGTTGCCCTGTGCATGTGTTAGTACCTAATAGCCCAGCTTTAACCATCTCCTCAGTGTATGTGACATTGTCTTTTACTGCTAGTTTATAAATCCTGATTTATAGGGCTTGAATATTTTGTCCTTTGTGCCCAGGCCTTCTGGATTTCTTTTCTTGTGAATGACTGGCCTGTGGCGGCTTTGGTTTTCTACCAGAGCCCTTGCACAGCAGGCATAAGACCACTTTGGCTGCAGGCACCTGGGTATCTGTCTGCTGTTTTTACAGGCGCAGTGTCTCATAAATGTCAGTGGTGACGCAGTGGTTTTTGTTCGTGAATCTGACTTAGAGGTCATGTCAACTCAGCAGCCGGCTGTCAACTGCCAACCATCTTGTACTGGAGAAGTTACAACCTGAAGACAGAGGAGCTCAACTGCATAAAATTCACCTGTCTTCATGGACTCTAGACTTCAGTTATGGAAGTTATTTGTAATTTATGTTGATTTTAATAAAATTATAATTAAAGATGAAATGGAAAGATTGTCAAGAAGCTAGGATATGTAGCTTCTATAACTTAGAAAGCTAAGAGGGATCCAGATTGCTAATGAGTCCATGGCTGATTTGAAAAATGGAGGAAACTACTAGGTATTTTCAGAAAGTTGTTATGTGGGGTTCTCATATCTTTTGCTTGAAATGAAGAATTTGTTAATCAGACAGGTAATGTGTTTCAGCCATCTTTTCAAAGGAAGAGTCTACGATGTACATCTGCAGTGTTGATCAACTGCTCTGAGGAGCTTTGTAGGGAGGGTTCCACATCAAGGAACGGGGAAAAGAGTCCTCACGGCTGGCTGTCACATCAGGGTGGAGGGGTGCCTCACGACTGGCTGTTGTTTTGTATTTACTTGTCTAGAAGAGACTTGGCTTCAACTGGGGAGAGACCCTTGTGAAATGCATTAGTAGTGGAAATACAGTTGATCTAGGAAGAGCAAGATTATTCTAATAATACTATGTTGCATTCTTACTAATCTTAGGGACATTGGTGAGGTACACTGTTTGGTATGGCACTTGGGAATGAGACTTGAAAATGCTGTAAAGTGTGGAATGCATGTATTAAGTCTTACCTATGCCAAGTACCCACTGCTAATGAAATATCAAATTCCCTCTTAGACCAAGAAAATTTACTTATTAAACTTAGGATTTTATTCCCTCAGAACAACAAATTATCCTAAAGATGAAAAGTCATCTTATTATTACACAGGTGTCAATATTTTTCTGTATTTTGTTTATAATTTTATTTTTTAAATAAAAAATTTATAAACAGTATTCCTAATTCTTTGCCTTTTTGATGTGATACATATTTTTGAGTCATTACCATCATTTAACTTCCACCCACTCATTCCTGAACTCAGTGAGTATCTGTTGAGTAGCTACTGTATGGTGTATCCTCATCTTCATTGTGTGTGTGCTGCGCGCGTGTGTGTGTGTGTGTGTGTGTGTGTGTGTGTGTGTGTGTGTGTGTGTGTGTGTGTGTATGTGTGTGTGTCCGTGTGTGGTGTGCGTGCGCATACGTGCACGCCCGTGTGTATGTTCATGGCACTCCTGCTGTCCTTGGAGCAGTTAGATCTTTAACACCTGCTACCGAATGTCTCTTAGATTATAGGCACAGCTGTAGGTTGTGAGCAAACCTATGTAAGTTCTCGTGTGCACAGCTGTAGGTCGTGAACAAACCCATGTAAATTCTTGTGTGCACAGCTGTGGTGACAACCCATGTAGGCACAGCTAGGTCGTGAACACCCTTTTTTCACAGCTGTAGGTCGGAAACCCATGTAAATTCTTGTGTGCACAGCTGTAGGTCGACAAACCCATGTAAATTCTGTGGCACAGCTGTAGGTCGTGAACGAACCCATGTAAGTTCTTGTGTCACAGCTGTAGGTCGTGACAAACCCATGTAAATTCTTGTGTGCACAGCTGTAGGTCGGAACAACCCATGTAAATTCTTGTGTGCACAGCTGTAGGTCGTGAACACCCATGTAAGTTCTTGTGTGCACAGCTGTAGGTCGTGAACAAACCCATGTAAATTCTTGTGTGCACAGCTGTAGGTCGTGAACGAACCCATGTAAATTCTTGTGTGCACAGCTGTAGGTCGTGAACGAACCCATGTAAATTCTTGTGTGCACAGCTGTAGGTCGTGAACAAACCCATGTAAGTTCTCGCTTGCATCAGACTTGCAGTTCAGTGGCCTGTACACTGAGCATTTATGAAACATGCTATGTAGTGCCTTAATACTCTATGCCAGGCACTCTGATAAACAGTTTGGTTTAACCCTTTTTTAGCCCATCACAGCTCTGTTGAAGTAGAATTCTCATGCCCTGTTCTGCGGCCCTTTTATGGGATTCCTTGCTGATGGGTGTGGCGCAGAGCTGCATGGCCACCACCGTGCGTTGTCTCAGGTCATTGTCTTCACACAGAACAGCACCACACCTAATAGCAGTTTCCACCCCAGACCCTTACAGGTCTTTCTGACAATGACCTTTGTGTTGCTATGACTTTATACCAATGGAGTCATAATATGCTTCTGGGTCCACACTTAATCAGATAAAAGAAAACAAAGTGAATGAAGAAAGTATCTTTGAAGGCTAGAAATATGTTTCTAAATAATTACTAAGTTCAGAAGTCAAAATGGTCATTTATAATGTTCAGGATTAAAGGAAATAAGAGCACTATATAAAACTTGTGGGACTTTTAAAAAGAAAATCACAGGGGAGGTATACGTTGCATAAAAATATTTTGATATAAATGACAAGTTATTTGGAATTGTTGAAGATTGATTTCCTGGTTGCTTATTCAGTATAACTATTTCAAGTGTGTGTGGGGAAATGAATTGTTCATTTGCCATGTGCCACATCCCCTCTCCCTATGCCATGTATCTTCCTTTTTTCATGCATCTATAAAATCCAGCGTGTCAGTTATATCGCTGAATCTGGCTGGTATTGACTATGAACATGACCAGCTCTGGGGTCAGTGAAAGGGACAAGTGTCTGTGAGGAATGTTCTGGATTCAGTCCATTGATATGGTATATTGTTATTGTTCCTGTTGCTACAATAAAACATCCACAAGAATCAGCTTACAGGTGTGAGGGTTTGTTGTGGCGCATGCTTGAGGATGTAATCCACCGTGGTGGGGAAACCCTGGCATCACAAGCTTGAGGTAGGAGGGCCCGATGTATCTGCAGTCAGGAAACATGAACAGTGACAGCATTGAGCCTGCCCACTCACTGTCTCTCAGGCCAGGACCCGGGGAATGGAGTGATGCTGCTCAACTTAGGTAGGGCCTCCCACCTCCGTGACCCTGATCTAGAAAGGCCATTCACAGACATCCCAGAGATTTGTCTCCAAGGGGATTCCAGATCCTGTCAAGTTGGCCATCAGTATAAACCATTACTTGTGGAAGGACTCGCCCATGGGCTGGGATTCTGGGCTCCATCAAAGGGGAAGCAGGCATCGATGGGCTAGCTTCTTTCTTTCCGCAATCCTGTAAACATCTTCCACTGTCTTCCGTGTGTCTCCTGCCTCTCCTTTCCCTAAGAGCTGAAGAGGGTGCTGCACTGTGCTCGGGCTGCCGTTGAAGGAAGGGAATGGCGTGACTGGCTTGACCTAGATGGGCCACTGCACTTCCTCTGTGGTCGACAGTGAGCCTGTTTGCTCATCATCCCCGGGAACAGCACTCTCCAGTTTTTCCCGGGAATCTCTCTTGGCTAATTGTTTTGCTCACGAGGCCCAGCTTTTAGTCCATCTCAGTTTCTTAGTTCTTTCTTCTGTAACGCTAGTCATCTCCAGCTGCACGCCTTTTTCTTTTCATGTAGCACTGAAATACCACGGTGGCACTATTAGCCTAGTTTCTTTGTCGTTCTGTGCATGTGTGCACGCGCGTGAGCGTGTGCGTTGAGGGTTGGTACACATGCACATATGTATGCATGGTGTGTGGGGAGGCCAGAATTTAGTAACTTACTAGGTTCTATGTGCACCTACATGATTGTGTTGAAAAAAAATCTTCATTTCCCCTTCATTGTGAACATGGCTGAGTTCATTATATACTCTTAACAGGAAGCAGCACATGGTTTCTAGCAGAAAAACAGAGACTTGGGGCTTTGGTTTGAAGGGGAAATATACCCCTAGGCTCATGTGTCCCCAATGGGAGACACTGTTAGGAAGGTTTTGACACCTTTAAGAGATGGAGCCTCATTGGAGGAAATGGGTCCTGGGAGGGGGCGGGCAATGGGATTCTATAGCCCATCCGCACTTCCTGTTCCCTCTGCCTCCTGGCTGCTGAGTGCAAGTTTACTGCCCGCACATTCTTGCTGCCAAGCCTTCCTTGCCATGATGGAGTCTGTCCCTCTAGGGCACGCTTTCTCTCGTACGTTGTTTTGTTGAGTATTTGCTAACAGCAACAGAAAAGTAACTAAGACACCTAGGAATGAGTGGGTGAGTTATTATCTGAGCCCATGAGAATCTGTTAATGGGTCTCAAGAATTCATTTAGGTATAAAATGGGGATAAACTGTAAGGATTCGGGCATTACGCTGGCCTGGTCCCTACCACCTGGCAGAATGCACTCAGGCAGTGCTCTGGTCAGCCCAGGGTTCCATGAGTTCTAGTCTTCAGGCAGGTGCAAAGGACCCCTTTAAAAGTCAGACCCCGCCCACTCACGCTCTTTGCTTTCTCTATCTCTCCTCTTCTGTTCCCGGTGTCTCTATGCCTCTTTTCCCTTCCCTCTCACTCCCCCTTCTAAAGAAACTTCTCACTCCAGCTCTGTCTGCCTGGCGTGTTATTCCCTGCTCCTGGGTCACCCTCACCTGCTATGGAACCCGCTATGCTCTCCCACGTGGTCCCTGACCTTGGGACCCCCACTCGGGACCCCCACCCCCCTTCTCCAGCTTTATCCTAGAGCTGTGACAAAAGAACAGCACGAACAGTCACTGGTACAGAGTAGACGAGCTGCCACCATGACGCAACTGCTGTGCCCTGCCGTTCTGCCCAGGGCACTGGGGTCCAACCCGCTGCCGTGAGGAAGAGGGACAGGGACCCCTCCCCCTCAGCTCTTAAGCAGTCAGGTACACAGACAAGACCACACCCTAGGGCTTGCTGCCCCAAAGGTCACTGGCTAAATGGGTTGAAATCCCACAAAACTTCCTCCCTTTTTTCTAAGTAAGGTTCTAATCCTACCAGACTATCTAGAATAAGAACTATCAAGTATTGTGCAGGAGAAAGAAAAGGTAATAACGTAAACAAAAATGAAACTACAGTCAACAAAAACAGCATCAAACAAGAAACACATCCGAATGTCTGGGCCATAGGTAACTGGCAAATTACAGAAATTACAGAGATTATTCTGATATCTGTCCTCTCCTGAAGAGTCTAAGTCTTGTACCTAATATACCCTAGCTAAGATAAGAGAGGACTGTGACTGTAAGTATCTAATTTTCAACCCTAACAAAGACCTGAAAAGGAAGATAATTACCTGAGTAAGCAGGAAGTGTAGGCAAGTGACTGCCAAAGGGTACAAGGAATGATGGAAACAGCTGGCTGCCTAGAGTCACACAAAGCCCCCTCCCCCCCCTGCAATGTTGAGATGATCAACTTTGGCTATAGGCCGAGAGAATATCTGGCCAGACATTTTCAGAAGCAGAAAAATTCGAAAGACTGTCCACATGATGTTCAGCAGTCGTTTTTCCTTGAGTCCTGCTTGTCTGATTGGACAGCATACTTACCGTCAGAAGTTGCAAGGGAAAGTTCTTTTCCCGATAGGCCGGTTTGGCCAAGATGAAAACAAGATCTATATAGTGTCCTCAATGCCCAACACTCTCCTAGGAATGATCAGTGCTGCCAGGATTGGTTGTGTCTCACATCAACAGAATTCTAAGTTATTAAAACACTTAAATGCCATATTCTGTGGGTCTTTGAAGTGTTCGAAGATTTCCTATCTCTGCAGAGTTCCATCTCTGTGCCTCTTGAGAGCCTAGCATAAGTATGACAAACATGGGTGACCATTAACCTGTAATTCTTCATAACCTATATAACTTAAAAACCAAAGCTTCACATTATAAAAATAAACAATCTTTAAACAGATGTGCAGCAAGAGGACAATGACCTCAGAAGTGTAACAGTATATATCTTAGTCAGAGTTAAATGTACAGTGCAGTATGACAAAAATATCCTTAATTTTTATCAATGTACAAAATATACTAAATAGAAGTAGAAACATAGGTACTGTGTGACAAAAATAATTTTACATTTGTATCAATATATAAAAAATACTGTAAACAGAGGTAGGATCATATGTAATATGGCAAATATAATTTTGAATTTGAATCAGTGTGGGAAACTGTCTTTTCAGGGCTGCAGTCAGAGCCAGCCAACAGTTCGTACCTGAGAGGGGGTTAGTGTGGGTAAAGAACGGCTGGTTAAGGACATTATAAGAAAAGACAGAGGCATAGGATAAATGTCAGGAGGGCCGTTCAATCCGTACTAACGCCCCGAGTTCATTCCTCAGCCTTCTTAAGTACCCAACCAAAAGTGGGGACAGTGGCAGAAGACTTCGACCATGTGTAAGAGGCAAACAGAGTCACTTCCCTCAGCCCTCCAGGTGTTTGATAGCCATCCCTGCCAGCCATCAAGAGTAAACACACCAGAGCCCAAGTCTGTTGTTATTTAGATAAAGACATCGCTACCAAGGCCGAAACATCCTATAGCAGCCAACCCTAGACTTATAGGTCTAAGGACGGTTTTGAACTCTCTGATCTTGAGGTAGGATGAAGTAGACCCCTCTTTATGGGCCCTGACATATCAACATACAAATGATCTTAAACTGGAATACAAAAATAATTTTACATTTTTATCAATATACAGGAATCTATACCAATGCAAACTGCCTAAAACTAATAGTTTTAATATCGTTTACAAGCAAATACAATGACCTACCTTATTGCCTCATTTTTATCCCCCCTTTTCTATACTAAACAAGATTCCTGAGTCTAATTTCTATTATTCTGCCCCCAACCTTATAACAACTTAATAACCAGCCCTTTCAGATGACAATTATCCATAACCCTAAGAAAAACCAAAATCCCATCTGTCCCACCTATTGGGAGAGGGCACACTCCTGTTTATTAAGAGGTCTCTCCTTTTCGAATAGAATCTTTATTAATTTGATGGTATCCATACCTCTTCTCCTGTGGATACAAAAGCAAAACTTCTTTCCCAATGAACGCATGTCCTGGTTTCCACACTGAGATCAACACACCCTTAAAGAACGCCGGCTGATTTTAACCCTGTAGCGTTTCCCGTTGTCCAGTGTCTCTCCACAGCATCATTCTCTCTATTTCCGTGTCATGTATTGCCCCTTTCTGTTTTTTACAGCGTGGTTACATCTTTCTACAAGCACTTGTCCATCCCTTGACACTGCTGAGTGATTCACAACCTCAAAGTCAGTGGATGTTTTTCTTCTTAAACAATAGAAGCATCTTATTATATGTCACACACTCAACTCTGATCTGGAGAACTTGATCACATCTATGAGTAAAAACTGTGACGTGGACTTTTGTAGGCCAATATCGTATTTTTATCTTGATGGCTTTTGAAGTAAGTTCACGTGGAAATGGTTATTTGGAAGACTTGATATTCTGAACAGCCACGTTTCCTTGACAGAGAATTATATATTTAAGATTGTTTGGGGGAATTTAATTAGGTGCCTAGAGAAGACAGCTGAAGCCTGGGGTGGGAATGACCAGCCCCTCTGGTGTATAGAGGAGCCTTTCTCTATCTGTCCTACAGACAGTCACCCAGAGAGTCTTCCTCTCTGGGATAGGCTTTTCAGAGAATGTGCTAGAAGGCAGGCGGAGGAAACTCAGGACGGAAGATGACTGCACTGGACACCAAGGCACACACATGTCCATAACACACAGTCTGTTCAAATTCCTGCCTCGGGAGGAATTTGCTGAGCTTTTATAGGTAAGCCAGCTTATGGGCAGATGGCATTTTGACCTCTTTCTTACATATGCAACCGAGGAAAAGTATGTCTCTTATTTCTTGGCCACGGAATGGACCGCCACGGAATTTAAATCACTCAGCACCCTGACCCACCTCTTTAAAGTGAAGCACTTAGCCAGGATGGACTCCCACTTTGGCCTTTAGAAATGCTCATTAGTTTATAAGCGTCCTGCCCTGGCACAAGCATCTCATTTGCCGGAGTGGTTTCGCCCATGGAAACGAGCTAAAGCACCAATTTATAATGGGTGGAAGGAGGCGAGAGCAAGTGGGCTCGATATATCGATTGCTGTTTGCTCCCGTGGGCATTTTCCAGAAAGCTCTTCGCATTTATTCATAGCTTGTTCCAGAGGCACGCACTGAAGCAGTCTCAGGTAATGGGCCCCTGAGAGCCCAGTGTTCTGTGACAGATAATGGGATAGACAAAGGCACCTCTTTACACCCCAGGAGTTAGGTTCTAGCCTATTAATCATCTGTTTGTAAATGGTTTCCACCATTGTTTCAGCTGATCCTGGGGCACGAAAACAGGTCTCCCGCTAACAACATAGGGACTGGTGCACAATAATGATGTACACAATCTTTACTGCACATTCGATGAAAGAAAATTTGGTTTTTGAGATTAAAACGCTATTATTAGGGCTGGGAAGATGGCTGAGTGATTAAGTGTGCTTGGTTCTTTTGCAGAGGAAAAGTTCCCAGCACCATGTGGGGTAGCTCATAGTCACTGTAAGGGCTGGAGAGGTGGCTCAGTGACTAAGAACACGTGTTGCTCCTACAGAAGATGTGGGTTTCAGTTCCTAGGACCCATGTGGTGGTTCACAACTGTCTCTGACTGGAGTTCCAGGGGAACCAATTCCCTGTTCTGACCTCTGTGAATGCCAGGGTTGTGTAACATAGGCAGCATCAAAACACTCATACACATAAAATAAAAATAAATCTAAAAAGATATAAATAAAAAATTATGGTATTACTTATGGAAAAAACCTTTAAGCCTAACATCACTCTCTTCCTTTTTATATAAAAAGTTAATTCTAATGTTTATGCATCTCTAATAGGGTATTGCTGTTTAAAACCCCGCGGCTGGGGTTGCAGAGATGACTCAGTGGTTAAGCATGCTTTTGCACAGGACCTGGGTCTCCTGTGTGGGTGCCAAGAACCGAACCTGAGTTTGTCTGAAGAGCAACCAATTAGAAAAAGAATTTTTAAAAAATGAGGGCAATTATTTCTTGGTCTAAATCCTAAATTGATATAACCTTTGATTTTAACATTGGTTTTATGTATTTAGAGCTTTGGCAGAATTTTTGAAGAGTAGGGAGATTGATGTTCAGTATCATATTTCTGTTTGTGTTTTTTTTTTATCACTGTATGAATGTCTATGATTGACTCTTATCGTTTTATTGCTTCAGTTGTTGGATGTGTGTCTAAGACTCCACCCGTCAATAAGAATGCACTGCTTGCTTTTCTCATTTCTCCTGACCCAAATACCTGACATTATATGCCATGTTCTGTGCACTGATGTTGACTGCGCTGTAGGGAGTGTTGGTGACACACCCCTGTGGCCCTGAGCTCTGGAGGCAGAGCCTGGAGGCTGTCCATTTGCACTTCTAAGCTGGGTGTTGGCAGTTGGCAACTGCAGAAAACTCACTGGTTTCAGATGTGTCAGAGTAAGAAAGCTGTACATCTTGAAATTGCAAACATGGGGTGACGGCTAAGTAACAAACACATAAACATTGGAAACTTAATCAAATGTTGTCAAATCTCTGTGTGCTTCAGGAAGCCTGCTCTGGTCTTGATCTTGCTTTTCTGAGGACCGTGGGCTTTCAATGAGAATGGCCCACAGGCTCCTTTATTTGAATGCCTGGCCCCAGTTGGTGGCACTGTTTGTGAAGTGTGTCCTTGTTAGAGGATGTGTGTCACTTGGCGTAGACGTTGAGGATTTGTTCCCAGTGTGTCTCGGCCCTGTGGCTGTTGTCGCTACACAAACGCTCTCAGCTACTGCTCTGTTGCCATGCCTCCTGCCTGCTGTCATGTTCCCAACCATGGTGCCGCAGACTCACCCTCTGAAACGGTAAGCAAGCCCTCAGTGAGAAGAAGGCTAAGGCGAAGGTGTCGGGTTAGACGCTTGCTTTAGGAAGAAAATGCTTTTTAAATGGCTAAAGCTGTAAAAAGTAAAGTAACAGAATTCTAAATGAACTATTAACAATATTCCTCAATGTCCAGGTCACAAAAATCCTGCTCTGTTGTGTATTCTCCTGCTCCTGTTTTCCTCCTCCCCCTCCTGTTAGGAGTAGGTTTTTCCTGCTGGTCAGTCCCACCGCCACACCAGCCCCAAATAACACACAGAGACTCTGTATTTGGTATAATTCTGTTGGCCAGTTATTAGTTTCTTATCGGCTCTGTCTTAAATATTAACTCATTTCTATTAATCTAAGTACTTCCTCGTGGTCTCATCTTACTGGAGAGAGAGGCTGGAGTTCTCTCTCCATCCTCCATCTTGGATCTCCTCCTTACTACTTCCTCTCTCCTCCTAGTTTCCTAGTCTCACCTATCTTGCTTTCCTATTGGCCAACAGTGCTTTATTCATTAACCAATAAGAGAAACATATTTACAGAATGACATCTCCCATCATCCTCCTTCTTTTCCCCCTCCTCCTTCCCTTCCTCTTTCTTCTCCTCCTCCCCCTCTTCCTCTTCCCCCTACTTCTTTTTCTGTCTCCCCTTCCCCTTCCCTCCTCCTCCTCCCTTTTAAGGTAACTGGTAAGTGGTACAATAACCAGCCGAGAAGACGTGATGCTGGGATTCTGCATCCTTGCTGGCCCCTTTCTCTGTTTCTGGCTGTACCCGTTAAAGACACACTGCGCAGAGCATTGCCAGTTGAATAATGAGAAGTTTACAAACAGGAACAAAATGTGTGGGTCACCTTCACATGGTCTCCAGCCAAGAAGTGAAGAAGGATGACCCCTCAACTCTACCAAGATAGGAAACCGTCTGAGTGAGCAGAGACCAGGCAGAAGGCTCCAGAAGGCCATCTGCCAGAGACAGAAGTTTCTTACATCTGGATGAAAGGGCTGAAATAGAATAAGGAAAATTACTGTCTCTACTTTATTTCTGTGTTTTCTTATTAGCGCCACATTTGATTGTATTGTAATGAGTTATTTTCTGTCTGTTTCTTCTCTTGCTGTATGTATCAATCGGAGCTTGGTGGAGAATCGAGTGCAAACATTTTCTCACATCAGAACACTACTTGGTTTGCTTGTTTGGGGGTTAACTTGGAGACCCCTTGTTGGAGTTTATTGCCTCAGGCTGTCTTCTATTTTGGCTCCATGACAGGACAGAAACTGTCCCCCTCTCCCCTCTGTCTATCATGTAGAAGGCACGGTGCTGAGAAGTGACACTGGCCTGGGAATCTCCTCTTCCTGGCGGGCTCTGAATTTACAGTTCTAGCTCAGAACTGAAGATGCGTTAGAAAGGAGCTGATCTTGACATCTCAAGACTACTTCAGAAGCTTTATCCAAGCCCAGGAGCTCGGAGCTTATTGCATGTACTAAAGAGGGCTACATACTCCGCCAAATTTTTGTTAATATTATCATTAAAGATATTTAGTTACTAGTATTTCTGCAGCCACTGAAAACGGCATGCAATTACCCACAGAATATATCTTCTCCTTACAAACTGAAAAGCCCTAGAGATTCTGACTAATAGCCAGCCTCTTCTAGGAACATTACTCTCTATGAATTAGCTGCCTGTAAGCCTAGATTACAGGAGACTAATGACCTGTCAGAGTCTGAGCCATGTGCATCATAATTTATAACAAGGCTATATTTCAGGCTATATTTTGCTCCTGGTCAGCAGTTTTCCATTTATTTATTTATTTGTTTGTTTATTTATTTATTTATTTATTCGTGGAGCGCTAAGATTGCATGCAGACCCTGGTGCCTGCTAGTCACATGCTCTGACCCAAGTCTCTCATCTGGTTTTTTGTTTTGTTTTGTTTTGTTTTGTTTTTGAGACAGGATCTCCACTATCCCAGGCTGGCTTTCTTGATCCTATCTGCCACTATGTTCTAAGTGCTGGGATTATTAAGTCCAGGGCCTCGCATGTGCTACACAGGTGCTATCACCACTGAGCTACATCCCTAGGGTTTGTTATGGTTTCGTTTAACGAAGAGCCACCAAACAGTGTTGCTTTGGTTTGCAGCAGTGGGGGTGGAACCCAGCCTCCCTCCCTCGTGCCAGGTAGGCACCTTTGCATCGTGCTACCTCTCCAGCAACACTGCTTATTGTGGCGATCAGCTTTAAAAAATAAGACTACGATGGAATGAAGATTCGGAGATTGCTTCTTAGTAGGCGATTGGCAAGTAAAACGGAAGACGGGTGAATGGTACTAACTATTAAGATGCAAGTCCTCATTGACTGTAATTCCAAAGAGATGCCAGACTTGCACTGATACACGGGGAGGTGTGTCCTCTGTTAAGAATCGGATGAACACCGCGCCACTTTTCATTTCTGGACGCTGTCGACAGGATTGGATGCAAATGCACCCCAGCCCACACGTGCAGGCTCCCCAAGGAACAATGCGTGGAGTTCTTTGTGCAGAAGGGCCTTTCAGGAGGTCACGCAGAGCAGCTTAGGTTGGTTTGTCCTCAGATCTGATGCGGTGATTCCAACGTTTGGGAGGTGGAACCAGAGGGACCCTGAGTTTGAGGTCACACTGGGCCACACCGCCTGTTTCAAGAGCAAACAAACAAAAATTCCTCTGATTATAATTTTTAGGAAAGGTTTGCGGGAGGTGGTGGTACACACCTTCAATCCCACCACTTGGGAGGGAAGGTAGACGGAATCTCTGTTAGTTCAAGGCCACACTGAGCTACAGAAAATATGAGGAACAGCTCACACAAAGATGATCTCAGCATTTGGGATCACACACTTTTAATCCCAGGACTCATGAGAGGCACCTGAGACAGGAACAGGGTCTCAGAGCTGGCATCCATTCTCCAGCCACATTGAAGATAGGAAGACGTTGAGGTCTCAGAGTCTCCAGCCACGCTGAGGAGAGGCAGCAGTCTGAGGGTTAGTGGGGCCGGGGTCGACTTTGAGTCTGAGGTAGAGTGAGAGCTAGTGGCTGCTTGCTCTTCTCATCTGCATCTTGAAGCTTAAACCCCGATATCTGTCTCCGGGTCTTTTATTTATCGTGTTGTACAAAGGATTTTTAAGATCACCCACAAGGCAGGTGTCGTCACATAGAGGTCCTCACAGACCCCCCAGCTTAAGCCCTGTCATTAAGCCTGCGTTGACTTAGCACAGAACATAGAATGGAGCTAAAGCCCTTCAGCGTCTACATGAGTTTCCTGCCTCCTTCTCTGACGTCAATTCCCATCATCCCTGCCTCCTCTCTCTCTTTTCCGTACTAGGAGGTTTCAACGGTGTGTTGTATTCATCATCATGTCACTCACACAGTACTGAGTGACCTTTACAAAAATACAGAAGACGAAGTTTTTTTTATTAACATGTAATAAAAACATGTGCTCAAAGAAAAGAAGGGTGAAAATAAATGTTGAAATGCTTGTTTTAACCTCAGGAGTCTACGGAAAAAAGGATACAGACACAGAGAGGGGAGGAAGGGAGGGAGGGAGGGAGGGAGGGAGGGAGGGAGGGAGGGAGGGAAGGAGGGAGAGAGGGAGGGAGAGAGAACTAGGCTGAGGAGTTGGTCCTGATTGGTTGGGAAGAAAGTATCAGATGCGTATATTATTAAAGAGAAATAAAATAGATCATACCAAATATTTCTATTTGTGGATTATACATCTCTTGATTCAACAAAATGCAGATAAACACACACATCAAAAAATTAAATCTTACAAAAGAAACACAGAATACCAAGTGTTTGCATTGTATTCGGTCTTGTAAGTGATCTAGAGATTAGGTATATGTGAGGACGATGTGGGTGTTAGAGGCCAACATTACGGAACTTTACCGAAGGGCTGTGTTAGTACTCAGGTATCAGTACTGGCCTGTCTTTAGGGTTCTGACAGGATACGTCCTCAGCTGCAGCCACTAAGAGCACCACCTGTGCACATTCACTGTGTTCCCTCTGCCCACCTCCCATCCATCTCTTTCTGTCTCTCCCTCCCTCTCCTTCTCTCTTCTCCTCCTCCTTATTCTCTCCCCCCTTTTCCTCACTCCTCTCTCCTGCTGCTCCTGTCACTTAAGGTGGGGGTCCCCGCTTCCCTTTCCCCAATTAAAGACCCCTCTTCTCGAACCCCATTGCTTGGTGTCTTTCTCTGGCACAGTGCTTTTCTTAAATCTCAGCAGGTTGAGCACCCATGCATTTTGGTCACATTAGAACCACCTGGAAATGCTCAGGTAAAACAGTTCATCCCCGATTCCCTGAGGTGCTGATGGCAATTGTGATGGTAAATGAAACAAAACCCCAAGCTTCTGTTCCTGTCAGCATGACTTAATTAAATTAATTGGTTACAAACACGTCAAGGTCAAGTTAGGTGACCTTCCTGCCTGAAATCATCACAAGTGACTGACAGCTAATCATAAAGAGGTCAAAGTTCATTCTCATTTCCGCTGCAGAAGCTGAAGGGTAATGGCTGGGGGCTCACACCACCATCCACTTAATATTTCTTGGATAATAATCTGTATTTTATTTTACCGTATGGCAGTACACTCTTAAATTCCCCCTTCCATAGTGGCCTGATTTATTCTGGACACAGCTGTGCACTGGAAGGCAGTTTGACATTAATCATGCTGCCCTAGGGGGTCTGCAGGGAGGGGTCTTGCCTAGTGGCTGTGGGAAGGGAGGCAGGAGGGCTGAGGGTTTCAAGGTCCCTGCAAGGAGGGAGTCTGGAGCGTTTGTAGTTCTTCCAGAGGAAAGTGGGCGTCGACCTTGGCTTTGGTGCATCTGAGGCTGCTAAGAGAGAAGTAACGGAATGCTCAGCAGATATAGGGAAATCTTTCCATCACCTCTATTGACTAAATGCAAAATAATAGCCTGTGGTACCTCTGTGAGGAAGCGAGAGCCTGATGTGTGGTCACAAGAACAAGGAAGTGGGGAAAGCATACAAATGTGAAAACAGGAACTTCCTGATTACCAAGATTACCAAGTGCATTTTCCAGTCTTAGGAGCCAAACTTTTCTTTTGAATGTCATGACTTGAATCTCCTACTACATCTCTCAGGATCCTCCTTGTCTCCTAGTCCCGTCTATCTTGCTTTCCTATGGGCCAACAGTGCTTTATTCATTAACCAATAAGAGAAACATATTTACAGAATGACATCTCCCCTCGTCTCCTCTTTTCTGTGTAAATAAGAAGTGTCTTAACTTTAACACAGTAAAATATGTCACAGAACAGTGATCAAATGAGAACTATAGTTAAGGATATTTAGTCCATTACAGCACTCTTGCGTCCCTGTTGTCGCCCCTGCTGTCTTAGCTACACTTCTTGCTGTAACGTTCCCTACAATAGCAGCTCAAAGAAGGAAGCGTTTATTTTGGCTTTTGGTTTGAGGATGCAGCCTCGTCCTGACAGCAAGAGGTGCCTGGCCACGTGTCACCTGCAGTCAGGAAACTGGAGAGATGAACACTGATGCTCAGCTCACACTCCTCCCCTGCCCCGCCCCTCCTCCCGCCCCTGCCGTCGCCACTCCCACCCCTGCTTTTTATCCACTCTAGCTTGTAGGATGTTGACATCTACTTCAAGATGGGTCTCCCCGGACCCCCTCCACACGCCCATGTGTAACCTCTCTGGAAATTTCCTTAGAGAGGTGGGTCTCCCAGGTGACTGTAAATCCAGTCAAGTTGACACAGAAGCTGGCACTCGTGGAAGTCAGAGGATATCCTGCTCTCCGTCCACGTGGGATTAAACTCGGGTCATCAGACTTGGCACGAGTGTCCTTACCCACTGAGCCTTCTTGCCTAGCTGGCCCCTGAAGATGCGTTTAAAGCTGTTTCCAGATGGGCTTTTGAGATGCAAGGTTTGTTGCTACAGAAAAGAATCCTGCTTACGAGAGAAGTAGCTGGAACTCTGCCCTCCTCTACCTACCTGTCTTCCTAAGTTTTATTTTCTCTCTAGAGCTGATGAATGATGGTCTGGAGAATAAACATCAAATTTCACCAAGTAACTCTTCCCTAAGCATTTTCTGACCAGAAGTCAACTGTCTTGGCATTCGATTTTAATATTTAAACAGCTACACCCAGAGGATTTTATCATTTGGCAATCTCATAAAGTGGCAAAGATTTCCAAGGTGTCCCAAGTAATGAGCCATCAGTGTAAATAACAAACAAATACCAATACAACAGTTACTCATTTTTACTCACAAGGAAACTGTCCTGTGATTATTATTATAACAAGTGTCCTAAAAAAAATAAAAATAAGTCCTAACAGAATGTTTTAAATTATCAAGGTCAAGCCAACAGGATCGTTAGCGTGTGTGTCTCTCCTCCATGAGCTACTGTGGTGAAGTATTTTAATGCTTAATGATGACCCAGAAACGTTTAAAAAGACACAGCCCATTAGCTACTCATCTTCTTCCTGAAGCAGCATACCCGACAGACGACAGACGCAGTTTAGATGAGGAATGGTTTATTTGGGCTTAATGTCCATCGTGGGGGTGGGTGCTGTGCACAGGGCCAGGAGGTGGCTGGCTGCATGGCGTTCACAGCCAGGAAGCAGAAAGTGACTTAGCTCCCTTTCTCCTTTGTGTAGGGCTCTGAAGTTAGTGTGGGACTTCCCACCTCAGTCGCGTAGCCCAGTTAATCCCGTAAAGGCCTGCCCGGAGATTTCTTTCTGTGGTGGTTCTAAATCCTATCAAACTGGCAATGGAGATCCGACATCACATATAGATTTCTGTGAATCATCGTGAATCAAGTTGCTAGGTTTACATGTTTAAAAAGTGCTATCCCTTATCAAGAGAGACAGTCGGTTGCCTCGACTGGCTTGACGCTTGACACTCGGCACTACTAATCAGTGACAAGTGTCTCCTGTGGTGACTGGCTGTCTCTCATTTAATGATGCTGTTGCTGGCTGTGTCTGTAGGACACAGTTTAGGAATATAGGAATAACTATATTCCTTCCCCAGTACCAGAGGGAGACCTCAGTACCCACTGGCCCCTTTGGGGATTGTTTAAGAGGGACAATTGTACAATATAACCTGAAGACAAAGACAATTAGCCCAGTAGGGGACTGAACACATAACTTCCACCAATTACTGTCCCATCGATGTCATTTTCTGCTCAGAGGGCCAACTGTGCCTGAGATCCCAGGTCCCCGGCACTACAACAGAGGCCCTTAATAGGTTTTCAGCGCTTACAAGGCTTCTGCAACCTCATGCAGTTAGGTGGGTTTTGGTTCAAATGAAGAGGCTCTGTGGTTAAGGACACTTTTCACCAGTCTCACAACCCCGGGTTTTATCCCATGACCCAGCGTAATAGAAGGAGAGACTTGATTCCCTCATCTTGTCCTCTGACCTCCGCATGTACGCCATGGCCAGGGCATTGCCACCAGCATCACTGCAATACATAAAATGAAAATGTAATTAGAAATAAGTGAAAAGGCTTATTTTGTCTTTTTTACCTCCTGCAGTCTGACCTAGTGGGGCTCTGTGTTTATAATAGGAATTTCTTTTTGAAAAGATTTATTTACGTTATGTGTACCTCATGTGTTCAGGAGCACATGGAAGCCAGAAGAGGATGTTAGATCCCATGGAGCCGGAGTTACAGGTGGTTTTGAGATGCTATGTGGTACTAGAAATGGGACCCTGGTCTTCTGTGAGAGCAGCGAGTAGTCTTACTTGCTGAGCTATCTGTCCAGCCAGCCCCCAACAACAGAAGTTTCCTATTTGGGTTTCTGGATGGTTGAATTTTTGACCATCCAACCAACAGCCAATGATACCTTCTGTGGCAAAATGACTGCCCCTCCGTTAACCTTAGCAAGGTGACTGCCGCATTGCTGCTTCCTGAGTTGCTTTGCCGTGTTTATGTCTTAGGGACGGTTGTTGTCTATGACTTCTTCAATTCAACCGGGGATATTTACGGAGCATACGGCACGCCTTCCTTGTCTGTGAACAATGCAGGTGGGCGTCCTGTGATGGCCATGGTTCTCAGTCAGCCGGGAGCAGACTCAGCGGTCCTTGCCATCCAGACTTTTGTGTTCTTCCTTGTGCATTGTTAGAGCAGAGTTCAATGGCAACACTTTCCTGTCACTGAGCCTGAAACTCGGGTTAGCAGCCCCAGCCTTACTCCTACCCGGATGCCAACTGCTGATGTCCTCACTGCTTTCCATCTTTCACTTCCAATGCACAACTTTACCCAGTAAGCCGATCTCCTCTTTCCTACCCTTCTGGCCTGAAAAATCACCATCTTCTCTCTTCTCACTCAATTTTAAATAAGTAATACATGTTCATGATGGAAAACATGCACTGCACGTTAGGGCTGGTGAGGTGGTCCAGATACCCGAGTTAGATCCCCAGGAACCCCCCGTGGTGGATGGAGGGAGCCATTCCTGCATGTTGTCCTCTGCTCTCCGTGCACACACATACCACATGGATGCTCACGCGTTCTCCTGTTCCCTTAAACAATTTTATATGTATTTTACATGTATACATAACAGACATGTAGTTTTGTTTTTACAAGAAGTACACTATGTTAGATTCTTTTTCTAGAATATGTTTCACCAACTTTCCCTATCATAATATTTAAAATCTCATCCTCTCTCTTTTTAAACACAACCAGAAGCATTGTATAAACATTTCTTACTCTGTGAACAGGGAATCCCAGGATGAGAACATGAGAGAATAGCTTTATTCAGAAGAGAAGTGATTTGGCCCATGCCTTGCCAGAGTTTAGCCTCAGCTTGGGTTTGGGTCCCGAGACTGGAAAGGGGCAAATTCTGACCACGAGATGGATTGCCCTCAAGTGGTCCCCGATAACTTGAGACATCTTTATTTAGAATTTAACAGAGTTTTTTTTTCCCCAACCAGGCTTACATGAGCAGCTTTATTTTTGGTTTCTATTTTTGACTTTTAAAAAATACATCGTAATCCTTATATAATGCCTTCATTATTCCCCTTTATGCTTCAACAAATACATTTTCCCACCCCCTGCATAACCTTATTCTAGACACAAGGTTCAACATCTTTTCAAAATTATCCAAATATTGAGCTGGATACATCTCACTCTCACAGCACTTAAGTCAGCTGGCAGCTACTGGTGGTTACAAAGTTTAAAGTAATAGACATGGGCACAATGCTTTAAGGACAACAATATTCAAGCCAAATAATTATTTCATGTCTACAAGATATGATTTGATGCAGTTCCCTTTTCTGTTGTGGAATATTAGTTGAAGGTATGTTACATTCATTTATGCTATGGAATATTTGTTTAAGGATGCAAAAATGTGTTGCATTCATTTATGTTACATCTATTTAACTCTGTGGAGCTGTGCTACTTTGCCTGTCTAAAATACCTAATGGCCAATAGCTAGGCTGGAGAGAGAAATGGGCAGGGCTGTCAGGCAACGAGAATAAATGGAAGAGAATAAGAGAAGAGGGAGGATCAAGAAAAGGAGGAGAGAAGAACATCGGGGGAAGCCACCCAGCCACACAACCAGCCACCAGCCACACAACCAACCACCCAGCCACACAACCAGCCACCCAGCCACACAACCAGCCACCCAGCTACACAACCAGGCACCCAGCTACACAACCAGCCACACAGCCACACAACCAGTCACCAGCTACACAACCAGCCACACAGCCACACAACCAGCCACCCAGCCACACAACCAGCCACCCAGCCACACAACCAGCCACACAGCCACACAACCAGCCACCAGCTACACAACCAGCCACCCAGCCACACAACCAGCCACCCAGCTACACAACCAGGCACCAGCCACACAGCCACACAACCAGCCACCCAGCCACACAACCATGCACCCAGCCATACAACCAGCCACACAGCCACACAACCAGCCACACAGCCACACAACCAGCCACACAGCTTCCTCTAGCCAGCCACAGAATAAGAAGTAAAGAAAGGCATATGGAATAAAGGAAGGTAAAAGCCCAGAGGTAAAAGGTAGATGAGATAATTTAAGTTAAGAAAACCTGGCCAGAAACAAGCCAAGATAAGCCTGGGCATTCATAAGTAAGAATACGTCTCCATGTATTTATTTGGGAGCTGGGTAGTGAGCTCCAAAGAGCAAAGAGTAAGAAAAACGACTATGCTTTTCTATAAGACGGTCCCATGTCTCAGTGTCTCTATAAAAAGCACACTTTTTCCATCTCACTATGCCATTTTTCTTCGACCAACATAAGCTCCTGGGTATGGTAAAGATGGATCTATCCATCCCATGTTTTCCGTTGCATTTTTCCCCCGTTGGAGCCTATTAGATTCTACCATTGATTCTATTTGATTGATGTCTATGGAGTTTACTCTCAGCAATTGGAACTATGTATTCCTGAAGCTCTCCCCCTATTCTGTGGATGCACGTCTTACTCTCCTTTCCAGAACTGTGAGACATGGTTAATGTTCCAAGTGTTGTTTCCTCATATGTACCAAACTGTCTCTACTGAGTCAGGAAAGTTCCCAGGGTTAGGAGCTATAGTTAGTAATTCCAGGTAAGAGATTTGAGGAGCATTAGACCCCTGCTGAATCTTAGGGGAAAATATTCTAGATAGAACACAATTTCCAAGGAAAATTACAGCTGTCACATGTATGACTGACAAAATAAAACTAAAAACCATCCAAAGAATCAACAATATAATGAGAGAGGAAAGAACCCAAAAGCTGCACAAATTTTACATATCCCCATGCTGTCCTGTGGCCTACTGGCCCTTGCCAAGTGAAAATCCCTTTCCACGGGTGCCTTGCCTAGAGGAAACCCACTGGACATGCGCTGATCCAAGACTAGGCTGCACAGCTCCCCTCGATGTCCAGCTTCCTATTCAGCTACCAATAGCATTCTGGCTAAAAATGGTTCTAAGTCATAGCAGAAAACATGGGGACAGACAAGAGCACTTCATCTGGAGAAGGCTGTCTTTTCAAGAGTAAAGGGATCTTTCCGGAAAGCCTTTGGCAAACTTTCCCTCCTGTGTCAACATCACACCTACATGTCACGTCTAACCCCAGACTGGCAAAGAGCATCAGGCCATGATACTTGCCTGAGATCAATTAGGATGTGCTTGGAAAGTAGAACAATTGCAGAATGTGAACAAAGCCAGAGTTCCACAGATGACAACCACGAAAGGGCTGCCATGCAGACAGCTGTTAGTTATATGTCTTTCTTATTGGTTTCCAAAATGGCATTAGTTATTCCAAGGTGTTTCCTCCTCCATCTAAATTTGAGCATATCTGTCAGCTTTTCATAAGCCGTAGGTATCGTAAAGACTTATAGATATTTTCTATAACTGATGGGTGTCTATGTCTAGGCAGAAGCTGCTTTATGCTGTCGTGTTCACCCATGCATATGGTTCTCTCTTCATGTTTTGAGTTCTAAATAGAGGTAAAGAGTATCTTTCATAAGAGTCTACACTAGGTCTGTTGTTGTTTTGCAGCTGCTA
Source organism: Cricetiscus sungorus (assembly GCA_030556225.1). Classification (NCBI taxonomy): domain Eukaryota; kingdom Metazoa; phylum Chordata; class Mammalia; order Rodentia; family Cricetidae; genus Cricetiscus; species Cricetiscus sungorus. The sequence goes on along the minus strand of JANBXA010000735.1, from coordinate 47,665,133 downwards.
GGGCCTAAGAAACACAAACACGAGATTGATCGCCCACGTGGAGTTTATTGAGAGAGGGGAGAGGAAAGGGGGGTAGCTGGTGGCCAACCGAAAGCGGGGAGAGAGAGAGAGAGTGGGGTGTGGGGCGCTTGCTTTTAAGGGGGCTTGCGCATGCGTATCCCAGTCTCTGCGGCCAGGTAGCTTGGGTAGGGGGGCTGCGTAACCCAGTCTCCGCCCATCCAGGTAAGGTCTGACGTAGTGATTACACGTCCCGCCCATCAGAGGCGGGGCCCACAGACTGCCGAGGCTCAACATTCCCACCTCTTATTACTATTAAAAAGGTGGGGGTTGGGCATGGCCCAACAGGATGAGTCTGCAGGTTTCTAACAAGGTCCTCTACATTTTAGTTTTATTACTGTTGATAAGAGTATTGCACTTTGGTTGTTTTCTAGTAGATTGTTGCTGGGTTATGTTTATATGCTGACCTTGCCTGGAATGGGCCAGGGGCCTATTCTGATAAAACTCCCTGGGGGCTGAAGGGACAGCTCAGAGGTTAAGGGTGCTTGCTGCTCCTCAGAGAACCCGAGTTCAGTTCCCAGCATGGAGTGGCTCATAACCATCCATAACTCCAGCTCCAGGCATTCCCACACCCTCTTCTGGTCTCTGTGGACCCTGCATTCCACTTGTGCAAACCCACACTTGACAATCGCACTTACACATAATTTAACAATAAATCTTAAAAAAAACAGATTTGTGACACCAGTGCTGATTGTTTTGTTCTTTCCAGCTCTTACGCATTGTCCTGTTGGCTAGGGCTCTTACTATACGAATAGAGAACAGATATTGGATAGTTCCTGAGTTCTGGTTTAAACAGAAGGCATCTAAAGGTTCTTTATTAACTCAGATGGTTGACATCTTTGGGTGGACAGTTCGCACGGGTTGAACTTCCCTCATCTGAAGTGGGAAGGGCACACATGAGGAGACGGCTGAGCCCCAAGCCAGTGCTGTTTGTGTGTCTCGGCAACCTTTGCTGGCCATTCACTACTGAAGTCGTTTTCAGAAAACTCACAGGTGATGAAAACAGGTCACATAACCAGGCCATCAGCAACAGCGCGTTTCTGTTTCTGCTACTGCGACAGAGATGGAGCCAGGACCCACAAGCTGTGAACACTGTGAAACCATTGCATTAGTGTAGCTGTAATTCAGAACAGTTTGCAAGACAAGACTTCCTTCCACATTTGGCTCTATACAGTATATGAAGAAAAAAAAAAAAACAGTCTAAGAGATTAGAATAGAAAAAACAGTTCAGTTAAACACTGCAAAGCTAAAGTTGAGCAGTTCCGAGTTCTGATCCACAGGAACTCATTATTGACTCTGACTGGGAGCTTTGAGCAGCAGAGTCTCAGACACTGCGGGGCTGTCCTGTCCCTGTCCCCCAGCAGGAGACTGAATGTGTAGTGCAGTCCCACGGGTGGTGGTATCCCTCGGCCCCACGTCCCACCTCCTTCTTCAACTGACTCTGTTCCTTATCTTAAAAGTAATTGAAGGTGGAAATTGTATTTGTAGGAAAATCAAAAATTTTGGATTCAGTTCAGGGTGTGGCAAGTATCCTTAGACCACCAAGCCTCTAACTTTGCCAAAATAGTGCAAAGGCAAATACAGGACAAAAACAAAACAAAACAAAAACAACAACAACAACAGCAACAACAGACCACTGAAGGCCCTACCTCTCTGCCCAGCAAGATCTAAATAGCCTGGTCTACCAGATGTTTCTCTTGCTTGTGTTATCTCTCCCGGCTTAGGACTCAGGGAGTCACTGTAGCTCATCCTCCGCTTAGCAGCTCAGAAACACCCCAGGTGCACACTTGCATACTTAAAAGATGGGGGAAATGGATGTGGTAGCATAACTTGTCATCCTAGCATTGGGGAAGTTGAGGCAAGATGACCATGTGCTGTCCAGGTCAGCCTTGGCTGTGTAGCAAGACACAATCAAAACACAAGTAAAAAAAGCAGTAATAGTAAAACAAACAAACAAACAAACAAACAAAGGTGGGAGTCTGGTCGGAGGAAGCATTTCACACTCTCACTTTTTCTTGCCTAGTTAGCTTTAGGAACAAATCAACTTGCTTGGCTCCTGTTTAAACCAGTTTTGCTTCTGAAATCATCATTGTGTTGAGAAGGGACCTGTTTGCAGACTTCAGTGCCCAATAGAGAGGCAGTCTGTTCTGTGTGCGCTGGAAGCCCAACGCCATAAACTGGCTCGGGTGTGAGGACGCAGAGGGGGAGTAGTGTGTGACGTTGGGAACAATCCTCTTACAGTGCATGCTTAAATGCTACTGGTGAGTGGTGTTCCATGCACACTGTGAGTGGTGTTCCATGCACACTGTGAGTGGTGTTCCATGCACACTGTGAGTGGTGTTTATGCACACTGTGAGTGGTGTTCCATGCACACTGTGAGTGGTGTTTATGCACACTGTGAGTGGTGTTCCATGCACACTGTGAGTGGTGTTTATGCACACTGTGAGTGGTGTTCCATGCACACTGTGAGTGGTGTTTTATGCTCACTGTGAGTGGTGTTTTATGACACTGTGAGTGGTGTTTATGCATACTGTGAGTGGTGTTCTATGACACTGTGAGTGGTGTTTTATGCACACTAAGTGGTGTTTATGCACACTGTGAGTGGTGTTCTATGACACTGTGAGTGGTGTTTATGCTCACTGTGAGTGGTGTTTATGCACACTGTGAGTAGGTGTTTTATGACACTGTGAATAGGTGTTTTATCAGCATTTAGTAAAGCTGTAGGCACTGGTAACTTCCAAACCCTGTCATGCAACTGGCCTGTAAGTCATGGGCATATGTAACAAAGATTGTTTCCAAATTAAAGTCAGGAGTGACAATAATACAGAAAAAATAGTTCAGGGTACAGATTTGAAAAAGTATTTATGTATTTGGATTTTTAGAATTCTTGCATGTACACAGTAAGACCTTTCCGAGATGAGACTTTAACCTAGGCACAAAATTCACTTAGGTTTTATATACTCCTTGTATGTGGGAGCTGCTGGCAAACTTTATAATATTTCAGGCAAACAGTGGAACTCCCCATGTTACTCAGAAAGCCTCAGAGTGGGATGGACAAGGAACACTCAGCCCTATTACATTAACTGAGTTCTGCTGGCGTAGGTTCCTAAAAGAAGTGTCCTTGTTTTGGAGTACAATGTCATGGCTGGGGGGATGGCTCAGCCTTTAAAAGCACACACTGCTCTCTTGGGGGTCTTCCTGGCACCCAGAGTGGCTCACACTTGTCTGCAATTCCAGCTTCAGGAGAAGCTAATGCTAATGGTCTCTGGGTATCTACTTGGGCACACACCCACACATACACATAACTAACAATGAAAAACCACTAAAGATGTGTAGTAAATAGAATTCAATAGAGTAATTAGGGTTTCTTGTCAATCCTGTTGACTTTTGCATTTGAGAAACAAGTTGGTGGCACAGAACATCTTACCAATGTTGGCTTTACCTTTCTTTTGCTTTTGCAGATGTCAAAGGTACATTCTGGAAGTTTGGAGCTAGTTTGTCTCCTGATTCTCAGGACTGGGTCTGAGAATCTTTAGTCATAGCTAAAGAGCAACAATGTTGTTTGTCCTAATGGGTAGGGAGGGACACTTCAGTGTCAGGATAATATAATCATGATGCTGTTGCTGGGATATACAGCTCAGTGGTAGAGCACCTGCCTGGCATGCTCATGGCCCTGGGCTTGACCCCTGCCCCTCTACCCAGCCATTTAAGCAAAAGCAAACCAGTGATAATGAAATCTTTCTCCACCATGGGAAGTCCTTAATGGGTTTACCTCATTCAGTCTTTATAGCAACCCTGTAGGGTTGTTATTTTCACTTATAAATGAATTAAAGCAAGCTGTTAGTTGAGTAATTCAATACTTCACATAAGGGTCATTGTGACTAAATGCTGGAACCATGGACTTGAACCCAGGAGTCTAATTCTTAAACACAGACTCTTGTTTTCATCTTACTTCATGTGCATGAGTATTTTGCCCGCATGTATGTCTGCGGACTGTGTGTGTGCCTGGTGCCTGCAATGGTCAGACAGGAACACTGGGTCCCCTGCACTAGAGTTACAGGTGGTTGTGAGCTGCCATATGATTTCTGGGAATTGAACTGTGTCCTGGATCCTCTGGGGGAGTAGCCAGTGCTTTCCTGTCCCATCCCCGCCCCCACTAACCCTCTCTCCAGCCTCAACACATGCTCTCTTTGTGGTCGTTTTGTTTGGAGTGACAAAAACTTGCTGTGTAGCTCAGGCCAGACTGCGTTTGCGATTCTCTTCAGGCTGCCAGGGTTGGGATGACAGGTGCACGCTGCATGAGGCTTCAGACTGACTAGCCAGCTACATATGCAGCCGCAGTGTGGAGGGGGTGGGGGGCGACAACTTCCACGAAGAGCCAACTTGCTCCTCCCCAAATGCCTTTTCCCTCCATCCATTTTATCTTTTGCTGGGACCTTAAAGTCAGAGTCTTAATCCAAGGACACACAGCACGTGGCATTTTGCTAAAAATTAAGCGTCATGGAGAATATGTTGCACGTGTACAGAAATCCACTTGCTTATTTGCACGCGGATTTATACCTATTTAATCCTTAATCTGGTTTCCCCCAAATATTCACAAACCCCTGGACAACTATAAGGCAAAACTTAAGTAATGTGGCCAATTACAGTTTCCAAATGCGGCACATATAAGGTCTTAACCCGGTCTTTTCACGCATATCTATCTATTTAAAGGCAAAACGCGTGTGCATGTGTGGGGGAGGGGCGCACGGGTGCCGGGGCGCGAGCCTTCCGTGTGGGGCACGTGGAGGTCAGAGGTCCTGAGCGGTTCGTGCTGCTCTTCCACGGAGTGGGTCACAGGAGTGGAGAGGTCCCACGTGGAAGCAAGCGCTTCAGCTGCTGACCCATCTCTCTGGCCCTTAAACGTTCCTTTCTCTCTTTAAATATTATTTTACATATATGGATGAAACGTGTGTCTATACCCCGAGTGGGTGCGTTTCCCGGAGAGATGAGCTGCCATGGGCGGTGGGCAAACCCGGGTCCTCTAGAAGAGCAGTCAATGTTGTTAACCAAGTCTCTCCCAGCCCCGTGAACACGCCCTTACGTGCTGCGACGTCATCACAGCGTACCTAAAGCAACACCCGTTTTCTGCTTGTCCGGTTCTTTCTCTACACCTGTGCTAGACTGTCTTCCTTTTCGTTACGGAGCGTGAGTGACGCATCTGCCGCTGTTTCTCCCACAGAGACTCGGGCACGTCCAGCTCATGTCCTCCTCATTGCATTCATGTAAGAGCAGTCTCCATCACTGATACCGTCTCAGTTTGCATGGAATTTAATCCACCCCTATTTCCATCTTATTACTACAAATTATCCATGTAACTGTAAGTGTGAGCCCAAATGTTGTATTTTTAGCACCTTTCGGAAGGGAACAGAACTCAGTCCTTTATCTAGAACCCATTCCAAACGTCCCCAGCTCAGAAACTCCAATCAACACAGATAAGATCTCTAATGCAGTGATATATCCAGGCAGGGGTAAAGATGCTAGAAGAGGCAGCTTTCCCCGCTGTGGCAGTGTTGCTGTTGAGGGTAAGATAACGCCTCGTGGTGGGTGGAAGGTTGTCCTGCGCACCCCAGGACCCCTAGCAGCGATTCCTGTCCCACACCATGAGATGCCATCGGTAACTCACTCTTGCCTCGGTCGCCACATCTAAAATCCTCCAGATAGTGCAAAACTGGAAGAACAAAATTCCCGTGGTTGAAAATCATTGACAACCACGCAGTGGCAGGAGTGCATGCTGGGAGACTGAGGAGAAACTCCTGTGGTGCGAGGGCTCCTCTTTCCTTGGCACCCACCCGAGTTGATGATTGACAGGTGGGCTGGAGGAGCCTGCTTAACACACAGCAGCTGGAGGCTGGTAGCCAGGCCAGAGACAACAAGGGCAGAAAAGCCTGAGCGCCTCTGAGGTGCCCAGACGTGCTGTTTTGTGGCTTGGGAGGATGGGTGAGTGATTCTATGAACTTTTGTAAGTGGAGGGTGATGGCACACTCCTGTAATGTCAGCACACAGCAGATTGCCCTGAGTTTGTGGCCATCCTGGGCCACGTAACACATACCAGAGCAGCAGAGCGCGGCAGTGGCTTGTATAGAAAAAGGTACCGCAAACGCTCAAGTATTTGAAGGCTTAGTTCCCAGTTAGTGGAACCATTTGTGGGGTTATGCAACCCTTGGGAGGTGGACCCTTGCTGGAGGAAGCGCGTCGGTAGAGGTGCACTTGGAAAGTCTGCAGACCGACCATTCCCAGCTCGCTTCATGCATTGTGTTTGTGGTTGCAGACATCATCTCTCAGCTTCCAGCCCTGACTTCCAGGTGCCGCATCTCTGACATGATGGGCTCCCCTTCTGGAACTGTAAGGACGTGAACCCTTTCCTCCCTAGGTTGCTTTTATATCATGGTGTCTTATCACAGCAACGAAATAACTGAGATCTTATTTCACAACAAAGAAGTGTACATGCCAGATTTTACAGATTTTTGTTTTGTTTTGCTGATATCCCAGGATGGTCTCATACCCACTGTGTAACCCGAGGATACCCTTGAATATAAGATCCCCTCATCTCTGTCTTTCCGTGGTGCTAGGGATCAAACCCAGGGCTCTGTAAATGCTAGGCAAGTGCTCTGCTGACTGAGCTGCTCCCAGCCCTTTAAATATGTATGTTAAATTCTCATGTGAAGGCATGTGAGGACAACTGTGTTTTAGGAGTCAGTGATTTGTGTGAACATTCTGCTATGTTAAGGTTCATAAACTAGAAAACACAGTATATAGTTGAGTCCTATTCTGACTTCACCCCAAAAGACAATGCCGTGAGTGACAACCCGTGGAATTTGGTATATTGTCTGTTAATCTTTCCTTAAATTCTTCTTACAGTTTTTCTTTGTATTTCCAAGGGTATTTAAATGACAGGGAGATGAGTAGAAGGGGGTGGTGTTGCTTATTTTCTCTGGCATGAAGATGCTCAGGCCTTATTGTATGGTTACAATGTTTCAGGATGTCTTATCCTTATAGGTAACTTTGTGCACATCCTTAACTGACTTCTAAGTTGCTTTCAATGTCACTTTCAAGTTCATATCTCTGGAGGAAACATTTTTGCCATTTGAGACACCTATAAAAAGAACATTTAGGCAATTTCATTTTCTGAGATAGGCCATGGGCACTAAGGGAAAATAATTGACAATATTTTCTCAGTGAGAACACTCCACAATTTGTTTCACTATATGAGAAATATAATTCAGTTCCCCAAGAAGTACCACTTGGCCCTTGGTTGGCTTTGGTTTTGCTTTTGTTTAGATACAGCCCTGGGAAATGCATTCTGTGTGACAAAGATCTAAAGTCTCCCACAGTCCTCACTTCTTATAGGGTTTGATTACCTTTTATCTTCTCTTTCCAACCTACTGTCTCTTAGTCTGTCCCCGTTTCCCAGCTTCCTTTTTCTCTTCCTCCTTTTCTGCTCCTCTTTGGTACCCTAGTCTTTTTTGTAGCCTTATTTTTCTCCTTCCCCCTGGCTGCTGAGTTCTTTTTCTTCCCCTCTGTTATTGCCTTCTGGTGATTTCCCCCCGCCCCAAATGTTTAAGGTCCCAGTAATTTTACTAAATTGCTTCCTTGTGTAGGGAATTGCTGCAATTTAAAAAAAAAATCCTACCAGCTACAACATTTTTACTCTTTTCATTATTTCTCTTTATGGACTGGTATGGAAAGAGTTAATCCCATGCACAAGTAAGTGCTCTCTGGCGAGACTGCTGATAGCTCTCTGCAATTAGTAACAGAGCTGTGTGAGGAGGTCTAATCCTTGGGATGATTAAAAGTTCTTGGGGGAGAGAATCTAAGAAGATTAGGTTTTAATTTTGCATATGGTGAAATTAAAACTTTCTTAGCTGTAGTTCTGAGGTGTGAACTATTCATAGTCATAATTAGCATTACCACAGTTGAAATGCAAAACAGTCTTATAGCCCAGAATGATTTATCGTGATTCCTTCTTGTCACCATTCCCTGCATAAGCCCACTGCCTGGCGCCACAGAGCTAAGTGATGCCTGTGTGAGTGAGTCTGCCTTTGCCACCATGTGATGTAGTGGAATTGTACAGTAGCAGTCTGTTGGGCTCTTTCCTTTCACTACAATGCATTTTGAGATTTGTTCTTGTATCGATGGCTGTTTTCTTCTTTAAATTGTTGACTCATGTCCCTTTTTATAAATGCTCCACAATTTGTCATTTGCCGATGAAAGGATATTTGGGTAATTTCCACATTTGGCAATCATGCATTAGGCTGCTGCAAATATCTGTGTACAGGTTTTTGTATGAGTGGCATTTTTATTTCTTTTGGATAAATAACCGACGAGACTGCTGAGTCATCTGTAGGAAAGGCCTCACCGCCTTCCCCAGTGGCTGTGTCATGCTGTCTTCCTAAAGGTGATGGATAGGAGCTCTCTCTGTTCTGTGTGCTCATGACAATTTAGTATCGTCAACAGCTTTTAACTTATTTGTTACGATTTTGTTAATTAATTAATTGAAGAAGCTATCCTGATAGATATTTCGCGATGGCTCGCTGTTGTTTTTGAATAACCTCAGAATAAATCACGGTGAGATCCAGCTAACCCTGTGGTAGCTCTCCTTCTATATCTATATTTCGTGAAAAAGGGCATCAAAAATCTCTTCCCACTTTTTAATATTTTGTTTCGTTTTTTTAGTTTGCCTCTTGGATTTTAGACTAGGGTGTCATTTAGTGGAGGCTGGTCTTGAATTCTGCCCCTGCTCTACCTCAGAACTGCTGGAATTATAGGTATTCACCATCATACCCTTGTCCTTGGTGATTTGGGGTTTTGAAGGGACTGGGCCTTTTCTCAGCCCACTCTGCTTATCTCAGGGACCTAAGAAACCAAACAGCACTTAAAACCAGCTGTGTAGACCAGGCTGGCCTGGAACTCACAGAGATCCTCCTGCCTCTGGCTCCTGAGTGCTGGGATTAAAGGCGTGCGCCAACTGTTCCTAAACACTGAGCCATCTCTCTAGTCTGAGAAGCCAACTTTACCTAGAGCAATCCAGGAAAAGTGAAAGGAAAACACCCAACAGTGGGGGTGGGAGGTTCTCAAGAGAGAGAGAAAAAAATCCATCCAATTTTTTTTGATCATTGCTACAGGACTCAGCAGAGAGTGGACACACAGGTCATTTTACTAGTCAGCTAGTTAAAGACCTCCACACCCTGTATGCCTCCCTGGCCCAGCTGGGGAGAGGGGCATGCTGCCTTTGCAGCTGCACACCCAATTATGGGTGTGCCTTGGATAGTTTTGTATCAACTTGACTCCAGCTAGGGTTGGGCATCTGTGAAGAGGGAACCTTGATGGAGAAAGCGTGTACATCAGATTGGGCTGTAAGCAAGTCTGTGGGGCACAGCCCTGCTTAATGATTGATGTGGGAGGGTGGACCTAGGGTGTATAGGAAGCAGGCTGGGCAAGCCATGGAGAACAAGCTATTAAGCTGTGTTCCTGCACAGCTTCTGTTCCTGTTTCTGCTTTCAGGTTCCTGACTTCCCTCGAGGGAATGAAAACCAGAATATGTAAGCAACAAATATGTGTTCATGTAACATGACTCAATAAAAAATACAGAGACTGATAATTGGGGTTTAAGCTTCAAGATGAATATCCTAAAAGCAAAGCAGCCAGCCACTGGCTCTCTCCTCCAGCTCAGGCTGAAAGGGCTGATCCGAGCAGCAGCTTTTCACCGAGTCTCAGACTGCTGCCTCTCCTTAGTATGGCTGGAGAATGAATGCCTCTCTGAGACCTTGCTCCTGTCTTACACACACACACACACACACACACACACACACACACACACACACACACGTCCCTAATGTTGGGTAAAGGTGTGAGCTGTAATTCTCTTTTAGACTGATTCACTCTTGTGTAGATCTGGGTGGCCTTTAACTCAGAGAGATCCATCTCCCTCTTAATTCTGAGTCCCAGGATTAAAGGTATGTACCACTACCTCCTAGCTTCTGGCTGCTGGGATTAAAGGTGTGTGCCTGGTTTCTATAGCTTGTGGCTGACGTTTGCTTTCTGAATCCTCAGGCAAGCTTTAATAGATCACAAATAATATATTACTACAATTCCTCTTTTTTTGTCTAATACAAAAAGAAAGGCTACAACTGACATAAGAAAAACTATATACAATAAGTACAATAAATATATATAATATATAAGCAATAAGTTCATTAACAATGTCTAGTCCATTTTCATTTGACAAATTCAAAGAAAATACTTCATTGTCTATCTTATCTTGGTGAGTCCAGAGTCTTGTACCTAATTTATTTTCTATTCTAATTTGTATTAATCTTTTAATGTCTCTCAAACCATTTCCACTTTACCAGACTCAGAAAAGAGACTCACTAAAGATATGTTAGCAATAAAAGCTATAACTAGGGGGAGCTCATAGACCAGCAGAGGACCGACCCAGACTCTCTGAACGTGGTGTCAGTTAGGAGGACTGTGCAGTCTATGGGGCCTCTGGCAGTGGATCAGTATTTATCTCTAGTGAACCAATGGATTTTGGGAGCCCATTCCACATAGAGGGACACTCCCTCAGCCTAGACAACGGGGGTGGGGGGAGACTTGGGAGGGCCTAGGCCCTGCTCCAAATGATATGACTGACTTTGAAGACTCCCCATGGAAGTCTGCTCCTTGGGGAGCAGAAAGGGGATGGGATAGGGGTTGGTGGGGGGAGCAGGGCAGAAGAGGAGGTGCAGGAAGTGGGATTGACATGTAAAACAAGCTTGTTTCAAATTTAAATAAAAATAATTTAAATTAAAAAAGAAAAGAATCACAATGCGACCATAATGAAAAACAAAACAAAACAAAAAAGAAAAGAAAAAAAGAAAGAAGGAAGAAAGAAAACTATTTAGTCTTCAAACTTCCTCAGAGAACAGAGAAGGAAATAATATTAACTGAGTAAACAGGAAGTGCAGCCAAGGGACTTCAAAAACAAATGTGAGAAATGACAAAAACAGCTGGCTGCCCCCACAGTTTTTGTAGACAGAAGTTTCTGTTCTACCTGATCCTGTAGCCATTTAAATAAGCACATAGAGGCTTCTATTAATTATAAACTGTTTGGCCAGTGGCTCAGGCTTCCTATTGGCTAACTCTCTCGTAATTACTAATTATTTCTATTAAACAGGCTGTGGCTTACCCGTAATGCTCCATCGTGTTACTCCTTTGATGGCCACATGGCATCTCCCTGGAGACTCATTCTCTTCGTTCTTCTGCTCAGCCTTCTCTTAGTCTGGTAGCCTCACCTATACTTCCTGCCTGGCTACATCCTGCCTGTCCATTGGCTGAAACAGCTCTATTCATCCATCAAGGGGAGAAACGTGTATTCACAGCACACAGAAGGCCGTCCCCCATCATCTCTTTTCTGTCACTACACGCTCACCTTATCAAGCTGCTTTTGATCACGGTGTTTATCGGCAACGGGAAGCAAACTAAATTGTGTGGTTGAGGGCTTGTCCCTGATTCCTGCTCTTTTGCAATTAACTGCATTAGAAGCAAGAAGGGACAATGGTGCCCTATGTATGTTCCTCCGGTATTCCAGACATCAGAATGTCCGATGTCACTGGCCTGACACTCCCAGTTTGGCTGTCTTAACTCTAATCTTGTTTCACACTTCCGACTTACCGAGAACTAGCTAGCTCCCCACTTCAGTTACCTGGCTTGTCTACATTTTATTAACACATGTTAATTATACACAGTAACAGGATTTGTTCTAGATTTTCAGGTCTATAGAACACATTTTCCTCATAATTACCTGTAGTGAGATATTCACCTTGTCCGCACTTGTGGCTTAGACCACGCCCATTGGGGGGTGGAGACAGGGCCAGACATGACCTGGGGGGAAAAGGCTGAGGAGGGGGTCGGAGACTCGCCTAATGAGTTATATAAACACAATACCTAAACAAGAGGAGAAAAATACATATCACAAAATTGACCTTAATATCAATAAATGAAAATCCATTCCAAAACAAAGCATTCATATCTATACCATAATTGCCGAGAGGAGAGGATCCTGTGGAACCTACTGGTGTTCATTTGCCTATGTTGTGAGTTATTTCTCCCTGATCAGACCTATTCCGCCTAGTAGTTTATCCTGATCCTTATTAAACCACAATATCTGGTACCAAAAGTGGGGTCAGAAGTGGGATCCGGATTTTCACCGGACCTGGCTTTCGCCCAGGCGGCAGGAGCCGCTGACCCTTCCCCCACCATCCCCGAACGGGCAGGGTCCCTTGTCTAACCAGGCAGACACACCACAGCTTGTGAGACATTTGTGTCTGCCCTACAACTCCTTCTATCTCCATTGCGGCCCAGAGACCACTGCTCATCTTCTGCCCATTCCCTCAGATCGCATTCACACAGAGCCCTGTGGGCCAGCTCTGCTCTTGTGTGGCTGTGCGAGGCCAGACTCTGGGCCCTGTCTGTGTGTTTGCGGCCTGCGGCACCTGTTATTCCTGCGGTCCCAGCAATTTGTACAAGGCGCATTTCACTCCTTCATTTAAAATCTCGCTTGCCATAGTTTGTTAAGAGCTGTTCTACAGGGACCAGGATCAGAAGGACCGTCTGCTGCCAGATGCTATTTGGTGGCTACGGCAGGAGGTGTTGAGATCTACAACTAAAAACATCAAAGTTCCAGGACGTCAGAATTACAGGGAACAGGGCATGAAAGAGACTTAAAATTTTCTACACCATTTAGGGTAAGGGGAGTTTTCCCTGTATCTATTAGTGAAAAACCAGAAATGGAAAAACACCCAAAAGGTGGTGTTGCCCATCAGTGGGAACCAATAAGTATGAAAGATTTAAAAGGTATAAAGGAAGCAGTAGTCTCTTATGGCATGCACTCACCATATGTGAAGCAATTACTAGAATCACGGGCAAGGAATAACAAGGTAACCCCTAAGGATTGGGATAAATTAATATCAGCTGCCCTTGAAAACTCCTCTCAATTAGAATGGAGGGCTTTATGGACAGAGGAAGCAAAAGCTCTTGAACTTCAGGGCTTAAAGATCCCCAAGATAAAAAATTCTTGGTGAAGGTATTTATGCTGACCCAGAAACCCAAGCTGCCTATGATGAACATATCTTGTCTCTGTGCAGTACAGCAGCTCTGAATGCTTGGGATAAGGTTCATGAACTAGGGGAGAGGATAGAATCCTATACCAAGATAAGACAAGGATTGAGAGAACGTTTTAGTGTGTTTCTAGAGCTGCAATTAGAGGTAGCAGACATATATTCTAGGCGAATACTCAAAGAATCATTAGCTTATGAGAATGTGAATCCTCAATGCAAACAAGTGCTTTGGCTTTAAAAAATTCAATCAGCACCTTTAGATGAATGGGTCCTATATACAGCCAACATTGAATATAATGGCATCTAAAAAGAAATTGTAGGCAAATTATTTCTAGAAATAACACTCCCAGGAATAAATTGAAGGCCTCAGCCTTCTGGGTTATGGAGAAGGTATGGCAAAGGCCGACACTGGACCAATGAATGTAGATCGACCAGAGACAAGCAAGGAAACCCTTTACAATCAGGAAACTCCTTGGGGGGCCTCTTGAAGGCCCCCATGCCAAAGGTGGTCTGGACATTCCCAGTCCCAGTGGAGGGCAATCTCCCACAGGACGATTAGAAAATAAAAACTCATACCGCTCTGGATGACAAACTAGTGATGGAATTTGAATCAAACATGAGAAAAGGAAACAAAAAGCATATATTTTGGCAAACCTCTATAAATACTCATAGGCCTAGATTGATTAGATTGATTGTTAAAATGAATAACAGACTGTTTAAGGTTTACTGGACACGGGGGCTGATGTAACTATCATGACTAAGAAATCTTGGCCTCCTAGATGGCCCCTGCAAGAGGTAAATGTTCAATTCTTAGGGATTGGAACCCTGTCTCAGGTAAAACATAGCACAAGATGGATGGAATGTATAGGACCTGAAGGACAGAGAGGAAGGTTGAGACCATATGTGGCCGATATAGCAATAAACCTATGGGGTCGTGATCTATTACAGCAATGGAATTCACAGATTAGCATTCCTCCAGTAATGGATAGGAACCATAAATGACCTCATGATTGTGGAAAAAATGCTATAAAGTACTATACAAGACAGACACCAAATATCCAGGCTGTACAAAAACAGAATGCAAGTGCTGAACAAACAGAGGAACCAAAAGCCCTACCCTTAGAATGGTTAACAGAGGAACTTGTCTGGGTAGGGCAATGGCCTATGACCTCTGAGAAGTTAGACACTTTAGAAAACCTGGTACAGGAACAGCTGGACATATCGAGGAATCAACCAGCCCTTGGAATTCTCCTGTATTTGTTATAAAAAAGAAATCTGATAAATGGAGAATGCTTAAAGACCTGAGAGCCATTAATAAAGTTATTCAGCCAATGGGTTCTCTACAGCCTGGAATGCCCTTGCCTTCTTTGATACCTAAATAATGGCCTATTGTAGTTATTGATTTAGAGGATTGCTTCTTCACTATACCTTTACAAGAACAAGATAAAGAGAAATTTGCCTTCACAGTACCTAATTACAATATTTCTCAACCGGTGAAGAGATATCAATGGAAGGTTTTTGCCACAGGGAATGTTAAATAGCCCCACCCTATGCCAATATTTTGTACAAAAACCACTGGAAATAATTCATCAAGTTTCCACAGTCCATAATCTGTCATTACATGGATGATATATTGTTAGCTGACTCTAAAGAAGAAATATTAGAAAAAATGTTTGAGAAAGTAAAGGAAGTTTTACCTCATTGGGGATTACAAATTGCACCTGAAAAAATACAAAAAGGAGATTCTATCAACTACTTAGGATATAAAATAGGTCTACAGAAAATTAGACCACAAAAAGTACAGATTAGGAGAGATTACCAGACTCTTAATCTTCAAAAATTACTAGGAGAGATTTCTCAACTACAAACCATTATTGGAGTAGGAAGGCATGGTTTGAAAAACTTGAAAATGACCCTAAAATGGGACAAGGACTTGAATAGTCCATGAATACTATCAGCTGAGGCTGAAAAGGAATTAGAATGGGTAGAAAAGAGGGTATGAGAAGCACATGTGGATCGTGTGGATCCAAACCTAGACTCTATTTTGATTGTATTACATCTAGAGAATATCCTTCAGGGATTTTGATGCAGAGGGAAGATATCATATTAGAATGGATATTTCTACCACATAAACAGAATAAAACACTAAAAACATATATAGAAAAGATCTCTGACTTGATTATAAAAGGTAAATTAAGACTTTGTCAACTGACAGGAAGGGACCCAGCAGAAATTATAGTACCTTTAACTAATGAGGAAATTTCCTCCCTATGGAAAGATAATGAATATTGACAGAGAGCATGCAGAAACTTTTTGGGAATGATTAGCAACAATTATCCCAAAAGTGAAAGGATAAAATTCATAAAGAAAACGATTTGGATCCTTCCACGCATTTTAAGAAAAACACCTATCTCTGGAGTTCATACATTTTACACTGACATAAACAAATCAGGTAAGGCAGGATATAAATCAGGAAAAATAGGCAAAGTGATTCAAAGCCCTTACAATTCTGTACAAAAGACAGAATTGTACGCCACTCTCATGGTACTTATGGATTTTATGAGAGGTTATAGAACCTCTCAATATAGTTACTGACTCTCAATATGCAGAAAGAGTTGTCTTACACATTGAGATTGCAGAATTTATTCCTGATGGTACAGAATTAACTTCATTTTTTATACAGTTACAAGATACTATCATAAAGAGGATTCATATATATATATGGTCATATATATATATATATATATATATATATATATATATATATATATATATGGTCTGCCAGGTCCTCTAGCACAAGGCAATGATGAAATTGATCAGTTATTGATAAGAAGTGTGCTAGAAGCCTCAGAGTTTTATAAGAAACACCATGTGAACAGCAAAGGTTTGAAAAAAGATTTTTCTATCACTTGGCAACAAGCTAAGGAAATAGTAAGGAAATGTCCTACTTGCTCATACTATAACCAAACTCCTTTACCACCAGGGTAACCCTAAAGGTATAAATAGAAATGAAATATGGCAAATGGATGTGTTTCACTTTGTAGAATTTGGAAAATTAAAATATGTACATCACACTATAGATTCATTTTCAGGGTTTCAATGGGCTACTTCTCTGAGCTCTGAAAAGGCTGACTCTGTTATCATACACCTATTAGAGGTAATGGCCATTATGGGCCATTACCTGCACAAATAAAAACTGGCAATGCTCCGGCATATGTTTCCAGCAAATTGAAACAGTACTTTTTGAGTATTATAACATAAAACACATAACAGGTATACCACACAATCCTACAGGACAAGCAGTAATTCAGAGATCCAATTGTACTTTAAAGGAAATGCTCCATAAACAGGCAGGAGTAACCAAGACACCCAAACACAGATTACATAATGCTTTATTAACATTAAACTTTCTTAATGCTAATGAAAAAGGACAAACAGCTGCTGAAAGGCACTGGACAATAGAAAAAACTTCTGAACTAAATCAGCCGGTGTACTTCAAGGATGTATTGACCTCAGAATGGAAACCAGCATATGTGTTACGTTGGGGTAGGGGTTTTGCATTTGTATCTACAGGAGAAGAAAAGCTATGGATACCATCTAAGTTGATCAAGATCCGAGTTGAACAAGAGAAACATCTTAATGAAGAGGAATGACAAGTAATTCAACAAATTGGGTCCCATGAAATGTGCGGAGACCTCTCAAAGGTGGGAAAGTGTTCTTTTCTTGTTCTTACAGGAAAACAGAAAACACCCATCTTCAAACAGCCAAGAGACAAGGAACATGTAGGTACCTACAGAAGACAGCTCTCCAGAAAGAATCATTTAATGAAGAGTAATCTGATTTATGGTAAAAATATTTAATTCTAGTAAACTATTTCTATACAGAAATCTATTTCCCTCTTATCCTAACGTCAGAAGTTTACTATCTAGTATTCCTCTAGTCCCAATTCATGTAAACCAATGCTGGTTTTGGAATTGGATTTGGCTTTCCTTCTCTAAATTCAAGCATGTTGTTAAGATTAAATTCACAGTTTCTGCCTTATATCAAGAAGCCAATTGGTATAAGGCAAAAGAAAACAAAATCTTAGGACTCATTTTATTATACAAAATTTTCTCTCTGAAATCCTAATTTTCTCATACACATTTTGATTCATATTGTAGCTTTTCCCTATATGCATACCTTAAAACTTGAAATTTTTACTTTGATATTGATGTTTTCCACGAGGAATAATAACAGTTCCTAACAGCAATCCTTGAACTCTCTGGAAAGAAGATGGGGCCCCACTTCATCATTTCCACTTGACTCAACCTGATGCATCTGGACTACAAACTTCACCCTAAACCGGTTTGAGACTGCTTCGCTCGAGACAACTCATGACTAAATAGCTGTAATGGTGCACCTTCTTATTACTACCTGGCCAGAGTTTCAAATAGAACACCAGTCAAGCATTTTTCTGCCACACTATGACTACCTACATATGTCACAGCCAGTTCTGTTGAGAAATTTGGTTGCTTAAAATTTTCTTTCAACAGGATCCATGGAGAAATCATCATCCCATTTCAGCAGGAAGTAATCTTAAGATAATGATGCCCCCTTTCCCCACTCTTGGAATTTAGGGATAATATTCATCTTCATAGGGTTAGTTTTAGTTACTTGGGGTTGGGCATGGAAGGTGATACTTAGACTCGGTTATCTCTTTTAGACAGGAATAGGGTATGGTTGGGAAAGGCATGGTTCAGAATGGATATAGGTAGATTAGCCCATCTTCTTGTGAATTATTTAGTAAGAGTGAGATATTAGTATTACAGCTTACATTGTTATTATCTGTGTAACCAATGTAAAATTAAGTTTATTCCCTTCCTGGAAGAATTGTATATTATGTTTTGTCATATTGTGTGAAATCTTTCCATTTATGATGCTTTATGCACATTATTCTTGCCATATTCTATGTATGTATACTTTTGCTTGTGTTCAAGACATTTTGTATATTGATACAATTTGGGATATTTGTCTTGCTGCCCTTTAGAGCTCTACCTCTTGTTTAGACATTTCTACTCTACCCCTACTTTAGGAATTTACATATATATACATACATGTATATATATGTATATATATATATGTATACATAGTTATATTGTTTAGGTATTTATCCTTGCTTTACTCAAGGAAGTTTTAATCAGGTTTTTCAGCTAAGTTCCTGAGTATTACAGATTATCCTCACACGTGTTTCCTTTGCCTATGATATTAGTCAGACACAGATGCTTAACCTTCAATCACGTCATAGACCTGCAGAACATGGCATTTAAATGTTTTTATATTAGTACTCTGTTGACATGAGACACTGTTGCTCCTGACAGCACCATGCACTTTCCCTAAAGTATGTTGGACACTGTTGTTGCTCCTTCTGGAGTTCATCCTCGCTTCGGCTAATGGCCTCTTGGGCAAGGAACTGCTTCAATCTTTACCACTGATTTGGACATGTGGTCCTATGTGCTTGCAGGAGACAAACATAGAAGACTGCTGAACCTTGCCAAGTCAGGGTAAGACAGCCTTTCTACCTCCCTGCTTCTGTAGTGGTCTGTCAAGTACTCTTGGCCTTAGCCAAAGCTGGCTGTACCAACGTTGCTGTGAGACCTTGGGTGACTGTCCAGGTAGCTTGCTGTTTCTGTCCTTGCTATACCTTTTGGAAGTTGCCCAGCTGCACTTCCTATCTACCCTAGCATCGTTATTTTCCTTCTCAGGTCTTTGATGAAGTTGAAGATTAAATTATCACAACTATTATTCTCTCTTCCTAGTTAGATATATTAGGTATTAGGCTTATGGTTTCCAGCTTAGGACAACTCTATTGTATACCCTGTTTCAACTTCACCCTAGGACTAGATAGTTAGGTATCAAGTTTGTATGTTCTCGATTTTCCTTTTCTTAGAGCACACTTGTTATTCACTGTTTTGTATATAGTTTTGTATCAAGTCCAAATATTTTCTTTAGACCAAAAGGGGAATTGTAGTGAGATATTCTCCTTGTCCCCACCTGTGGCTTAGACCACGCCCATTTTGGGTGGAGACAGGGCCAGATGTGACCTGGGGGGAAAAGGCTGAGGAGAGGGTCGGAGACTCTCTTGCTGGCCAGATGCAGAGAGGAGAGGATCCTGTGGAACCTGCTGATACTCATCTGCCTGTGTTGGGAGTTGTTTCTCCCTGAATAAACATCTATTCGGCCTAATTGTTTATCCTGATCCTTATTAAACTGCAATAATTACTCCCTCTCATTCCCTTCCCGTCAACTCCTTTCCCTTACCATCTTTCTAAACCACACTCCTTTATTTATTTATCTATCTGTTTGCTTGCTTATTTATTTTGATGTGTATGGGTATGTTGCCCAAGGCTAGAAAAGGGTGTTGCATTCTCTAAAACAGGAGCTACAGACAGTTGTGGGGTGACCACTGGGTGCTGGGCATTGAACATGGGTCCTCTGGAAGAGCAGCCAGTGCTCTGAACCATTGAGCCATCCTCCAGCTTCTGATAGTCTTTTTAAAAGTTTTTTTTTTCTTGTTTTGTTTGTTTTTTGAGACAGGGTTTCTCTGTGTAGCCCCTGGCTGTCTTGGAACTTGCTCTGTAGACCAGGCTGGCCTTGAGGTCACAGAGATCCACCTGCCTCTGCCTCCAAGTGCTGGGATTAAAGGCTGGTGCCACTACTGCAGGCTCATACCTAGGATTCTTCATCCAGTAAAGTTAACCTTCATTAGCAAAGGGTTAAGTCTGAATCCAGCAGAATCAGAAATCATTTATTATCAGCAATCTGACTCTGAAAAAAAAAAAACCACAGGATTTCTCCCAAGAGAAGGAAATAGTGCCAAGCAGAAACTAAGATAGCACAATAAAATAATTTATATTTCTTAACTATTAAATTCACTTAAAAGTTAATCATTCAATAAAACAGTTTATATTTCCCAATTCTTAAATTCATCTAAAACTTAATCATTTAAAGTAATAGTAATCCTAACAACATATAGGCACACAGATAAATGAAATAAATACTAGCAATGTGACAGAATCAAGAAGGTCTCCCATGACGTTAAGATGCCCACTCTACATGTGGTGAGAGACACAGGATGCTCTTTGAAGGTAAGCATAGGCTAGTTAAAGGTCTGTACTTCAATCTTATGTTTTCATGTCTTACAACTGATATTCTAATAGAGGAGATGAAATAGAGTATATAGTAATATTTATTGAAGCCACCAAAGAAGAGGACTGGAAAAAAATGCTACATATATCAGAACAATAAGAAAATGACTGAAAAACGAAGCAGCCTGCATGGCAGCTTCTCAGGGCTGCGTTCAGTCTGGATGCTTGAGCAGGCTGTGGTAGTGCACACTTGCAATCCCAGCACTTGGAAGATGAAGGCAAGATGATCATGAGTCAGGGATAGTTCTAGTTATGTTCTAGATAGTTCTAGTTCTAGTTCGTTGAGACCTTGTCTCAAAGAATTCTTAATTAGGGGTCTGGTGAGATGGTTCCATGCTGGCTGCTCTTCAGGGGACCTGTGTTTGGTTCTCAGCCCCACATGGTGGCTCACAACTGTCTGCATTCTGCTTTTAGGTTATCTGACACCCTCTCCTGGCTTCTGTGGGCATCAGGCGCTTGAAGCGTCAATCTAATTTATCAACAAAAGAGTTAACTATCGAGGTGAGAACCTGAAAAATCAGAGAAGCAGGGAGTAGCCGACAGCTGCCACTGACCTCCATCATTCCTCCATCTGAAAGGGCTGAGATCCTCTCTCCACCCCACTTACGACTTCCTGTCTCCTCTCTATCTACAGTCCTCCAAAGCTCTATGGTTAATTTAGGTCCACTAGTGGCTATTTCTGCCTTCTGACTCCAAGCAAGCTTTATTTGCCTGAATATAATCAAAACATAGCACAACAGGCACAGCTATACATACAGCCAAAGCATTCATCCACATAAAATTTAAAACAATTACAATTTTTAAAAAAATTGAACCACTTATCCCTTTTATAATGTTCCAGGAATAAATTATCAGTGATCATTGTGACAAGATAGTTATCTGACAAGAGTAACTTAAGGAAACATGTACTGTGTGTGAGTACATGTGTGTGTGTGTATGTGTGTGCAGTGTGCGTGTGCACTGTGTCTCAGTACATGTGTGTGTGAGTACATGTGTGTGTGTGTGCAGTGTGCGTGTGCACTGTGTGTGTGTGTGTGGTGTGTGTCTGTGTGTGCAGTGTGGGTGTGCAGTGTGTGTGTGTGGGGTGTCTGTGTGTGCGTGTGCGGTGTGTGTGTGTATGTGTGTTTGTGTGTGAGTATGTGTGTGTGGGGGGTGTGTGTATGTGTGTGCAGTGTGCTGTGCAGTGTGTGTTTGTGTGTTTGTGTGTGAGTACATGAGTGTGTGTGTGGTGTGTTGCACTCTGTGTGTGTGCGTGTGCAGTGTGTGTGGGGTGTGTGTGTGTGTGTGTGTGTAATTACACAGTATCCACAATCATCTCTCCACTAAATTCTACTAAGTGTCCTTCAAAAGTGTCACCTTTGGGCATCAGGTGACATCGTAGCCAGTAGTCTTCTAGAAACTTTGGTGTAACATGAAAAATAAATGAACCCAGAGACAGATATTGAGGTTCAACCTGAAGATCAGGGAAGCAAAGCAGCCAAGCTATCCGAGAGGTCTTACCTCTAAATGGGCTGGGGTGTTCCTGTCTTCAATATGGCTGGAGAATGAATGCTCCTATTTTTAGTGTAGCTGGAGAATGAGTGCCTCCTACTGAATACTGAAGACCCCTGCTTCTATCTTTTATACCCCTTTCGTGCTGGGATTGAAGAGGTGTGATCCATTATTCTTTAAAACTGATTCAATCTCGTGTATCCCTGGGTGGCCTTGAACTCAGAGCAATCTGTCTACCTCTGAATCCTGAGTCCTTGGATTAAAGGTGTGTACCACCACCTCCTAGCTTCTGACTGGAGGATGAGGTACATGCCTGGCTTCTATGGCTTGTGGCTGACTTTGCTTTCTGAATCCTCAGGCAAGCTTTAATAAGTCATAAATAATGTATCGCCATACTTTGGAGGAGGAAAGATAGTGCTAAAGTCAGCTGTGTGTCAGGTCAACCCGGACCACTCTGGAGCTGCCTTCTGTGAGACCTTCAGAGCCAGTCACGGTGTTGGGTAGCATGTGTGTCTTTTACTTCTCTTGTTGATGTAACGGAGCACCAGACAGACACACAGACAGACGGGAGCGGGTGTTTCTTTTGCTTCACAGTTCCCGAGTACAGTCCATCATGATGGGAGGGCAGGGTGGCAGAAGCTTGAGGTGTTGGGTCGTGCTCCCTCCACAGCCAGGAAGGAGAGGCGATGCTACCGTCCAGCTTTCTTCTTTTCAGTCAGTCCAGGCTGTGTCAGCAACTGCTCTCCGTCTGTCGGGTTTCTCCCATGACTGCCACGGTAGGGGGCCTTCGCAGATAGATTTGGGCTGCACTAGATGAGTTAGTTTATGTGAATCTCTCACTAATTTTCCCCTCATGACAGACAGCATGGCTGTGAAATAATCTGTTGGGAATTAGCGCACATTCACTGTATTTCTGGTTTTAATTATAATTTTTATTATCTTTAAAAACATTTTATTATCTATATTGGAGGCTTTATAACATGATATCACAGGATACACATAGAAGGTAAATGCATCATATAACGAAGCAAAGTAATGCACCATCCTAGGTAGCTGCTTTCTTTGGTGGCATGAGCTGCTAAAATCAAGTTATTTTTATAATAATCTCTAATACAATACAATTCTATTAATTATAGTCCTCATGCTGTAGACTTAGTCATCCTCTGGCCTAAAAAAAAATCTCCCAATGTTTCTCTCTTACTCATTTCTTGTCCCAGATCACCAGTTTTTTCTGTGTTTTTTTTTTTTTTTTTTTTGTTTGTTTGTTTCTAAAGATTCCTCACCTAAAGACTGGGGAGATGCCCCAGAGGGTAACCCGAGTCCAGAACCTTACAGTGCACAGAATCGTGGTTATGATGGCACACATGTATAATCCCAGAGTTCCCATGGCAAGATGGGGGGTGGAGACAGAGGGATCCTGGAAGTGCAAAGGTCTACTAGCCAGGCCTACTCAGTGGCGGACGGGAGTCTGTCCCAGATGAGGTAGAAAGGGATGCTCACACCTCAGGTTGTCAGACCTGAAAGGAAGCCAGATTATGGTCTGATATTTACCCTACAGCAGCTAATACAGCCCTTCGTTCTTGGTATCTAATAAACCCTGTCACCCCAGACTGTGAGGCCTGCCATCTTCTACCCACTTAACGAGTGAGTGAATTAGCACTGGCACACACACGCACGCACGCACAGTACCCCCAATCCACCAGCAGCTGGTTCAAAGCTCCTACATGGAGATATTTTCCCATCTCAGATCCTAGCTATGCACAGCCTGGCAAGGTGCTGGCTGTCGTGTGTCTTTTACTGTTCCCCGTTAGATATGCGCTTTCATCACTTGAAGGAGGGAGCCTCTCTCACGTTTGGCGGCATGAATGAGAGTGAAGGCCATTATCCTGAAACAAGCCGGGCTTGGTGTGGCGGCTCCCTCTTGCAATGCCAGTGCTGGGAAGACGGAGACACACAAATCTCTTGGGATCGCTGGCCAGCCTTCCTAGCCTGAGTCAAGTTCTAGGCCTGTGTCAGCCACTGTACCCCTAAAACACAATGAGTGGTTGCCTGAGGAATGACCACGGAAGTTGTTCTGGTGCCTCTAAACACATGTATGAACACATACACGTTAACCTGCATGTACAGCAAAACAAAGCAGACAAGTAAAGGTCTGGAGGCGCTGGTAAAGCGGTGGCCA
The DNA here is from genome assembly GCA_030556225.1 of Cricetiscus sungorus. Classification (NCBI taxonomy): domain Eukaryota; kingdom Metazoa; phylum Chordata; class Mammalia; order Rodentia; family Cricetidae; genus Cricetiscus; species Cricetiscus sungorus. Next base: position 47,641,086 of record JANBXA010000735.1, on the reverse strand, counting down.
TGCTCGATTGCAGGTTTTCATCCAGTCACGTACACTCATGATAAAATGGTTCTTCTTCACCGTCAAGTTGATCGCATCAAGGAATGCCCAGGGCATCAGTGACGCGCTCTTTGTGTTTCTATGATGCCATTTCCAGACTATTAGATCACAAGGGCTCTAACCTAATTAGTGGTTTGCTTGTTTATTTTTTTTCACGAATTCACAATGTAATAGCATTATTGAGAGGAAGTGAAAGCCAGGAAGTGGGATGTGCTTAGAGGAAGTAGGTCTCTGGGAGCAGCCTCCACCATGGTTCGCTCTGTCTGTCCCGAGAACAGTAGAGCCAGCTGTCGGTGGAGACAAAGCCCCCTGTGATCACAAGCCTGCACCAGTCCTTCCTCTTCTGAGTTGCTTGAACTGGGTGTTTTGTTACCTTGTAACCGTCACAGAGGGAGGGAACAAGTATTATCTTAGGGATGAGAAGCACAGCTCAGTGTTTAGATGAATAGATTAACACTTGTAACTAATAAGTAACAGATGGGATTTGAGCTAGGCTAACCTGACACTGAGACTAGGGCTCAGTGTAGGAAAAACCTTTCATAGAGTTTAAAATGCCTGTTAGCCCCTGAGCAAGTCCTGCCTGTGCGCTTTATGCACTCAGACGTAGACTCCAGCAGACTCCCAAAGCCCTTGCTGAAAGCAATTTAAATAAAGTGCCTGGGTGGAAGGTAAGTTTTAATTTAAAACACTAAGATGCAGGAGTTACACTTTGCCTTAAATGGTGCTGAGTTAGAAATGGCCCAAGTAACTGAGGCTGGACATTTTATAGTACCAAGAAACAGTTACTTCTTGAGTTGGCATGGGATTAGGCTTGGACTAGCTGCTGGGCAAACAGGGAGAATGAAAACTATCTTCCTTGTTCTCCCCCAGGCATGTAAGCACAGCTCGAGGAGTTCAAATACAGACCAAACAGTTTTACTACCCAGGGGCCGAGGAAGAGTTCTGAATGGAAGATGCTTACAACAGAAAAATCCACCTGAGAGCCTAATCACTTACCAGAGTAAGAAAATTCTACAAGTATCCAGAGTAGGTCAAAGGAAATGGCAACACGAATCACAAATACTTATTGAGCAACACACTATAGAGCGTGCTTTATCTTTATTTCCTTTTATTGTTGTCGTTATTATTATTAATTATCATTGTACATGTGTATATGGTGAACATGTGAGTGTGAGCCTGCCATGGCATGAATGTGGAGGTCAGATGGTACATTTCAACCATCTCTTGTCTATGATGGGTTCTAGGGCCAGAACTCCAGCCTTGGGGCTTGGCCAGCAGGTGCTTTCACCCACCGAGCCATCCTGTTGTCACACTGAAGACTTGGAGAAGTAAAGGAAATGCCATTGAAACCATTTTAATGCCACTCAGAGCCAGGGAGAACCATCAGATAGAATGGACGGCGGGTAGGAAGAGAGTGAGGAAGGAGGGAGCTGACAGCCAGCCACGCCCACGTGCGCCCTTCGCAATGCAGCAGTAAATGCGACACATCCCGGTGGGTCCTCACGACACCTCTGTGACCTTTTGCTTGTTGGCTACACGGAGAGCTGGAGGGAGAGAAGTTGGGATCATTTGTGCTCTGTTTAAATTATAGGGAGGAAAAGCAGTAGATGATGTGTCCACAGCCCCCAAAGGTGGGGACCGTCACCTACATGTTTTCCTTCCTAGAATAGAGTAGGTTTGAGGTGGGAGGGATCTTCACTTTATTTTAAGATTTATTTTCTTTTTGAATTATATGTCTGTAACTGTGTGGAGGTATGTGCCTGTATGCAGGTGCTCCAGAGGACGCCAAATCTCTCGGAACCAGATTTATAGCTGTGGGCTGCCTACGGGGAGTGCTGGGAACTGAACGCTTGTCCCCCACAAGAGCAGCAAAGCTTCTCATTTAGGAGCCTCTCTCCAGCAGCAAGGGTAATCTTTACTTTAACTACTCCATGTTAGGTTCCACTCTGGGAGCTGCCTGCCCGTGGGGGCGCTGAGTGGTCTCCCAAGAAAAGTGTAGTGATGTTTGCTAGAAGGCAGTCATCATGTTTGGTAAACACAAGTTTCACTTTCTGTGCTCTAAGGTGCCAGGGCACACCAGTCAGCACGGACCGTCCATTGGCTGCTCAGAGCTGGACAAATGGAACTGAGGTCTGAGATTTTGGTTTGGTGATGACTAAGCTGGCCGGTTTTGGAGGCTGCACACTTTCGTCTTTGTCCTTGTACAGGATGCTTAAACAAATAGAATAGGCCGCCGCTAGGAGGTACCCGAGCTTTTTTGTCTTCTGCCTGGGCAAGCAGAAATGGCTTACAGTGAGTCCCTCCACTAGGCGGGTCCAGGCGGGTGGCACTTTTCCAAGGTCGCGGTTGTGATAAGCTTGCCATTGCAGCCTTTTAAGAATAAACAGCTTTTTAATCTACAGAGGCAGAGGAGGCGTTATCTCCCCTCAAGGTCTGCTGACTGGACATCAACCACATTTGTGTATGTGGATGCAGCTCTGCTCTCTGCAGGGTGGAAGCGAGGTGGAGGAACCCTAGTATGCACGCACCTCCCCTCGTGCCCGCCAGCATCAGAGTGTGTGTGTGTGGTGTGTGGTGTGTGTGTGTGTGTGTGTGTGTGTGTGTGTGTGTGTGTACGCGCGCGCGTGCGTGCGTGCGCGTGCATGAAATCATAGCTCACAGACGGGCTGATCTGGTTAAGGGAGCCCAGGAAGGAATAAATCTTTGCCAGCCTCCTCGCTGCTCTTTATAGCCAATCAGTTGCAGAAAGGCGAGGGTGACAGCAGCCCGGGTGCGCGGGGTGCGGGTCCCCAGTCTGTGCACACTAGGAGACAGATACATGTGCCTGTGCATGCATGCACCGGAGGGGCCGTTGTCCTTATTGTCTGCCTCTCCGCAGAGAACAAGAGCAGCAGCGAGGGGCCTGCGCCCTGGGCTAGTGTTGCGGCCTCCGGCGGGTCGCGGGAGGCTATTTCGCGGGTGGGGGGAGGGCGGGGGAGACCTTGATTTCCACCAATCCCGGGGCGCGTGTCTGCGGAGTCCAGGGCGCAGCGGAAGGCTGCGGCGCGCCGCTGAATGAACTGATGAGAGCGAGTTCTCTGCTTGCCCGGGCGGGGAGTGGAGCGAGGGTCCCGGCGGGCACGGCCAAGGCGCCGGGGGGCGGACTAGCGGTCCCGAGCTCGGTGGAAATTTCCAAGGACTTGGCGCGGCGGGGAGAGCACGTCTGGGGGGTGCCCGGCACCGCGGCGGCGCAGGAGGCGGGGAAAGGGCGGTGCAGGGCGCAGGAGCATCTTTCTCTCTGGAAGGGACACGGAGGGTCAGATGTCCCAGAGCCAGCCGCACCTCTTCCAGGACCCCAACCCAGGGCGCCAGTGATGCTGCAGTAAAGGCGGTAGCAGCCGGCCCGCAGCTCTCGCCCAGACCCGTCCAGCGTCTGCCTTTTCAGGGAAAGCGACAATGCCTCGTGACTTGCCTGGAGGCCACTTCCTTTAGCAAGAAATCCGTGGGAAAAGTTGCATTGGCGAAGATCCTTGTAGCTGACCTCTGGGGCCGTGGTGGGGGCTCCCCAGTCTTGCCCGAGTGCCGGTGCGTGCAAGGAAGCCAAAGGTGCGTGTGCATGGGGGGCCGGCCGCGGGGGCACCCTCCCCTGCCACTTACCCTGGCATTGTACTGAGCCTCCCTGGGACGCCGAGGCTGTGATGAGCCCCTGCGGGCGGGCCCGGCGACACACGTCCAGAGGGGCCATGGCCATGCTGGCATGGAAGTTCCCGCGTACCCGGCTACCCGTGGGAGCCAGTGCCCTCTGTGTGGTGGTCCTCTGTTGGCTCTACGTCTTCCCCGTCTACCGGCTACCCAACGAGAAGGAGATCGTACAAGGGGTGCTGGCACAGCGCACGGCTTGGAGGAGAAACCAGACTGCTGCCCGGCTCTTCAGGTACCTACTGCTGGACACTGCTCCCTCCTGCATCCTTCGCTGCTAGTGTGCAGAGGACAGGGTCGCCCGTGAGGCTTCCCTGTCTGGCTCCCTCTGTGTCATGCCCAACCTAGACACTTGAGTTTGGGGTCTCTGTCCCATCCCTAACCTCAGGAGGTGTATCAGGCACCTCTCCTTAAGCAAAGGCGTGTTAGCTCCCCCCAGTTCGCGTTATATTGCAATCGACCCATCTCTGGTGGGAAAGGAGACCCAGGACAACTTAATTCCTGCTGCTTTCAGAGAATTTATTTCTTGGACTCTGTAGATGCTTGGTGCTAAGAAGTAGTAAGCTAGAAGTAGGGTAAGAGGAGTTTGGGGGGCAAAAGGTAACATAAATCAAACACGCAGGAATGACAGGCGTGCCTCAGGTCAGGAAAATCTGAAAACCAACCATGTCGCTGTGTGTGTGTGTGTGTGTGTGTGTGTGTGTGTGTGTGTGTGTGTGTCCCCCTCGCACCCCCCACCCCTCCCGGCTTGGTGCAGTGTGCCCACAGCGAGTGGGGAGCGTGGAGACGACCTAGTAAGCGCCGGAACCGCGGGATTTTTGTATTTGAAATTTCAACAACTTTTTTTGATGAGGTATTTTCCCTTCTGACCAATTCTTTGGTAGAACAAGTTACTCGCCCAAGGTCATTCTCTATCTGAGAAGCACAGGCGCTAGACTCTTCACCACTTCAATGCTCCCAAGCGCCTGGCTTCTTTTTTCATTTCAGGAAAGTTTCTGAGAGATGCATGTGAGGGAAGGGCTTGAAATCAGAAAGCAAACCAAACCCAAGGCTGGGTTTGAAGTAAGGAGCTGGTGGCTTCCTCTCCTGGGAGAGGTGTTAATTTAAGATCAGAAGACAGGGTTGCAGCAGGGCTTGGGTAGCTACTCTGGAGTGCAGATTAAAAAAATCTTTGCATGTTACCTGCATGTTGGGGGAACTTGTAAGGGGAACAGACTGACCATCCCAACCGAGGGGCAGTGACTGCTCTCCTCAGCCCCTGGCACCAAGATGTTGCCTTGATGGCCTCTTCGGATAGAGGTCTGATGGAGGAGTTGACAGACACTGATAGTGTCTAAAGTAAAATCTTTAAAAATAAATAATTTCCCCCCATAGGCCCACTTTTGGAAAGGCCAGAAGTTAAATGGTTCTTCCAGAATCTGAAGGCAGCTTTCAGATTTAGAGGGAACATCCGTCTCTTTCCGTCTCTTTCTCACCCCCCACCCTGTTTCTTCACTTTGTCCTCACTAGTTTTTTTTTTTTTTTTTTTTTTTTTTTTAATAATTCTGCTTCCCTTGAAAGTACACAAAGATGAATTTACTTTCACCATTTCAATGTTGACCTTTGGACTCTGAGGCAGGTGGGATGTGTGCTACCCAGTGGTTGCTCACAGACCCAAGGCGCTTCTCTGTTCCAGGGATGCATAGAAAGGAGTTAAAAACTTTCCACTGGCTTGCGATGAGAGAGCCTGGTGTGTGTGTGTGTGTGTGTGTGTGTGTGTGTGTGTGTGTGTATGAGTGTGTATGTATGTATATTATGCCTTGTTAGAACACACACACACACACACACACACACACACACACACACACACGCACGCATGCACACAAGATTTCTTGAGAGGACTCAGCCAAGTCCAAAATGTTTCCTGGCATGATAAACACAGGTGCATGGTTCCTGAGACCCAGTTGTTCATTCCTGACTGTAAGCTGGGGTGATTTTCATCCTTTAATTTGATTTCTGTATGCAGGGAATGAAGTTCACAGACCATCAAATGTGCCTAAGCTCCCACCCCTCAAAGCCAGAACCTGCAAAACTATGCAAAAAGCATTCACTTCTTTGAAAGCAACTTAAAAGTTCTAGAGTTCAGAGTTTGCACACTGCCTGTGTCACAGCCAGACACAGAGCATAATCTCTTCAGCAAATTTCTTAACTCTTGGGGTCTTGGCTTTCTTATTTATAAAATGCAGACAGTAATACCTCATTCCCAGGGTTGTGCTATGGTTTAAATTGAAAAGAGGATACTCAGCGTCTGGTACATTGTGTATCCACAGTCTGTGGTTGTCATACACTCTAATTTCCTGAATATGTTGTCCCTGTTTTCCTCCTTGCTCTAATTGGTTAAATTAATAAACAGAGGTAGAGGGTTTAGAAAGGCTTGATAAATTTTATTTTTTTGTTAAGATAAAACATTTTTTTTGCACTGTACTCTTATAAATACTAATCTTTGAAACATCTGAGTTATTAGTTGATGGGTAGGGGCATGTGTTTGTGATGGACAGGTGAGCCAGAGGCCTTTCTGGCATTAAAGAGTCCCCACTTTGTTATTCTAGTCACACTTCTTCCTAGACACACAGACGTGTGTACATACAGACAGTGCGCATTTCTGTGAGGACATAGACACAAGCTTGTTAATGATCCCGAGATAGGATCGTGCGTGCGTGTGTGTGTGTGTGTGTGTGTGTGTGTGTGTGTGTGTGTGTGTGTGCAGGCCGACAGAGAGATGCACATGTGAGCATGCATTTGCAGCTACTCAGCTAATACTTACTGCAGGACTGCTCTCTACCCGATATGGTCAGGCACATAGGACCCCAATGCATAGGGTAAAAGAGCTGACCTGTCACTAGGGACATGTGACAAAGCAATAAGTAACCTTTTGAATCATATGGGTGAAGGAGGACCTCCTGGTGTTTCCAATCCTGCTTCTCAGAAGCTCTGTTCATGCTGGACCCCCCCCCCACACACACACACAGACTAGTTTTTCTGATTCACTTTTCCTGCCTCAGAACCTGTGGGTCAACTTCTCTGCTGTGAGTGTTGTCAAACAGCCTAGGAGACAGCAGCCTAGCAGCCCAGGGCTGTGGAGGTTGTGAACCAAGCAGGATACACCCCAGGCTCTCACATGGTGGTGGATTAGCCAGCCTCATTCTGGAAGCCCATACTCCTGGGGAGAGCTAAACTAGAGGAGTGTTAATGTCTCTGAGAGCTCCTTACCCAACCCATTTGCTCTTCAGAAATGAGCCCCCATCCAGGACTTCTGCGTAAGTCGACAACAGTGACACCGTAGCCAAGTACTGCCAGCTCGGTGAGGGCTTTATACGTGTTGTCTTTTACAAGGATTTACTTATTCTTGATTTGTGAGTATAAGTGTTTTGTCTGCATGCACGTGTTGCATGTCCACAGAGGACAGAAGAAGGCATTGGGTCTTTGGCGCTGGAGTTGCAGATGGTTGGGAGACGGGCACTGGGAACTGAACTGGGGTCCTTCATAAGAACAGCAAGAGCTCTTAACTGCTTAGCCATCTTTCCCCTGCTCTGTCAGCTTTGATTTCCTTGACAAACTTGTAAAAATGGATAAAGATGAATGGCTCCGGCCCAAGACAGAAAATCTTTCTGGACTCCTATGGGAGGGACAAATCTAAATAGTTGTAGATATCGAGGCACTGCAGAAAGGTAGTGTGCCTGAGAGGAACGGGGAATGGTCCAAATGTGGCTGTGGCCCTTCTGACTTGTGACTGATTGGTGAGGCAAACAGCTCTAGAAGCTTCCTTCTCTGACTTGGGAAATAAGATGTGTGAAATTCTACAAGGGCATACACACCACACTGGCCACACCTCTGTCTGCGAGATTCTGGGGTATGACACCGGAAACATAAGCCGGGCACTGGGGACCTTCACAAAACTTGCTACTCGTATGTCAAGTGGGGGGCGGAATCAGGTTTCAGAGAGAGAGGGGATGGGGTTTGTTATAAGCCCTGAAGGAGGGTAACTTGGGGGCGGTGGGTGCAAGGCTGTTTTCAGCAGAGAGGGAAGTAGGGGATTGCTGTGTGGAAGGTTCTCACTCAGGCCAGGGGAAACCATGAACAGGTTGGCTTGGAGGCCAGTGGAAGACCTCAATCTCCGGATGCCGTTGCGGCCATTCTGTTTGTGACAGGGACTAACGGTGTTACTACCAGCAGGGAGTTTAGGGGATAGAAGATGTATTAGTACATCAAAATGTTTGTGTGCATGCACACATTCAGAACACATGTGTGTGGGTGTACTTGCACATGTGTGTACTTGCATGTAGATGCCAGAAGTCAACCTCAGATGTCATTCTTGAAACACCATCTAACTTGTTTTTTTGTTTGTTTTTTTTGTTTGTTTTTGTTGTTGTTTGAGACAGGGTCTCTCCCTGAACCTGGAGCTCACCACATAGGCTAGGTTGGGTGGCCGTTGAGCAACAGGAAAATTCCTCTCTGTGCCTCTCCAGCCACGGAGGCTCAAAACTTTAGACATTGCCACACTGTCCTGGTGAGAAGGGCCAGCTGTCAGTGCATGGCACGCACATTGAATGTCTGTCGTGTTAAGGGATTGTGGAATCAACTTTGAGAAAGTAGCTTGGGAACAAGTTGGCATAAGTTTTGCTAGTTAAGAGAATCAGCTAGAAGCTGTGTGTCAGTACATACCCGTCTCAGCACTAGGGAGACTCTGACATGGATAAGGACACACAGGGGCTGCTTCCTTTCAAAAGGAAGCAGCCAAACAAAAATCCAAACCAAAATAAAGTGTGACAGTTATGTTATGGCTTAAAATATGGAGGGGCTTAGCAATAATCATCATAGAGAAAACACTACCATTAAGATTTACTCAGGATACTCAGCCTCATTCTTAGTACTTGTTCCCAAAGCAACTCTATAGAGTAGATTTGTTTAAAATGCTTTGTTTTACAGATGAAACTGTGGGAGTCAGAGGGGTCCGGGGACCAAAGGTGGAGTTGGATTTCCAGTGTGGAGCTGTTTACTTTAAGCCTCTCGCTCATTGTCCAATGGTGGGCAGTGGAGGCATGGCGTATAGCTTTTATAATCAGATCTTTATTGTTGTTTAATAAGGATCAGGAGAAACAAATAGGCCAAATAGATGTTTATTCAGGGAGAAATAACTCACAACATAGACAGATGAACACCAGCAGGTTCCTGGTCCCAACGATGCCTAGGATGTACTCCTGTCCCCGTGCTGCAAGCTAGAGAGCTCTCCCAGCCCCTTCCTCAGCCTTAGTTCCCCCAGGTCACATCCGGCCCTGTCTCCACCCCCCAATGGGCGTGGTTTATGCCACAGGTGCGGACAAGGTGACTATCTCACCACAGATCTTGATCTTCATCTGGTCTGATTTGTATAATGCAGCAACATTGGACTCATTATTGCCCAGGAAACACAGCAGGCTGTGTTAATTTTGTGCATCCTTTTCCTTTCCCAGGGCCACATCCTCCTGCCAGCTCTTCACCAGCCTAGTTCCTGCTCGCTCACCTCTGTGTGTGTGTGTGTGTGTGTGTGTGTGTGTGTGTGTGTGTGACGATGATTGTAAACTGTGCCTCTGACAATAGTTCAAGATAACCTGGAAGCACCCTGGCTGTGGCTTCTCCCAAGCAACACGGTCTTCATTGCACGCCTGCCTGTAAAAATGTTCCTTGTAGGAGTGCTGAGATCAGCGTTGGAAATGTCCACAACTGGTCCAGCATGTGACTGGTGCTCAGGCCATGGGCGCTGTCCAGCTTGGCTTTCTTTAGTTTTCCTCCCTCCTGGGCTATGCTAAAAGCATCTTCACCGCTTTTCCCTTCACTCTCTTTCTCTTCTCTGTTGTTTTTTCTTTTGTGTGTGCGCGCGCGCGGTGCAGGTGTGTCAGCTTAGCCCACTTTTCACAGCTGAGTCTGGGACAGTGCATGCGACAGATCCTTCCCCACAAGCCACCTGGGATTCTTCTGGCCCCACCTCCCATCTCACAGCAGGGGTACTGGGATTGAGGATGCACGGTACTACACCGTACCTTGCAACTGCCGATTCAAACTCAGATCCTTACCCTGGTATGACAAGAGCCATTTCCCCATCCTTCTCTGTCTTTTTCATACCATGTACATAGGATCGATGCACTGGGAAGACTAAGTCAGGACCATCAAAGAGTTCAAGGCTTGCCTGGGCTCTGGAGTATTTTTCAACTACATCAAGACGCTGTCTCAAAATTAAACTAGTAAAGAGAGGAAGTGACATGCATCGGAGTGTTTGTCTGGCGTGTGTGTTGGCCCTGAGTTCAGTTTATCACAAAAGAGAGAGTTCCTTCAGGAAATTAGGTGGCTTAACCAAATGATTATGTATGTCAGTTTAGGGTATGGCCTGTTGGAAGTCTGTGGGTCATCTTGGAATAATGCTGACTTCCTGTAGCCCAGGCTGGCCTTGAGTCCATTGTGTAGTAGAAACTAGCTGTGCAGTCCCAATCCTCCTGTTTCCAGTGCTGGGATTTCAAATAATTCCCTTAGTCCTGTGGGGTCTCCATCATGGGTTTCCACCAACCTTGAGGGGATTAGGCTGGCTGAATAATTGCTAATTAATAGCCATGTCTTGGGGGACATTCTATGCCTATAGCTGTCCCTTCAGTGAAGGGATATGTGGCAATGGAATGTGACCCTGTCTTGTCCTCTGCCTTCCGTGCTGGGTACGGAGGAAGCTGTACTGTGGCTCATGGCCTGCAGAGGAAGACAGCAGACCTGGTATAAGTTGTTGGTTGTTTGTGAATCAGCCACTTCTGTCAGTGTGGAGGGTTGTAAGGAATCAAAACGGGGTCCCAGCCTATAAAATCCCAAGTCTAGGAACATTGGCTAAATCAATGAGAAGTTGAATCCTGAGCTAAGAGGTGCATGCTGAAGTTGAGGGCAGCCTGGGCTACACAGGAAGATCCTATTTAAACCTCTAACAACAACAACAACAACAACAACAACAACAAAAACTTAAGTTAAAAAAGAATTAATACCCCAAGGGATGCAGCTCATCAGCTTTGGGTAATCATGATAATCTTGAAGCAGTTGATTGATCTCTCTGTCTGAGGAACCATTTTCTTACCTTGCCACTGAGACAGCAGCAGCCCAGACAGCAGGGTTGAACACCGAGGAAGCTGGGCGGGATACAGAGGTGCTTGGCTCCCGCCTTGCACCAGCTGGGGCCCCTGCTGTAGACTTCCACGTGGCTGTACCCGGAACAGACTGACATGAATGAAGTACTCATTTCAGTGTCTTCATTGATATGGGAAATGCATACATGATTTCATGATCCCCTTTGCATTTCATAGTGTTAATATCTGTCCGATTTTTGGAAATGCAAAGCAATTTAAAAAAAGGAGAGAGAGAGAAAGAGAGAGAGATCCTAATGCTGTTAATGGTACTCCGTGTAAACAATTTGATTTTGAATTGGTTTGTGCATGGCTCTATTCCTCAGCTGTGTATATTTCGTATACTTCACTTTCTTCATATATTCCTTTGTTCACTCAAATTGTATTTATTGGCATTTTGTCATGTAATTAATTGTTATTTTCAAAGTAGAGACAGTGCAGCTTTATGATTTTTATTTTGGAAAAATAGCATTTATTGTGAGGTTTTTTTTTTTGTTATTGTTGTTTTCAAGAAGTTACCATATTAGAACTGCATTAGCTTTCATAAAAGCCAATTGATGCTGCTGGAAAAGTTCTAGATTGACCCTTTAAAATTTTTCTGTGTATCTGATGAGTGAATACACACACACACACACACACACACACACAGCACACACACACGCACTACACACACACACACACACACACACACACACACGTAAAAAGTGCCTTGAAAGAATTAAGCTTTGTGGCCAAGGACATGGCTCAGTTGCTAAGTGCTTGCCTCCCATGCATGCGTGAATCCTGGGTTGGAACCCCAGCACTGCATAAGCTGGGCCTGTTCATATACAGCCATCATCTTTTGTGATGGAGGCAGGAGACTCAGGACTTCAAGGTCATCAGAGCTGGCCTGGGATGCGAAACCCTGGCAGGGATGGGGACTTCTGCTTTTGACATGTTAAAGGAAACACTGCTTTGCTGCTGTGTCCTTTCAAACACCCTGTGTTTCCTTGTCCACTACAGGTGCTTCTCAGTCAAAGCATCTTCAGTTGGCATCTTTTTGTTTGCTCACTCCTTTGCGAGGTAGTCTCACCCTATGGCCTGCAAGTTCAGCGTTGCCCTCTTGCCTCAGCCTCCCGAGTGCTGGGGTTACAGGTGTGAGCCATCAGAGCTGGCTAAGAGTTAACATCTGGGCAGTTTCGCTCCTGCAATCAGCTTCCGAACTGTCTCATGCAGTTGCTCATAGAATGTAATTGACTTTGGCCAAGGGCCCTTTGGGTTTTTCCATCTTTGAAAAGAGCAGAGGGTGGTTGCATAAGTTGCAGGACACACAATGACTATCAGAGCCTTGAAATTCCCCTCAGATGGATTTTCAAGAGGTCAGCTGTTCAAGAAAGCTTCCACACACATGATCTGTGCCTGGCACTGGCCCCTCCCTGGGGAGGGCCTTTATTTGGGACAGTGGTGCACACATGACTGTCTGTCTCCATTGCTGTACATAGGGTAATTAACACTGGCTCCATCGATGGGAAAATAACGGTGTCTTATCAAACCACTGCCATCATGTTTTTTCTAGGTCTTAGGTGAATAAATTAGATGGTAATATAAAAAGAAAGGCCACCTTACTTCAAGCCTCAGTTGAGATGTCAAGGCAAGAGAAAAGTAGCTCAGATAAACTAGAAACATTGTAATTGGAACTGCAGTTTTGGGAGTCAACTTTTCTGAAATTAGAAGTGTTGAGAGTGACTCTGCCTGAAGGTGATGTTGGGTTACAAAGGGACAAAAACCCCATAATGACCTTTAGTTGGGTGAGCATTCGATGGTTGTATCATGTAGAGGGAGAGGCCATTGGCATCCTCTGTCGTTGTCCCGTGTCCTCTTTTGTCCTGTGTGAAATGACTGGTCACACTGTCCCCTTTGGTATTTTGGGGCCAGTATTCAAAGCTGCTTATGTTTACCTGTACCTCACTCTCACCAAGTGTGGCCATGCCATGTGTTTGATGTCTAATACGTATTTGTCCAGTGGAGAGATAGTGCTGGAGGAGGTAGACAGCTGTCTGGTACCTGTAAGGCAGGGCTCCACTGACGATGGAACAGATTCCAGCTCACCCAGCACAGCTTCACTCATTACTTGGTGAGCACGTATTGACTGGGGGTCTCCCTGCCCCAGATACTGTTTGCTTGTTGCAAAGCCCCAAGGACACGGGCTCAGGAACGTGGAGCAGATGAGCACACAGCATGTCAGCAGAGGTCAGCTGTGTCCTCCGGTCCCACAGCTATGTTGCTTGTCTTGGGGCTAGGCTGGGACCCACTGGCTTCTTCTGTCTTGTGGGTGCTGGGATTATAAGTGTGGGCCACTACAGCTAACTTTTCTTCTGTGTTTTGTTTTGTTTTGAGACAGGGTATTGGGTATTATGTAGCCCAGGATGGTCTCAGATGAACGTACTATGTTGCCAAGGATGACTTTGATCTCCTGATCACCTGCCTCTATCTCCTGAGTGCTGGAACATTCACATTTGGTGTAAGTCGTCTTTGGGGTGCATGTTAGGCAATCACTCTATTCATTGGGCTACATCCCCAGCCTTCAGGTCTTTTTAAAGGGAGAGAAAACAAGCACATATTCAGTGTCACATTCGGAACTCCACCGTGTGTGTCTGTGTTTGGCAGTGCAGAGAGGGCCCAAACCCTTCTAGTTCATTCCATTCTAGGCCGGTGCCAAGACTGGAAGTGGGGGTGGGGCCTTCCAGTATCTACTGATTCTCTCTGTCCTGAGCAATGTGTGGAAGCTTGAAGGGAAAAGTACTTTAAAACAGGAGCAGACACCAACCCACAGAGGAAGCCATGCTCAGCCACCACAGAACACAGCCTGGGGTACAGGCTGGCTTGGGTAAAGCTTAAGCCATTGCTACACAGGCCCAGTCACCTGAGGTAAAGAAGGGAGGGTTGGGCACAAGACCCTCAGAGCTGGGTGCGCGAAGCTCAATTTGGAGTAAAAGACAAAAACACCGTTTCCTACTCTATTTTTGAGGTAGGGTTTCATGTAGCCCAGGCTGGCCCAGAACTCCCATCTCATTACGTGTAGCCCCTACCAGTTACCAGCTAGCCAAAATGACCTTGAATTCCCACCGGAGGTGTTTACCATTATGTTTGGCTGGCTGGTGTTTTCTTAGTAACAGCTCCACAGTGTTGTGTGACAGAACTTTTCCTGGAGAGACACAGCACATGGCTACCTACTCACCCACTGCAGACAGGGAGCCCACAACAGACCAAAGTACGGCTATCGCCGAAGTCCTACTGGGTGAATAATGAGACTCATTGGGGTCACTTACAGAAGCAGAAGTGACTCAAAGACAGCTGCATCTCCATAACCTCCCAGCGTGGATGACAGCTCACCAAAGCTGGGAGCTGCAGCACAGGCCACTGCCTACAGGCAGCTCAGCAGGTTGGAAAAGTTTCCAAGAGTTTCTGGTCTAAACCTTGTAGGCCACTCAGGTGGTTTCTGCTCCTTTGAGGAAGCTGTTCTGGCCTCACTGTCTTTGCAGTTTGGCTTTTCTGTGTTGCAAAGGACTCCCAGCTTTTATTGCTTCATCTGGCGGGTGGTGACCGAATCCTGTCAGTTTTAGGAGCTTCCTGAAGCTATTTTGAGTTGCTTACCTTTCGCCTTTAAAGAGTTCCCAGCAGGATGGAAGGTTTCAATCCTACAGGAGACTCTTACACAACCCTGTGCCATCTCCAGTCTCTGCCCCCCTAACTTAGCTGTTTTGATGGGTTGTGGCAGCCTTGGTCCCTGTTGATTTGAACACTGGGTGGAGACCAGTTCCTCCTTTACCTGTTCGCAATCTGCCTTCTTAGGTGGACTGGTGACCACACTGCCCACAAGGGGCGACCCCTTCCTTTCCAGACCCCGTGTGTCATCTTGGCTGTCACTACCCTACCTGCAGTGGGCTGCAGCGTCTCCTTCGTCTATCCTTTGGCTTTCCTCACAGCCCAGTGCTTCCCTCTGGGTAAGGAATGCCTGCAGCTCCCGGCTGTAGACTCCCCCTCCGCCCCTGCAGAAGGGTAGCCATGACGTTAGAACAGGACACTCATGGCTGCCACTTCCTTCTCAGTCTTTGCTGTGAATACACTAGCTTCTGAGAGGCCTGCTTCTCCGCCTTCACCTGCCTAGTGAGCCTGAGGAGAGGAGCCATGGCCTCGGAATCTGAAGGTGATCTGGGGCCTTGGTTTAGGTTCTCAGAGAAGAGGGAACTGTTACGGGCAGGTTTTTCCTGCTGGCCCGCCATCCCACCTGCCGCCTGTCTGGGCCCACAGCTGCACCAGCCCCAAATAACATCCAGAGACTCTGTATTTGATACAATCCTGTTGGCCAGTTACCATTATTGTTAATGGGCTAGCTCTGCCTTAATGATTAACCCATTTCTACTTATCTAAGTATTTCCACGTGGTCATCCTATGGGAAGCCGGGGCCTGCGTCTTCCTTCCTCCCTGGTCTACATCTTGACTCCTCCCTACTACTTCCTCTTTCCTCCTCCTGGTCTCCTAGCCCCACCTATCTTGTTTTTATCGGCCACAGGCTTTATTAATTCACCAGTATGAGAAACATATTTACAGAATAACATCTCCCATCAGGGAACAACCTCATCCTTCAGCAGTTATGTGTGGATACATTCTGGTACAGGGCCTCATACACGAGAGGCAAACCCTGAACTACACAGGCGTGCCTTAAGCAGACGGTATGGTGCTCAGTCCCCTCCTCTGTCTCCTCCCTCTCTCCCTCCCTCCCTCCCTCCCCTCCCCCCTCTCCCCTTCTCTTTGTCTCCTCTCCTCTTCTTTCTGTGACTGTCATGTTGCCTTGCCTAGGGTAGCCCTTTCTTGCTTCTTCTGTCCCGGAATGCTCAGGAGTAGACCATGCCTACTTTCTGGCCAGCTCCACAATCTGTGTTTTCTGGGGTCCTCTCTCTTCATCCGGGAAGGGAAGAATCTCCTCCCCTCGGTGAGTCCTCTCTCTCCAAACTTTAGCTCCACATTGCCTGTGCCGAGCTGTTTGAGTCTGCAGGGCTGGCTTGCTGGTTAGTTAGTCCCTGCAGTGGTTCTGAGGGTGGGGCGGGGGGAAGAAATGCAGCAGAACTCACTCAACACCTGCATCTCCAGCACGAAACCCCACGGAACATCTTGTGACGAAGCATCAGACCCAATAAAGAAGCTGTGAGATTGCTCCTTGCGTGTCAGTTTCCAGGATCCTTTCGCTTGTACGCAGTCCAGAAACCTTTAAAATGGAGATGCAATATGGGAAATCACGTTTGAATGTAATTAACATTTACCAAGCCCCAATTACGTGCAAGCATCATGCTACATGCTGCCTGTGCAATGTGTCGCTTTATCTAACCCTAGATCTTACTTAAGCGTTTGTTTTTGCAGACAATGGTCTTTCTAGAGGTAGAGTTGTTTATTTTGTGGTTACTGTGTATCAGTTCTGTGTTAGGCATCATTTTATGTAGTGCTACATTTAGCAATCATTAGAACTGAGTGGGGAACACATTGTTGCCCCTGTTCTACAGAGAAGCAGGCTATTTGCACAAGATGGTCCCTGGTGGCACTGACCCCCATTGAAGGAATGCCCAGTGTTCCTCCCTTTGGAAGGTTCTGAGTAGATACTGACATCACCCTGGTGGCCCTGTAGGATGACACCATCCTGATAGCCCTGTAGAAGGACATCATCCAGGTGGCTCTGTGAGATGACGTCGTCCTGTGTGGCACTATAGGATGATGTCATCCTGGTGGTCCTGTAGGATGGTCCTCCTGTTTGTGGAGAGACTGAAGCCCATGGCCCTTAGGAACTTAGCACAGGTTGTGTGGTTGGTTATGGCCTTCCGTGAGGGCCCAGAAACTTCCTTTTCGTAGGAGATCAGTGTTTCAGTCTTCATACTGAGGATTTCAGTCCAACTCTGGTAGTCTTCCTATTGCAGTCTTGTTATTTTATTTTTTCCTTCTGAGAGAGGGTCTCACTCTTCTAGTCTAGGCTGGCCTTTTGCTCACTCTGTAGCCCAGGTTTGCTCAGAACTCTGTGGCTGCCCTTTCCACCCCATTCTTGCCAAGCACTGGGATTGTAGGTATAAGCCCCACACCAGCTTCTGTACATTTCCCGCAGAGGGTAAGTCTCAGGGGACCGTTACCACCACCCATCCCTTCACTTGGTGTTACTCCCCTCAAGGGAAAACACGTAAAATAAAAGCCACAGGCCTCCATCAAGGCAGGAAGGGGCGTCCCCCTCCTTCTGCCTCAGTCTGATATCTCCGGTTGAAGCTCAGTGAAGAATTCTTTTGCTCTCCTAATCTCTCTATTCTGGCCTCCTTCCCTCCCACCGCATCTGTGAGACATGCGCCGTGGGGATATATCATTAACTGTGTTGTGGTCACAGGGCTGGAGCCTGCACTCCCGTCAGAAACAGGACTGGGACAGCTGAGCACAGACAGGTTCTGTGCTGGCTGGAAATGTCACTTCTCTTGTGTGCTCAGCTTTGGAAATCCCCAGGGACCTTTCTTCAGGCTTTAGACCCTGTCTCTGAAATGTCTGTGTGATATAATGTTTTGTTACTCAGAAAGATAGCTTAGAGATGTAATGCACATGCGTAAAATAAAATCCTGTATTCTTATTATAAAACTAAAGCTTATGGAAGGGAGCTAGGCAGTATAGACGCTGTCTGGATCTTGTCCATACAGGCCAGTTGCATTAGATTTCCCCATGTGTCCCTCTGGGTCGTTCCTCTCTAGCACGCAATATCATCCAGGCTGGGATACTTGAGGTGAAATCTACAGTTTTGCATGAGTGAGGGCTATTTTAAGTAAACAGGGATGTATAATCCTTTTTCTGCAGATAAATTTACATGCCTTATTATCCACATCTAGGTCTATCTGTCAGTCAATCTAGTCTGTCATCATCTATACTATCTATATATACTATATATATGTGTATATATACATATATATACTAGAGTATCTATACTCTAATTGATTATCTGTTCATTATCTGTCTAGCATCTATTTATATATTTGTTATCTACATCTCTCAATTTTCTATATGTATCTAGCATCTATTATCTATCACTATTTAACTATTATCTATTCATTCCATCTAGCGTTCATTTATCTACTCCCTATAATTTATCTACTTATCTATCATCTACCTATCATTTGTCATCTGTCTATAATCAATTAATCACCTGTGTATCTATCAATCATTTATCATCTATAAATCATTAATTGTTTATGATTTATCAACCATCTTTTATCAGTACCATGTATTTCATCTGTCTGTCTGTCTGTCTGTCTGTCGTGTATCTTCTATCATGTGGCTGTCATTTATCCTGTATACTGATGCTCAGCCTCCAGGATGGCTCCTGGTTTCCCTGAGTCCCCCTCCCTGGTACTCATGCCCTGTGTTGTCCTCTCCCATTTTGAGTGTGGGCTGCATTTAGTGACTCACTTTTAAAATAGAACAGAATACTGCAGAAATGATGGTGCATCACAGCGAGACTGGGTTAAGAGCAGCCATGGCTTCATTTGGATGGCCTCTTTTTTTTTTTTTTTTTTCTTTCTTTCTACTGGATGATTGCCCTGCTGTGGGGACATCCAGGCAGTCAGCCTGTGCAGTAGGAGACTGAGGTCTGGTCAATGGCCAGGAAGGGACTGAGGCCAGCAGCAACCCTGGACAGGAGCCGAGAA
>JANBXA010000735.1:47517500-47617500 GCA_030556225.1 Cricetiscus sungorus | reverse complement strand
ATGTTTCCGGTTACCCTGCTTGGACATCCCTTGGGGGAGGGGGTGAGAAGACACAGCACCAACGACTCAGGCACTGGGCACAGTGAGTAGCAGATCGAGCTGCAGACTGGTTTGTTAGGGAAGTTAGATCTGCCTTTATACCCCTCCCAAGGTCCCATTAGCTGACTCTGCTGCAGGTCCTTTTCTCATTGGCATCTCTGGTCAGGTGTGTCTTTGTCAGCGTCTCTGTGAAGAGGCAGGCTTGGCTCAGGGAGGAAGGGCCAGCTGCGAATGCTGATGCTGGGGTGTGTGGGGGGAGAAGGCCCACAGTGCAACTGGGGCTTGGGAGTCTGGCTGCAGTTTCTCCTACAGATGTAAAACCAGTTCTAGTGTTCCATCACATAAAGCAGTGACAGGGTCTGTTATGACTGCTTTCACGCCAGCCTGGTGCCAGAGTCTCATCAGTCCCAAAATAACACACAAAGACTCTATATTAATATGAAACTGTTGGCCTGTTACTAGCATTTCTTATTGTCTAACTCTATCTTAAATATTAACTCATTTCTATCAATCTAAGTGTTTCCACATGGTCTTATCTTATCAGAGAGAGGGTCCAGACCTCTTTTTATCATGTCCTATCTTGACATCTCTCTACTACCTCTCCAAGAATTCTCTTTGTCTCCTAGTCCTGCCTACCTTGCTTTCCTATTGGCCAACAGGGATTTATTCATTAACTAATAAGAAAAACATATTTACAGAATGACATCTTCCATTATCTCATCTTTTCTGTTTAAATAAAGACAAGGGCTTTAACTTTAACATAGTAAAATGTATAACAAAACAGTTATCAAATAATAACTATAGTTAACAATATTTAATCCATTAACATGATCAGGAATTAAAGAAAATATTCTATTATCTATCCTATCTTTGTGAATAGAAAGTCTTATATATAACTTGTCTTTAATCCTAACTAAGGAAAACTATAGCCATAACTATGTCTTCAACTCCTTCAAAGACCACAGAAGGATAATATACAAACTCTAGAAATGACAGAGACAACTCACTGCCTGGTCAGTCACCCGAAGTTCTTCTGTAATGTTCCATCTTCAGCCCATAGGCCATACATAGTGTGCCTGGCAGACTCCTCAGCAAAGCAGGAAACTTTAAACTGTCCACCTGCATTGGCAGTTGTCAGTCACTTTTCTCTGTGTCCTGCAGACTGTCTGGCAGACTCTTCTCTGAAGCAGGAACCCTACAGCAATGTCCATCTTGTTTCAGTAGTTACTTTCCTGTGGGTCCTGCATGTCCAGTTTACACAGCATAACATCAAACAGTTCACACAAGAGCAGTATCTTGTCCAAATGGCTAATCTTTTCATATTGAAAGTAAACTCCATAACCAGTTTCTTCAATGTCCATCTTCCTTTCTGATGCAGGTGGTGTTGCCAGGAGCAGTTATGTCTTATTTTCAAGAGAAGAAACATAAATATCACAAAATTGACCTTAATTTGTATCAATAAATGAGAATCCATTCCAAAACAAAGTAATCATTTTTATACCATAATCCCCTTTTTACCTTTAAGAAGACATTGTTTATGAACAGTAACCATTTATAACCAACCCC
The DNA here is from genome assembly GCA_030556225.1 of Cricetiscus sungorus. Classification (NCBI taxonomy): domain Eukaryota; kingdom Metazoa; phylum Chordata; class Mammalia; order Rodentia; family Cricetidae; genus Cricetiscus; species Cricetiscus sungorus. Next base: position 47,615,895 of record JANBXA010000735.1, on the reverse strand, counting down.
ATTGATTGAAAACAAACATTTATAGACACTATTTGGGAATTTAGGCATTGTTCTTTCCAAACTGCTTCCTGCTGGTAGGGGGCGCTGTCATGGGGATCCTAAGAAGATGCAGAAATCCTGGCTGTAGTCTGCAAGGCTGCCTTGTCCCAGCTGTTTTGAATGTTGGATCACCTGGGACACTGCTTCAGGGGATCTTGCTTGATCAAACCATGTTAGTCTGGAAGGAATCCACAGCTTTTCATTTTCTGTGGAAACAAAAAAAAAAAAAAAACAGAAATTCTTTTCCCCAGTAATCTGTCCTTAGACTTAAATTTTGAAGTCAAAGCATTTTAAAAATATATAAATTGTATTAATTCAGCAGCATTGATAATCGAGTATATTTTAGCAGTTGATGTTCCTTCCTCAGCAACTGAGCAATTCAAAGACAACACCATAACATACAGTATCCAGACTCTCTGTGTATTTCCCATCTTTAGGTGGATTTTTTATTACTCTATTCCTTTTACTTCTATTTTTTCATTTTTTGATAGAGGGCTTCTCTGTGTAACTTTGGCTGCCCTGGAATTCACTCTGTACACCAGGTTTGCTTTGAAACCACAGAGATCGTCTTGCCTCTGCCTCGGGGTTCTGGAATTAAAGGCGTGTGCCACCACACCCAGCTACTCTCTATTTTTTTTTTTAACCACTTTATCCTGTTTCTTCTTCTTTCCCACGCCTATGATACCTTCAGAGGTTTTTCTTTATCTAAATCTGTCTTTACTGTAAACCTTTATCTTTTTCTGGCCACAAATCTTTTTATCTGCTAAACAACAACTTGCTAAATTAAAGCAGCAGCTGTTTTGGGGAGCTGTTCGTGCACACTATTCAGTTGTTAACAGGGCCTCTTAAAAGAGCTCTGCATTTTTTCCCCCTGCTGAGTCAGGAAACCTCCCTCAAAGGAGCCATGCGAGTCTCTGTTTGTCTCTAGCAATACAGAGCCCAACCAGAAAAATGCTGCTACCAAGAAGCCTTGCTTGTCTCTGTTCTTTTGTTTCTAAAATCCCTTTTTAAGCTTTTGTCAAGTTTTAAGTGGAAGTTCTTAGTACCCACGTTGAAGGCGCCATTTTGTTACGAGCAGTTTCCCACCAGCCTGGTCCCAGAGTCTCGTCAGTCCCAAAATAACACACAGAGACTCTATGTTAATTATGAAACTGTTGGCCTGTTACTAGCGTTTCTTATTGGCTAGCTCTGTCTTAAATATTAACTCATTTCTATCAATCTAAGTTTTTCCACATGGTCTTATCTTACCGAACCTCTTCTCTCACGTCCTACAAGGGTCAGATACTATTTCCTGGGTAACTACACAAGAAAATGTCAAGGTTTCACACAAAGGAAATGGGAAGAAGGCGGCCATGTTAATTATGCTGATTTGGTCATCCCATTTAGAGGCTGGGGACATGGCTCAGGTTAACAGTACATATCATCCTTATAGAGGACTGGAGTTCTGTTTTCAACACCCGTGTCAGCAGGCAGCTGACAACTGCTTCTAACTCTAGTTGTAGGCAACCGGATGTCTGCTTCTGGCCTCCACAGGCAATGCAGTCACACGCACACACCAACACACACAAGATTTAAATCATAACCTTTAAATGACTTAAATTTGTACAAATCTTTACAAACAAAGGACTATTACGCTGTACCCCATGAACACGCATAATTGCATGTTAATGAAGAGGCTGTTTTGATTAGGGAGATGGAAGCATTCAAGACACACCAATACCTAAGTTGGCAACAAAGGCATTTCCGGGTGCCGTGGACTCCACACCTGTACCGAATCATCATGCTGGGCTCGATAATGTGTACGGTTGACAAAGTAATTCATTAAGATAAAGCGACAGTCTTTCTATAAGCCAAATCTAGAATGCAGATAGGGTGGCATAGGATGGGCAGAGCTGGGAGACTCGGCGAAAACCCCCAGGATAAGGAAAGGAAATGACTTTGTAAAGTGAAGAACAGAAGGAGTTGGGCCAGGCTGTAGCTCAGTTGGTAGAGAGGCTGCTGTGCTTTCCCCAGTCCTGGCTTTACCCTCCAGCACTGCACAGGCTTGAACCCCTACACTGAGGAGGCACAGGCAAGAGGAGCAGACGTTCAGGGTTGTCCTCGGCAGCATGGCGGAGACGAAGTTACATTAAGTAAGATTGAAACCTCAAGTTCTGCTGTCTGAAAGAGAGAGGCCAGGTAAATAATGACGCTATCCAGACATACTTGGTCTATTTGTGTCTGGAATTGTATTTTCCTTTGCCCACTGAGCCAGATGTCATTTCCCCCTTCCCCTTTGAAATTTTCTTCCAGTTGTGAGGTGGGATTCTTCATGTCTAGGACAGCCGTTTTATTAGCAATGCATTGATTGTTTTCACATGCTCTGCTCACATGCCGCAGTGAGCTGAGTTAGCCATGAGCTCATGAACTGCGAGGCTATGGGGCAGAAGGCAGCCTCTGGGATATCCTATTCATTTCTTATATGTCTCCTCAGATAAACCAGCTCGATCCTCCGTGTCCATGCATGTGACTGCACATACATGGCGATGGGTGCAGTTGCACCTGGCTGTGTGTTTGCATGAATGTGGAAGCCAGAGATACAGACCAACCTTGGGTGCTGTTCATCAGAGGCTGTCTACCTTGGCTTTTTGAGACGTGGTTGCTCACTGAACCAGAGGCTTGCTGGGCACTGAGCTCTGGGATCCACCTGTCATCACCTCCCATCCCTCCACACTCGGCTATTACCTGGGTGCTGCTGGGCAGGGGGTGGAGGGTAGACCTGGGGCCCTCTGCTCACAAGGCAGGCGGTTTGTAGTCAGCATATGTCTCTAAGGGCTCTAAAGTACTGACTCCAGATGCATGCTTTATCTTACAACTCACTCAGATGCTGGTGTTTACGCACACGGGGCAGATACAGTCAAATAGGTTTTTTGGGCTTTTTGAGGGGCAGACAAGTGCAAAAGAGAAGTCTGAGTATTTGCATTCTGAGCGTGTGCTGATGTTAGGGGCTTTTCTTGGTTCTTACAGTTCGGCGGGAGGAGAAATTAGTGACACAGATGTACACACACAGGGAGATGGTTATAGCAAACAGGTTTTACTGAAAGTGAAAGCACACGCACTTTCCAGAAGCTCGGAGAGACGGGGAGGTGAGGGTTAGCGGTCCATCATTTGGTCTCTCTTGCCTACTCTAGTCGGTGTCACCCTTACTCTGCTAGTAATAGGCTTAAACCATGTCTCCCCTCCCCCATGCTCTGTCAGAATTGGTCTGGACTAAAAGTTATTCCTTCTGGGGATTTGGTGAAGGTCTTGTGTTTGATTTCACAGCTGTCTGCCAGTTAGAATATCCTGTTGTTTCAAGGCTAAGGCACCCTGCTCCTCCAAGGGTGGTGCACTATTGTGAAAGGAGGAGCCAGAATCTCGTGTGAGCTGATCAGACCATGCAGACAGACAGACAGAAGCTGTGTTGGAAGGAGCTGCCCTGGAGGCCTGTGCAGTGTTAAGGGCTGAGTTTGATGCTTGTTTCTGCTATGGTGATGAGATGCGGGATGGAGGATGAGTGTGCTCCTGCTCATGGTTTGAGAGTGAAGGGCGAGGGCGTCATGGGAGCAGAGAGGTGAAGCACCAGGGACAATTCCAGGCGGTGGCCGTGGGGGCATGGGGTCAAAGTTCACTACACTCAATACAGGTTAAGTGAGGTTTATTTGGGGAGAAGTCACTTTCATGAGAAACCGATGACTTGAAAGTTCCCACTCTGAGGATCCACACCCAGGCTGCTTTCAGTGGCCCAACCGAAACCAAGAGAGAGCGAGCTGTGGTCTGGTCCCCATCCTAAACCCACACCGTCACATCTGCACCCATGGCCACGCCCAAACGGTGGGATCAGAGCTGCAGGTGAGGGCGGGGTGGATATCGCACAACAGTTCCCCTTTTAGTCTAAAGAAAAAGATTTAGGCTTGGTACAAAACTATGCGCAAAGACAGCAGCTATCAAGTGTGCTCTAGGAGGGGAAAGCGAGAACATGCACTCTGAAGGCCTATCGCCAGTGAGGCAACAAGAGAAATGGCAGGAACTATTCATCAGCAGTGCTGCGGCAAAGCAGAGCCCCAGGGCCCCTTTGTTGTTGAAGAGGACAGGTCTTGAGTGTTTTGTCCTGGCTACTGACTGAGGGTGGCATTTGTAGACAAATGGTTATCCGGGGCCCTTTGGCACAGGCTAGAATCATCTTCTCAATTTCCGTGTCCTTGAATATCACCCCATGTTCTGCCTCCCATGGTTTCTGTGAAGAAATATATCACCTCTCAACGTCTATTCTGCGTGGTTCCAACCCACGTGTATTATTTTCTGTGCCCTGAGCTGTTTGTGTTCTTGTTTCACCTATTTTCCCTGTGTTGAAAAAAAAAAAAAAGACCCAGTTAGTAATAAATACCATTGGTTATTTTTGAGAAATCTAACAGATTCTATGCAGAGAGCTACCTCTGTGTGGCCTAATAGAGTGTGAAATAGGTATTACTTTATTTCTACTTTCTTGTTGAGAAAATGGAGGCTCAGAAAAGTTACAGCAGACACTCAGGTCTTCTGTGCAGTGAGAGTTTGAGCCAGAATTAAAATCCAGGGGAGCTGCTGACCTTGACCAGTGACTATGACAGTAGATCATAAATGATTCTCCTTCAAATTTATCTCAGTTTCAAGTTATTTTCTTTCAAAAATTATAGTCTAAAGTAACATTAATGTGTAAATTCCCATTCCTACATACCAAAGGGTTAGCTAGCTCTCAAGTAATAAAGTGTTTACTGAATTAATGAAACACTCTGATGAAAACTTGCAGAAAGACTCTAGCCTTGAGAAATGGGACTGGAGTTAGAGTGCTTGCCTGGAATGCTCAAGGCCTTGGGTTCAACCCTTGCACTGGAAAACAAGCAGTAAAGACACAGCCAAGGATGCTGCCTTACTGTTTTGTGAAGTTTTAAGTTTGTTTATAATACTACTTCAGGGCTTTGTGTAAATTTTAAATTTCAAATTATTTTTTATAAATCTTTTTTCACTTCTGTAATGACCATGCTTGGCTGACACTTCAAAGGCAAATATAATTTGCCTCTTGGTTAATCCAGCAATGGCTAATTCATATTTACCAACAAAAGCAATGACGATTGGAAAATCCTCACCCATTGCTCACAACATTGATGCTGCTCTGATAAAAACATCCCTTCTGACAACTGTGGAGATTCAGATCTGTGCTCCCGCACAAAGGAGGCATTGTTTCTCTGCCAAGTGTGGCATGGCAGCCAGGCTTCCCCGCAGACTGAACAAGAGTCCTGGGTAAATGCAGACATGATAATTCTAGTATTTGGTAGCTAAATATTCATGATTCTTTAAAAAATAATAGATGATCCTTAGGAGGGGGTGCTGTTACAAATCTAAATGACAGTCTGTGGGAAGATGTCATCCACTTTTAAGGGTCTTTCTGTCTTGTCTCCTCGGATCCTATTGTTAGAATCCTGTGGTCCCAGTCAGTATTCTGCCCAAAAGTGACCCAGGAAATGGAGTTGGGACGGAACATTTGTTGCATGTATTTATTTAGAGAAGAAGGGGGATGTTTTAGTATTAACTCTCCACCTTTGAAATAAGACTGGAATTTATAGAGGTTCATGTGTGTGTGTGCATGTATGAGCACATATCTGCAGGTGTATACATGCATGTCTGTGCATGTGTGGGTATGTGTGTGTGCGCGTGCATATGTGCATGTAGGTGTGTGTGTGTGCGTGCGTGTGTGTGTGCGTGCGTGTGTGCGTGTGTGTGTGCGTGCGTGCGTGCGTGTGTGTGTGTGTGTGTGTGTGTGTGTGTGTGTGTGTGTGTGTGCGCGTGTGGGTAGGTAGGTAAGTAGAGGACAAGGTGTTGCTCCTTAGATATCCTTCACTTTGGTTTTTGAGAGCTTATCAAGCAGGTAAGGCTACTGAAGGTGAGTGAATTCCAGCTAATCCAGACTGGCGAGGGAAGACAAAGACGAGCACCCCCACCCACATATCAGGGTGTGTCGCCTGCCTGCCACCAAGAGCCCCGGGACCTTTCTGCCTGTACTGGGGTTACCAGTGAGTACTGCCGGCTTACACGGGTTCTACCTCAGGTCCTTCTGCTTTTACTCCCAGCACATTGCCATCTGAGCTTACTCCACAGCCCCTGACTGTGGTTTAAATACTACACAGGTCAATAACATCAGAAAAAGTGATCTATGTTCTCTAACTTCTGACCCCTTTGATGGTTACTCTTCTCCTCATAAAATCAGAAGTTCATTGATAATCAATCATAAAACCCCTCATAACTAGGTCCCACCTACTTACCAAATTTTCCGTGTGTGTTTAATGTCTTACTGTGCCTACCAGCCACACCAAGTACCAATGCCTCAACTACTGCCTTGTGCTAGAACTTTCTGAAATGTAGGGATTTAGAAAATATGTAAGTTGTACTGCTGATTTATTAGAGATGCTACACGTTATGGCCCCAAGGCAGGAAGAAAGGCCCAGGAGTGTAACTCATTTGCTGAGCACGTGTGAGGCCCCGGGATAGAGGTGGGGGACAGATAATCTCAGAATCAAAAGCTTACAGTAAAAGTGCGACACTCTCGCCTGCCCTTTCCTCCCTTTGCCAGACATTGCCGACGAGTACCTGAAAGCCAACGGTGGCTTGTGGTGTTGGGGTGTTTTGTGTCTCTACCCATCTTTCCCCCTGGAGATGCCTCTTGTTTTCAGACAGTCCTCTTCCTCTGTGTCTAAACTCTTGGCCACTCTACTCCTTTGTTATTACCCCCACTTGGTTATCCGCTCTTGGTGGCAGGCAGGCGACACACCCTGATATGTGGGTGGGGGCGCTCATCTTCATCTCCCTCGCCTGTCTGGATTAGCTGGAATTCACTCACCTTCAACCCCAATGGTTGCACCATGGCCTCTGTCAGAGTGCACAATAAACATCCAGTATATGACAGAGGGAACGAGGGTGTGACTCTGTCCCCTTTGGGCCGTTTGTCTGTGACTTGTGCGTCCTCCTTGATCCACCATTTCAAGCCTGTAGGATTTATTCACACAAACAGAAACTCACGTTGGATTGAACTAATTTCTGGGTTTTGACCTCATCAGCTCTTTTATTTTTCTGGGCTGAGGGAAACTAATTGTGTTCCGTATTATCCATAGCTGCAGTCTGAAGGGTTTCCAGGGACGTTTTATGGGAAGGAGAGTGTGAGACAGGCTGTAGAGACAGTGTGGAGGAGAGACAGCAATGCCCAAGTCCACAGAGGTTCCTGGTGACTTTTGGTTGTGACAGTTCCTTTCAAAAACACACACCTAAAAAAACAAAACCCTCCTGGTATCCGTATCTCTATGGGGTAGCATGCGCCCGTATGTACACATGTGCATATGAGGGCCAGAGACTCTTGGGTGCCATTCCCTGTGCCTGCCATCACCTATTTTTTTTTTGAACTTGACAAATATAAGATAGGTCACCATGAGCAGCCTTGATATTCGACAGCCTGACCCCAGTGCCTGCTTTGTCAAGATGTAAGATGAAAAACGTGTAGCATGAAAGGAAGAGCATAAACAGGTGGAAAGTTGCCGACAAGGCTGGTGCTGAGGAAACGTTTGTAAACGCTAAGAGATTAGTGCTGTTCAAGGAAAAACCTCACGTGCTGCACTGGGACAATAGGAAGGGTACCCCGAGAAATGACCTCATCTGTCAAACGCCCCAGCTTGTGAAAATATAAATTCGTTCAGAAGGAGAGAGCGAGAACGGAGAGCCCACCAAGGGCGTTCTCGTCTCACATTTATCCTATACTGTTGTAGATCGGAAGCGTGGAACCTGTTTAAGGGTACAGGGGTTCCCTGTTAGGAGGTTATCTTGAATCCCAGAAGAGATTTGGGGTTTTTGAACAATATTAGAACTATTGAAGCCTAACAGGGACTTTTGGAATAGGAGGAACATATTTTATATTAGCAAAAGACCATGAGCCTGTGGGCCCAGCAGCTGTTTAATGTGAGATGTCTCCCATAGGCCGGTGCCTTTGGACACTTGGCCTCGAGTGTGGCATTGTTTAGGAGGTGGGGCCTCCAGAGGCAATGGGAGATTTTAAAGTCCTGTGCCACTTCCCATGTCCTCTTCGATTCCTAACTGAGGATACAGTGTGACCACTTGCCTACCTCCCCTGAAATGATGGACTGTATCCTCTCAAGCCATAAGCCAAAGTAAACTTTCCTACCTGTAAGTCGTTTCTTGTCAGGTTTTTGGTCATAGTGACCACATCAGCAGAGAAATTGGGACATAAGACATTCAGAGTGTTGCTGAGTCACTCTGGCTGCTGTCTTCAGCCACATGGCTTGAGATAGTCTCCCGAAAGAGGAGATTCCTGCTTTCAGCCATCCTGTCCTCAAGGAAGAAAGGTGGTGATGGGGACGCTGAGATAGATTTACCTGGCTCACTCGGCAGTGCCTCTGGGCATGGTTATAAGGAATGTGGTTGTGATACAGTCTTGATATGAGTGCAGTAAGGGATTGTAGGAACCAAAGTTTGAGCCTGGGCATGTAACCGTATTTAGGTGATCAGGAAAGAGATAAAAGGCAGTAAGATGGGGGTGGTGGTGGTGGAAAACTGCCAGGACAGGATTGGACAATGTGTCAATTGCGAGAGAGTTAAGGATGGAGAAGACTGGAGAAAGGAGAGGGCTGTATGGTTTGCTTCGACCACTGTTCTGCTTTGGTCTAGCTTTTCCGTTTCATCAGACGCCTGTAACTTGCATTTTCGGTTTTGCAGGGCTCACAATCAGGTGAGTGAATGCCTGATTCTCGGCAGAGACTCGAAACCTACCCCCCCCCCGCCACCCCGTGGTGTTGCACTGCTAAGACTTCAGAGGCCTTCAGAGTACAGTGCCCTCTGCATTGTGTGATGACTCTGGAGACTTTGAGGCAGAGGACGGGATGTTACGATCTAAAGTACGCCGAGTGTCAAGATGACAAGGGGTGGGGTTTGGTGGTTAAATTCTTCGTCAGGTTTCATGGATTAGGACTCAGCCAGGAGTCACACGTCTACGAGAGTGTTCTGGGTAGATCTGACAGAGAGGAAGGCATCATTTCACGAACGGGGTTCCCGACGGAGTGAAAGGGGTGAAAGTGTCTTTCTGGGGAACTGTCAACCGTCACCCTCTGTTTCCTGACTGCGGTATGACAAGAGCAACAGCCCTCAAACTCTGACCACATCTTCCCCGCTGGAGTGGGCTGCACTCTCAAACAGTGAGGGGAAGGCAAACCTTTCCTACTTCATCTTGCTTCTTGCCAGCCCTTAGTCATAGCAGTGAGCAAAGTAACTAACGCAGTGAGTCCCAGTGCTGGAAGAGAGCCTGAAAACGGGATCCTGGAGAGAAAGAGTATTAAAGTATTTATCATCTTGCAACATTTTTAACTTGTGACTTCTTTCTCATCAATTTTTTTTCTAACAATTCTCAATTAACTCTTCATTTTTAATAGCATCTAAAAATTAAACACATGCAAAGTGATACAGTCCTGCAAATTCTTGACCCTAGGAGGATATGGAAGTGTGGGCTGGCTGTGTGGCTCAGTGGTAGAGGGCTTGCATGCATGAGACTCTGGTTTGATCCCCAAAGGAGATGTAAAACTGACAACATGAGAACTAGAGACCCTACGCTCTCTGATATACAATTTCCATCTTTTTAAGGTAACAGGGGTCAAATTTATCTTGGTAGCCTTTCAGTAATAGTAGGAGCAGAGACAATAGCAGTGAAAGATATAAACAGAGTTTTAGGAGACAGAGAGCAGACAGCCCAGGGATGTTCACGCTACAGAGTTCTTGAAAGACCCAGGACTGAGGAAGTGTGAATGCTGGTGGCACTAAAATAGAAAAAAATGGCTGGCTGGGGGCCAGGTTTCCCCTCCCCCACAGGCCTAGAAAGTGGCCTGACCTGGCTACTGAAAGACGGAAAAGGAGGCTGGGAATCCTCAGGGCATTAGCTGGAAACAGGAAAGAGTGGAGTGAGGACTGCTGGTTAAGCAGGGAGACCTGTCTTCTCTCCTAGAAGGTCAGAACCTTGTCAAGGGACAAGACTGACCCGCAAGGCTCCCTGTGACTGAACCGTCCTCTCATGAGGACGAGCGTGGTAACCAGCAGCACAGTCTAAACAGCTCTGGCCTGGATTCCGTGGCTCATTCCAAAAGGTGAATGGAGAGCTGTGAGTAAATATTTCTAGAAAACCTCCAACATGAAAGACAGGGCAAAGCACAGAAAAAATAAAACACAGGAAACAAACAATGCAGGAAGCTGAAGCATACACAGCAAGAGGCTGACTTATCATCTCTCCAAAGAGAGCATCCTGTACCCCAGAGGATGGGAACTATGAAAATAGAACTTCTCAACAGGAAGAAGGGCTTTTTGTCACGAAAGAAAGGTATGATACTGGACACAGACAGAAGTGATCATCTCATGTGATTAGACATAAGAATGGTACCAGACTTTTCAGAAGGAACCTTAGAGTTCAGGAAATAATGGCGAATGCCTCCAACAGCTTAAGAAAATTATTTGTAGATGTTCTGGAATTTTGTTCACAGCCAAACTGGGAGGCAGAAGTTCCAAGTGTACTTTGCTGGTGTCTTTCTCCAGGAGGAAATTTTATGTTAGCCTCAAACAATATGTATGGCAGTTACTCTCGTTGTGGGCTTGGTAATATCTAGACTCATCCAGAAAGGGGCCTCAGGGAGAGTCTACATGGGATTGTCTTAGCACGATTAAATAAAGTGGGAGGATCCAGCCACTGCAGATGGCCTCACTCCCTGGGCTGTTAAAAACATGGAGTGAGTGAGCTGAACCCCAGCATTCTTGCATATGGATACATGTAGCCAGCTATCCTAGACTTCTCACCATGGTAGGCTGCACCCTGAGGCTGGGAGCTAACATCAACCCTTTCTTCCTTAAGTTGCATTTGTCTGAGTATTTTACTCACAGAGCCTTTATCTATCACCAATAGGACATGCTCTCTTTACATTCTCCTGTAGTAAGCCAACACATACTCTTCGTGTGATGTCCACATATGACACCATTGCCTTTTTGATAGAGGCACAGGAGTGGGGATTCTGAAGGGAAACATGTTAAACTCTGCACACATTCACTTGACTAAAAGCAAAACTTCAAAGAATAACAGAAGGCACAGTAGCACCACGAAACAGGTGGTGTCCCAATAGAATGTAATCTTGGATTCCCACATCTACTTTAAAATTTTACTCTATGCAACTCATGGTTATACTCCATATCTAAGTATGGATGCGTCAGTCATGGTGCGGCTTATGACACTGATAAATGTTAACAGAATAAATCCTAATTTCAAGAGGGTCTTTACCAGGACTGGAAAGCTGACTCGGGTGTTAAGAGAGATTGATGCTCTTGCAGAGGACCCAGAATCTACATGGTGTCTAATGATTCTGTAACTCTAGTTTCAGGGAATCCGACTACTCCTTGCATGTATATATGTGGCATACATATATACATGCAAGCAACACACACATACACACATACACACACACACACACACACACACACACACACACAATAAAACAAAGCTTTTGCTATTTAAAGTACATCTATAATGTTAGAAAGGTTAGTTAATAAAAGCGTAATTTCACACTTGCTTCATGAAGGCTTTTCCACGGCATGGCTGCTTAATCCTAAGATTCCTTTACTTCCACAGAGGTTATAGTTGCACAAATTGTTTCAACCCCATAGTGGCCAGGAGGATCTAGACCTTGTACTTTCTAATACAGTTCTACCAAACCATCTCCAAACACTAAGTGACAGTTTTAAAAGTGGACTTCTGAAGGGCTGAGGAGTTGGTTCAATCACAACAGTACCGGCCATGTGAGCACGGGGACCCGTGTTTAATTCCCATGGGAAAATGGACATGACCCAAGGGCTGAGGGTCAGGGACACGCGGGTCTCTGGGGTTTGCTGGAGCGTAGTTTAATCAGTGAGCCCCAAGACAGAACCTGAGGAAGAACGCACAGGTTGACCCCTGCCCCATACATGCACATATGTACTCATTCATCTGCACGTATGTGTATAGACACACACACACACACTCACTCACACACAACTTTCAAGATGTCTTTTGAAAGCATATCCTGCATATTCTGCTCTTTTACTTGTAACTTACTGGGTGATTTCCAAAGAGGACCATAGATCAAGTGAACACGTTTTCTTTTTACTTCACCAGATTGGGAGGGACCTCTTAGCACAGGCTAAATGCAGGTTCGCCGTGGCCTTGAGTACAAGGGATACATTTTCATTAGTGGTGCTTGAACCCTCTGCTCCTTTGAATCTTTAGATAATGTGGGACCTGAGGATGTAGCTCTCTGGTGGATGGCTTGTCTTGCATGCCCAAGACTCCAGGTTCCATTCCCAGCATGCCAGAAAATAACGAAATAAGTAAGTAAATAAATAAATATATATCATTTTTAGTGATGCACTTCCATTGGGCTCATAGACCCTGACATCTGAGTTTGTGTTTAGATGTTGGTATGAACTCCCGCATTCCTCTGTCAGAGCCTTACTGGTATCTCAGTATAGGCACATCACGATGGCTTTATCTGGTCTCTATTTCTCAGTGTCTGATCATCTCATTGACAAAATTTTTAAATTCTCTTTTTGTCTATCATTTTCCCTTTGCCAGTTGCTTTTTTTTTTTTTAATTCACTTCTCGTCAAATGATTCATCCTATCTACACTTGAAATGTCTTTTATTTTCTCAACGCTTTCAGTTTAAAATAATCATCTCTCCTTTTGTCTGTGTTTCGAAGCCCACGCTTCTCCTAGTTACTGCTGTCAACTCGGATGCCTCCGCGCTTTGCTATCGTGAGGGGGTCAGTGATAGTCACAAACAATTCCAAACTAAGTACAGATATAGTGAGTGTGGTGGCGAGGTCGAGCTCGTGGGTAAGATGAAAAGATTCTTTTCACAATGTGATGGGCGTGAGCTGGGCTGCCCCCCTTGCTGTGAAGGTGGCTTTAATCATAACTATGAATGTATTGGGTAGATTGTTTTAAATAGCTATGTTTGCATGATTCAGATACCCGCTCTTGCTTGTGATTTCACTAGAGTATAAAGACTTTACCTCCCAGGAGAAAATCCAGCGAACACATTTCTTCTCTCCTAAATACACACTCCTTTAATTGCATATTTAATAGAAACTGGGCGACAGTCAATATGTTGTTGACAAGCCAAGATGCTGTTATTCTGTGCGGGGTAAAGAGAGACCCATATGTTTTAGGCAAGCAGGTGGCACTGTTAATATTCTTTAAGGAAGATTGAGAATCCCTGACTTGTGTTTACACAGAATTCTTGCCTGTGAAAATGGGTCATAGCACAAAGCCAACATTTTTTTTTCTCAGAAAAAATTTTTGAATCCTCCTCATGGAGCGCCAGAAGTGTGTGTGTGTGTGTGTGTGTGTGTGTGTGTGTGTGTGTGTGTGTGTGTACCATAAATCATGAAAAGGACAATTAATGCTTGGGAATTTCTCGGGACGAATGCCACTGTCAGCTCCAGCATGTAGAGGCCCCATTGGTCTGTAATCAGTGACATTATCCAGGGACACAACCCACACTGGTCTTGACTTCTTCCTGCTTGGTACACCGGCCTCTGGGCTTAGAAAAATCACAACGATTTGGAATTTCCATGCTGCTCTTCATTCTTTTCTATTTGTCTTTTGCCTGGCATCCTTCATCAGTTTCTGTCCATATTTCACTGGGGTTGTTCCTCATGAGCTTCTTTCTAGGTGTCAGATAAGCAGAGATATTTGTACAGTACTCTTCCCATAGCCATGGATTCTGTCTGCACCTACAGGCCTAACCAACCGTGAAAGAAAATATTCAGGGGCCAAAATAAAGGACCGAACCTCAGTGAAATACACACATCTTTATTGCCGTAGCACCCTTCGAATGTACCAGGCACGTTACTCAAGGCCTCTTCACTTATGTTTTGGCTCTGCCTGGAAAGCATTTGGATGGTGCGGGGTAGCTCTACCATAAAAACTCTGCTGTTATGAACTGTGGAAGCTCTATCCCTGAAATCCTACCAGTCCACACCCTTGAAATCTCTACCTGGAAAACTCTGCCTCAAGAAACCCTATGTAAAACTTTCCTCTCTCTCTCTCTCTCTGTTGTTTGCTCATTCTCTCTGAGCACGGGCTGCCACTCTCCTGTGTTTTTTCCTAATATATCTCTTGGGTGTGAGGTTTGTTGTGGGGTGTGACTTTGTGGTTTTCCTTGGGTACTGTTCTCTTCAGAGCTGTGAGACTTACAGAGGGCACAGGAATGCGAAATAAGTGCACAAATGATCGGAAAGGGTGTTCGCCTCACTAGGCGCCAAAGAGACATAGCTGATTGATCCCCACTCAGTCCTGTTAGAGCAGGAGCCATCACGACAGCCATGGCAAATGCTGAGCAGGGCTTAGGGGAGGACTGAACCTTGGTAAACTGATGGTAGGGACTTAAATTAGTGCAGCCACGATGGCAGTGACTGTGGAAGTGCCCCCCCCCCCAACTAAAGACACACCCAGGAGAAGTGGCACGCGTCTCCCATCCCAACACTCACTCTGCCCGCAGACGCAGGTCATCTCTGCGAGTCGGAGGCCAGCCTGATTGACGTACGTAGCAAATTCCAGGTCAGCCAGAGTTATTTGATGAAATTCTGCCTCGATTGTTTTTAAATTAACAACAACAACAAACCCCACCTTAAACTAACAACAGGTCTAACATATACTCAGGTACAGTCACCCGAAGATCCTCAAGTGACTCCGTCACAGCGGTATTTGCTCCTTAGAGCTTTGTGGGACACTATCCTTAGTAGGTGAATTGGAGAAACGACCTACGTGTCCATGCCAGAGGAGTGGGGTGAAGGAAATGTGTCTTATACAAACAATGGGATTTTTTTTTTTAAATTAGCCGCGAAGAAGGCTGGAATTACATCATTGATTGTACAATAGATACAACTGTAGATAATCAAGAGTACACAAACTAAGCCATATTTTAGACAGACATCATAGTTTTGCACAGATTTTACATAAGTATATAAATCCACACACGATGAAAACAAGAGTGGAACTGGCTAGGAAACGCAGTCTACCTGTGGGAGGGGCATCTCGTGCCTGACGAGTCCTCAAGAATTCTCAGGCCTTTTCACGTCTGCCTAATGTAGTTATTCCCCACAATGCTTTTCTTTGTTTGACTTCATCAAAAAGCCCACAGGTTTTACCACTCTTCTGACCCTCATTTCCTGAGGAGAGCTCCTGTAGCAAATAGAACTCTCATCAAGTCAAACTGGATGATTTTATTCTGTTAGCCCATCTTATGCCAGTTTAAATCCTGGGCTGGGTTTATGGAGAAATAAGAGTTTTGCCTCCCCCGTTCGCACGGACATATGCTTATTTGCTTCCTTCTGCTGTCCATGTGAAGGTCACTCACCTAGGGAGGGCAAACTGAAGTGTCCCAGTTGAAGACCACACCCTCCCAAACTGGTGTGGCGTGAGCTCTTGCTTTTCTCTTTTTGCTTGGCTCCCTCCCTAAGAACTGGAAAGACATTGCTGTGTTGATAACCAGTGGGCTGGCCATGGCTTATCCCCAGACCTTCAGCCCTGAGCATACCTATAGAAGATGCGAACTGACCACTTGCTTCTTGAGTAAGTTTGTGTGCTCTGCAAAACAGCTCGCTCGCTTACAGCTGCTAAAAAAGCAAGTGGGCAATTCTCAAACGAATCTCGGATGTTTGCTGGACAACTTGCAAAACAGGAAACATAGACCACCTTGGGAACACTCACTGGAATATATGTTTTTTTAAATATATTTGAATTTATTTTACTTTTTAGATTTACTTGTTTTTATTGTATGCGTGCGAGTGTTTTGGCTGCATGCACCACCCTTGTGCAGTGTACGTGGAGGCCGGAAGAGGGTCCGTGACCTTGACTGATGAGCGATCTTTCCAGACGTTGACAATGCATTTTACGTCTCTAGATGGTGGGGGGGTGGCTCAGCAGGCAAAGGCCCCTCTAGCCAAGCTTCACACCTTGGGTTTGTTCAGTACAAGCCACACGGTGGAAAGGGAGGACCAAAGCCCACCCCAACACGTAAAACTTCAGATGTATTTAGGTCAAGGATGGTAGCCATGGTGGGGAGAGAACTGCGGGCTCTGCTGAGACGTACTGCCTTCCCCTGTGCTTTCAGTCTCCTGTGAGGTCCAGCAGTTCACGCTCAGAGCCTGATACCCCAGTCCTCCTAGCTGTGCAGACCCGTGAGCACAGGGAAGGGGCCAGAACCGCTGCATTTTTCGGCTCAGCTCCAGCCAGCTCTGTCTGTGTCTGGTAATGTAAACAGATTTCTTTGGGCTGCCAGCTCACAATAAACAACACAGAGACTTATTATTCGTTATGAAAGCTTATCCTATAGCTTGGGCTTGTCCCACTAGCTCGTATAACCTAAGTTAACCCATTTCTATTAATCTATGCTTTGCCATGTGGCTTTTTTTTTTTTTTTTTTTTTTTTTTTTACACCTCTCTTCCATCTTCCACTTCCTGTTTCCTCTCTGTGTCCTCGGGTGTCTCTCTCCCCTTCCTAGATTCATCTATTCTTCTCTCTCTGCATGGAAGTCCCACCTACCACCTTCCTGCCTAGCTAATGGCCCCTCACCTCTTTATTAAAGCAATCAGAAGGAGCCTGGGCAAAGACACAGCTTCACAGTGTACAAAATGATTATTCCACAACAGAGTAGGTCTGTGTTGGTACTAATTCCTTTTAGTCTCTATGACTTATTGTACACAACCCGAAGGAGGATTTAATTTGGTTCATATTTTCAGTGAGGTCAACCTGCAGTGGCTTGGCACCATGTACACCGAGTGGACGTTCTGGTGATGGTGGGATAATTCTTTACCCCACAGTGGACAGGAAGCAGAGAGCAAGACAGGGAGGGGCTAGAGACACCACACCCCTAAGGATACCATCCACTAACTTATCTCCTCCAACTAGGTGCTACCTTCTAAAGTTTCCAGAACTTTCTCCAATACCACCATTGACTGGGAACCATGTTTTAAAATATGAGCCCATGCGGGAAGGACATTTCACATTCAGATTGTTACAAGGCCCTTAGACAACAGTGGCGCCATCTTTGTAAGTTATCATTAGGACTTGTGGTTTTCTTTATTGTTTGGGGTGCTCTGGACCAAGCCAAGCCTCTGGATACATGCTAAGCTCTGCTAGTGAGCCTCACCCCAGCTCTGGCTCCCATTTTTAAACTTGCTTTGAAATTAAGACAAAGATTTTACTCAATCAAGGGAAAAAATACAACTTCACGATGGCCCAGCACTACCTTCTGTCACTGTTGTGAATTTTGCCATTTGGAGAAGACTAATTAACTTCCCTGCTTTTACTGTTGAGCACAAGACCCCACATAAGGCAGAGTCCTCTCGCTGAACATCAGCATCTTAGCTTCTGCATGCAACGGGGCGAACCCTCTTCATCTCGTAAATAGGGATATGTTGGAGCTGGGAGATGGCTCAGTGGTTGAGAGCACTTGCTGCCCTTGCAAAGGACCTGAGCTCAGTTCCCAGCACCTATGTTAGTTAGGTGGCTCACAAGCACCCATAACTCTCGACTGAGCGGATCTAACACCCTGTTCTGGCCTTCATGGTTACTGTCACACATGTGTACATACACACACACACACACACACACACACACACACAACTAAAATTAAAAATAATCTTTAAATGACAGGGATGTGTGGTGTGGGATGTTGTTCTGTATGCTGCAGTGGAATAAATTTTAGTTTATTGATACAAATTTAAAGCATTCATCTCTATATCAGATGTGTTACGGACTAGGGATGTGTGCGGCTGGCAGGGTGGAGGGGGAGCATCTTAGCGATCAAGGAGGATGGGGTGAATGCTCGCTGAGATCCTATGTCACGTTCTGAGCGTTCTCCACCTAGGGTCTCAAACTCAGAGTCACCCTCTGCTCTTGGGACTTTGGGTGCCTTCACCTCTGTGGCATTACCCAAGGAGTCAACATAAAATAGTTAAAAAGGAATTTCAGGAACTTATCTCAATAAAGTCTACTGACTCAGCCATCTGGAAGAAATGCCTTTGATATGCACTTTGGCCAAGAGCTAAATACTCAAATCAACAATTGACCCAAGATCGATATTACCAGTCAAGAAGGAACTTTAGGAAGGAGGGGTTGTATTGGAAACTTTATCAAATGTTTTAAAAGTCAAATTTTGAAGTTTTGACATTCATTGTGGAGGGAGAATAGCGTATCAGACAGTGGCTTGCTCCTATGACCCCGACTGTGTGTGAGCCTGTGCTTCCCAGGGCTGCCCTCTCTCACTGCACCGCAGCTCAGGGGACAGTGAAAGGGGACAGTGAAAGGGGACAGTGAAAGGGGACAGTGAAAGGGGACAGTGAAAGGGGACAGTGAAAGGGGACAGTGAAAGGGGACAGTGAAAGGGGACAGTGAAAGGGGACAGTGAAAGGGGCTTGCCCACTGGATTTGGTGTTCCACACATCTCAAGGTCTCAAAACCTGGTGTCTTCTACTGCTGGCAGTGTCAGTAGTATAGTAGTTGCCAGTCGATTGTAATTACTTTTGTCTGCTCTGGAGTTTAGTTTCTGTAGGTGAAAATGGTAAGGAATGGACTTCTTAAATTTGTGTTTTGATTGGTGAGAACAAAATTTGCATAGAGATCCCCCTAACACATAACTCTCTCCCTCCCTCCCACTTCTCTCTTCTCTCTCTCTCTCTCTCTCTCTCTCTCTCTCTCTCTCTCTCTCTCTCTCTCTCTCTCTCTCTCTGCATTTAGCTGTCTGTCTCTAACTTGTTTTCTCTTCATGCACTCAATATTTAACCACCTTTTCAATGTTTCAATGGCTGAGCCTGCTTTCCAGCGACAGGGCATCCAGGTATGAATAGAAGAAGCCCCTCTTTTCCTGGAGTTTTGTGCTTTGGGTCCTGGGAACTGTTGTGCCTGTGATGTGGAATGTCCCCTGTAGGCTCATATGTTTGAACACTTGGCTTTCCAACTGGTTGCACAGCTGGGAGGTGGTGGACACCTCAGGAGGTGATTTGCCAGGGGAAGTACCTCACTGGGATGGACCTTGAGAGTTTACAGCCCCGCCCACTTCCTGACCGCCATTTGCCTATGGTGGAAGTAAGAGAAGATGCATCACTGACTCTTTTTCCACGACCCTCTGCCCCTCCGCCCCTCCGCCCCTCCGCCCCTCCACCCCCGCTCCATGGACTGTGTCCCTCAATCCATAAACCCCCTTCAGTTGACTCTCATTAGGTATTTGATTCCAGCAATGAGAAAAGTTACTGATACAGGGGGATAGACAGCAGTTGAGACTATGTATAAAGCCAACAGCCCCAGGCAGGTCTAAATACTGTGGAATAAAGCAGAAAATGCAGGGAATAAAGGGAATAATGATAAAAAGGATCTGAGGGATTTTCTACCATGCCTGCATCAAAAATAGTGCTTTACAGATAGTATTCTTTTTTAAAATGGAACTTTTAGGAACAAATTTGATGTCTAACTAATTTGAGTCTAAAGCTGAGTGTAACAGTAGTTTTTTGTCAAATATTGAGGACGAGATAGAATTCTCAGTCACTGCTACTGTTTCAGCTCCACTGAAAGACTACAAAAGTATTAGTCATGGCGGTGGTTAGTCCTCAGGCCTGGGGTCCAGGGTATGCAGTCTGCATCTGAAGGGCTCTCAGGAAGGACTGTGGGATGCTGGGCACTCATAATTCAGTGGTTTATTTTCAAAACCTCAGACCCTTCCATCCCCCACCCCACCCACCAGTTTACAGGCACAGCTGATAAAATCTGCTTGATTACTGATCATCCTTCTTAAACTTTTTTTTTTAACCTGAGAAACTTTCATATTAGTATATAAAGGAGGTGTGCAAATAAACCATTTACCAATAACAACTAATAAGTGTAATTACTCATAACATAAGCTGATCTCAACGCAACTCTTTGGCGTATGTGTGATTTACCACTCGTTAGAGCTGAAAGCAAATTTACATGCTGTTGAGATGGGTGGGCTTATTTGCCCCGTGCAACAGTGTGTGTACCACCATGCCTGGGTTTTCTAAAGCTGATGTGGATTGTGGCCAGGTCCTTGTGTTAGTAAGCAGGCACTTTCAGTGGATGAGACACACCCTGTCCCAGCCCTCCTGTTGCTTTGGTTTTTTTTTTTTTTTAATGTGATTTTTACTGTCTTCCTAAGAAGTATCGTCAGTAGGAAACGAGAGGAAAGGGGAGGGAAACAAATTTGTCAAAAATTCCAGAAGCTGATTAGTCTGCATCTCCCCTCCAAAGCGGCTGAAGGTTGGATAAAGACGGAAAACACGATTCAACTCAGCATGTCTTAGAGACCGCAGTCTTGGTACTGTTATCTTGTACTCTGACGAATATAATCCAATCATATCTTCTTGCCTAAAATGTCTTGGCTGTTCCTTCATCCTGCCAGTTGTGCCTAGGCCAGAGCCCAGGGCAGGAATCACTCCGCAGAACCCTGGGCACAACGCAATGCTCTGTTCTTTCTAAGCTAACGCAAACGTCCACTGAGCCTCAGGCTACATCTCCCTGCAGACACAAGTAGGAACTTACATACTGGTTGGCCTCCTCCCTTTTAAAAAACATTTGTGTGTGTGTGTGTGTGTGTGTGTGTGTGTGTGTGTGTGTGTGTGTTTTGAGGTTTATGGGATATATACAGCAGATAAAATGTTCACTGTAGGGAAGCAGGTTAATAGTTTGTCATCTGATAATTACTTTTATTTGTGTTAAGAGCAGCTAAAATCTGCCTAAGAAAAATCCCTCAGATATTTCAATTTTGTTATTTCCAGCCCTCTAGACGGCTTAGCTTACTAATCTTGAGCATCCCATACCTCATTTTGTTGATTGCTTCCTTCGCTGTTGTCTGACCCTTGAGACACACACCCCACTATTGTCCTTCCTCCCCTCCCCAGCTCTCACGATGCTCACTGTCTCATCTTTATGCTTTTTTTTTTTTTTTCGAGTCTGCACACAAATGACATCATATACTATCTGTGCCTCTTCACTTAACCTAATAGCCTCCAGGTCTGTGTAAGCGACAAAATGGCAAGGTGCCCTTGTTAAGGCAGAATCACATTTCATTGCCTTTCTTCGTCCATCTGTTTGTTGATGGCATCTAGATGGTTGCCACACGTTAGCCGTGGTGGGCCACGCTGCGGTGAACACGGACTGACTTTACAAGGTGGTAATTTGGTCTCTTTTGGGGGCAGAGTTTCGTCTTTTGGTTTTATGAATCTCCATTCTCTCTTCCGCAACCTACGTTCATATCGGCAGCGTGCTGGGGTCCCTTTTCTCCACACCGTCTCTGATGTTTCTTGTCATTGGAGACGGCCACCCTTACAGGTGTGGGTGATGATATGACTCTTGGTGCTTTATCTGATGAGGGAGGCCGATAAGTACCACGTGACTGGTGCCTGTTGCTTTGAATTTTTGAAAAAAAAAAGATTACGTGTGTGAAAGAGAGATTGAGAACCAGAGGGAGAGACAGGGTGAGAGAGTGAGTGATGCGTGAGAGAGAGAAAGCGAGGGCCACAGTGAGTCTGAGGGTCAGGCTGGAGACAACCTTGTTTCCCAGGTAAGCTTCCTCTTGTTTCTGTGGCTGCCGAGCATACATCAGGATAGCTGGCTCAGGAGCTTCTGTTTGAGTCTGTCTCCACATTCCATTTCACAGTGGGAGGATCAAGATTACAAACCTATGCAGCCTCAAAACCGAAACGAAGAAAGAAACCAAACCCGGGTTCCAGGTGTCAAACTCACGTCATGAAGCGTGTAGAGCAAGCAATTTACTCCGGAGCCCTCCGGGCCTTCTTCCCCATCCCTGAATCTCTTTAGGACACATGTCTGTTTGGGGCCTGTCTATCAGATTATTGGTTTTCTTAAAACTGAGCTGGGAGAACTCCTTACAAAACTTGCATGTTAACTTGCCAGACTTGTGCGAGGCTCCCGGGCTCGTGCCGTCTCTGCCTGTCTCTGTAGGTTGCTTTTCCGTTTTCCTGTTTGTTCCTTTGCTGTGCAGAGCTCCTGAAGCTTGACATGGTTCCACTCATTTACTTTTATGTTTGTAGCCTTATGCTGTGCCCTCTTCTTAAGTTCTCTGAAGGCGGGGCTGGCTTTATTATTCTTTTAATCTACTTTTACATCTAAAAGGTCTAGTGCCATATTACTTAAGAATTAAGAGCCTTATTACTCTTTCTATTTTGACTATTACCGCTGATACCCTGAATGCTGCTGCTTTGGTTTTTATTTTTATGCAGCTCAGGCTGGCCTTAAAATTTCTATTCTCCTGCCTCAGTCACCTGCATACAGGATTCATATTTATACCTGGTTCTGCCGCTGATTTTCGTTGCGGCTGTTGTGGTCTCTGTAGCTGGTGAGCTAGTTTAGGCCCTCCAGGCATGAAAGAATGTGCTTGGACATTTTCTCCTTAGCATCTCTACGGATCAGCATGGCAGGAGGATACAGAATTGTGGAGAGAGAGAAACGCTGAAAAAGCACGTGCAGAAGGCTCCACCCTGCAGAGAGCAATTGGGCCATTGTGAATTTTTGCTAGAAATATAGGATTTTTAGAAATACTTGTCCACGAGGTACACCTGTTTTCTAATCCTGCTTTCTCCCAGTAAAGGGACAATTGTCCTGAGCCCAGTGATGATGGAGCAGGAGGGGTGACTCCTACTCCTCGTCACCCAGCACACAAGCTGTTAATCCCTGAAAAGTCATTTATCAGCCTGACAAACACATGTAACTGTTGGCTGCCACACTGCTTTCATTGCCTGCATTCAGAAAAATGTGGCTGTCCGGATCTGTTTCCTGTGTGTGTGTGTGTGTGTGTGTGTGTGTGTGTGTGTGTTTTCTTCTTATGAGTCAGAGAGGAAACAAATATGAGTGTGATTTGTAAGCTGCCGGGTACCAGCCAGAAGAAGGTGCTGTCATTCGCCACCGACAAAGCTTTTCTTTCGTGTTTCTCATGGCGCTTTAGACTGAGTCATGACTGAGTGGAGCTTAGAGATGAGTGCTTCAGCCGGGAAGGAAGGACCCGGTGAGATGTGAAAAGCTTTTGAGGGTGAAGGCATGTTCGACCACAGAGCCTGCCTGCCCGGCTCCATGGTATGGTGGGAACCGGATGGGCATACCGTCCTGAAGGCATGTGCTGCATGGCCGCATTGGGCCCATTTGTGCAAACGACTCCTTGGATAGAGAAGAGGGTAGTGGGGTCAGTATGGTTCTGAGCACTGGGCAAACAGAGGAAACAGCCCGTACTTATGGACCTGCATGTCTGTTTCCCTGTGGCCTGTGCGAGTCTTAAAGCCACGTGCAGCCCATTTTTGTAGATATAAATTGAGCATAATGATAATAACAATAATTTCTCTCATGGACCCTTAGAGTTGTTCTGAGGACAAAAGAAAGTGAGATGTCACCAGGCCTGTAGCAGGAAACCCAAACATTAACGCCTCCTCCTCAACATTTAGCTTCATGCCCGTGGAACTTCTCCCTATTTTTTCTTTTTGAAAATTGTTTTTATTAATTTATTTTTTACATCCCAATCCCAGTTCTCTCTCCCCCCTCTTCTCCTGCCTCCCCCAATATTCTCTATCTCCCATCTGCTCCGCGGAGAGGGTAAGGCCTCCCCTGGAAAGTCTACTAAGTCTGTTCTGTCATCTGGCTAATGTCTCTCGGTTTTGAGAGATTGTCTTAAACCATGTAGCTCCCGTGGATCAAATATAGTGCCTAGGGCACTCCCTTGACAAAGTGCAGGGACCGTTCATGGCACGACACAACCGCCCTGTGGTCTTGCTACCGTCTGGTAGAGAAGCACTAATAAGAACTAAATGGTGAGTTGAGTGTAGTGGTGAACGCCTCTAACCCCAACACTCAGTAGTTGTGAGGGTGATGAGTTTGAGGCCGGCCTGGTTTACATAATAAGACCCTGTGATGACGATGATGATGATGATGGCAATAATAATAGTGATGGTGATGAAGGTAGATGAGAAAGGAAATGGAGGAACAGCCTATGATAAATAAAGTGTTGGTATAGCAGGAAAGTATGATGCTAAAATGTTGGACAGGATGAAGGCATTTGTCCTTAGCCCTCTCCTTGTCCTCATCTCACTGAAGCCAGTGTGAAAGATCCAAGAGCAGGAGGATCGCCTAGCATAGTATAATGAGCTCAGCAGCCCTCGGGCTGATAGGTTGCCAGGCCTGCAGTCCCATGGCCTCCCTGGCCATGGGCATCGAGTCATCAGCAAGGCTGGGCAATGCCACGATAATGACAATACCTGATGGCTTAGTTCACATTCTACCAGGGAAGCACAATGTCACACAATGGTGCCAAGGACAGCCTCTAGTGTGGGCCTTCGAGCTGTGCCATAACATGGTAGAGGGGATTATGAGGGCAACCCTCTAGGGCAGAGAGAAAAATGGAGTGGTCTGAACCAGCCCCTGTGACAGTGGCCTCGATCACCCCAAGCAGAGACCCTACGACCTAAGCTTAGCCTTGAGGTCTGCTCCCGTCTTCAGACTTGGGCTCTTTTGCTCAAGGCATGGCTAGGAACGCTATTCTAATGAAGCTCAACCCTGGGGATAAGGGAGGTAGCTCAGGAAACGAGGTCTTGTCATGTGACAAAACCTCTCCTGGGAAGACACAACTCGCTCCAGCTAGGAAGCCCACGACAGACCAATGTACAGATATCACCGAAGTCCAGCTTACTGAGTCATGAGCTTCACTGGGGTTACTTAAAGAAGTGAGGGTCACTTACAGGAGCAGAAATGACTCAAAGACAGCTGCATCACCAAAGCCCGCCCCAGCATGGGTGACAACTCACAAAAGCTGGGAACCTGAAACTCGCCTCCAGGATGGCGAGCGTCCTTTCCAAGTGGCACAGTGGTCCCAGAGCTCTTCTGGGCAGCTAGGGTGGTTTCTGCTTCTTCCAGGCAGCTGGGCTTGTCTCAGAGTGACTCTCGGCAGCTCTCTTGCTTCCTCTAGGAGTCAGGGGCCTAGTGAATCTGCTCAGTTTCAGGGACTTCCTGGAGTCTCCTGAGTTGTCCACCTCCCTGTTTGAGGAGCTTCCCTGCAGGGCGCAATGCCCTCCTAGTAGGGGAAGGTTAAAGGTCGGATCTGTTGACCTTTGACCTGCAGCTGGAACAGGTGTACAGATGCTCATTCTCGGTAACCTATACATGTGTTCAGCACCAGCACCAGGTCGGAGTCAGGCAATGGAAGCCGGAGAGTAAACAAAGATAGCCTACGACGTGTGACTTGCAAAACCATACTGGCTGACCATGGACAACACAGTAGAGGACCTCTGTTCTCAGTGTCACGTTTCTCTCGGCCAATCTGGTTACACTGGCGGTTACATGTTGACACAAATTTTGGAGACACCATTTAAACAGGCGTTGGGGTCTTGGTCTGCGTTACCTGAACGTTTTTGGCATGCCCTTACAAAGCTGTAAATGTAGCTGTTCCCCCCACTCCCCCAGTCATGGAGTTAGCAAGTGACCCAGCCTGGATATGGTGTCACATTGCATTGATTTTTCTCACTGCTGTGTTGTAATGTCTGGAGGGAGGGCTTATTTTGGCTCGTGGGGCCTAGTGAGGAGGCGTGTGATGGGAATGTGAGGCATCACTTATTCATTCCCTTTTAATACCGCTGGGGAGGGGCTCTCTGGAATATTCCAAGTGTCTGTTTCATGCAGCAAGGATTCATGATGGAACTGAACAGTTTACCTCATGGCTGCCAGGAAGTAGATAGAGCTAATTCATTCCACCCAGACTCCTTGACTGTGGAATAGGATCACCCATATTTCAGTTAATGTTTTCTGGCAACTCATGGTGACACCCAGAAGTGTGCTCCAGTCATCTCCTAGGTGCTGCCCTGTCTAGCCATGTTGACCATCAAGGGGTGCCATCGTGTCTGCAGTGTGTCGTCCTAGATGCTGGCTCTGCTACTCGCTAAAGCTCAGGGGTTGACCAGGTGACCCATAACACAGTAGCGTGGCTAGTACCTGAGGAGTCAACAAGGGAGTCATTTACAAGGCAGTGCACGGGGACCAGGCACTCCCGTGAGAGGCCAGTATTTCAAACCCAGAGGAGGAAAGGTGAGGTAGAGGCAAAGATCATAGTGTTGGACCCAGTCAGTCCCCACTAAGTTCTAGATCAGCTGAGAACCGGTGGCCGGAAGGCAGGTTGCCTCATCTTCCGAGACCACACCATTCATTTCATGCCTGCATCTATTCAGAGGGCCTGCTAAAGAGCTCCCTGTAATCCTGCCCTCAGTTTGGGGGCATGCACCCTTGTTGGGCTACTCCGTTTCACACCCTTAGCACCCTTCCACAAGTGTCCTCGATTTACCTGATAGCTGCAAACAAGCCACAGCTGTGTTTCTGCTGCAGCCGAGTGCCTGCCACATTCACCCTTCAGAGCCAGCTCAAGTCCTTATAGGGTCTGGGTAGCTGGACCGGTCAGTGCACCTCCAAGGATTATGCACATTTTCGCCTCTAGACATATTTCAGCCACATCTGGGAGCTGGCATGTTTTTCTGAAATGTTTTTTTTTTTTTTAAGTAAAATGTTGCAGTCATGCAGTTCAGTGACTGAAGTGTGAGTTAATCACAGTGCGATCACCGTGGAGACGCTTCAGAATGAGTCGGCACTGGGGTGATGTGACGCACTCCTGTGGGGATGGCAAATGGATGATCTGGCTGTTCACTTACCCGCCATTCCTCTCTCTTTCTCCCCTAGGAAGCAAATGGAGGACTGTTGCGATCCTGCCCATCTCTTTGCAATGACTAAGATGAATTCCCCCATGGGGAAAAGCCTGTGGTACGATGGGGAGTTTTTATACTCATTCACCATTGACAATTCCACACACTCCCTTTTCCCCCAGGTGAGTGCCGTCCATTTGTTGTCGTCTAACTCCTTGTATTTCTCACACGAGGAAGGGTAACGTGAGTCTGCTGACCCCCCCCCCCCCCGGGCCTTCCCTCTTCACCTTCCCCTTTCTCATTTTAATCTCGCATATTTTTTTTTCTCATGTCTTCCCATGTTTTTTGCTGTGATGCAAGGGTAGGAGTAAGAGGTTAGAAGGAAGGACTCCACAGAGCTACTTTTCCTTCCATTTAGATTTCAGTCACGGAACTGACGCAGACAGTGGCCAGCGAGTGGTGGCATCCTAGAGCCTGAGGTCGGCCGTGGAAGATCTTGAGGCTCTGAAATAAGAATGTTTTCTCAGGACGGATGCTGCCACTGGAGAGTGGGGACCGGATGTCTTCTCGGAACTCTTCAGTGCCAACCTGTGGCTAGATTCTTGCCATGGAGTGGAGGAGTGGTGGGCACTGAGAGAATTCCGTATGACTACTTTTGAAGTGGTCTAAAACAACCTCTGTTTTCCTGAACATTGCATTGAAATGGTTTTTACTAGGTAGTTTAATTTTTTCTTTTAGAGAACTCCTAGTGGTGGTGGTGAGGTCTTTGGCGAAACAGCCATTAGGGAGAAGTTAAGAAATGAATTTTGTTCTTGCCACGTCTTCTGGGTGACCTTAGTTTGGCCAGATGATTGCTTGCAAAGAGGATTCATGCTTAGCGCTGGACAGTAGGACTCACCCTCTAAGTATATCTGTGACTAATGAATAACAAGATCATTATTCAGGGAAAGGGTCCTATCAACTTTTCACATCAAATCTGGAGTCACAGCCTCGACAAAGCAAGCCTGTACTGCTGGGTACAGGGTTCTAAGTCAGCTTACCACAGAGATGTCTGCATAGCCGTGCTTGTGGCTACATCATCCATAGTAACCAGGAAATAGACCCAGCCTAGATCCCCACCAGCTCAGGGATAGAGAGGATGTGGCATACACACAAAGAAAAAAATTCAGTTCTAAGAAAAAATGAAATCACGGCATTTGTAAGAAAATGAACTCAACTGGAAACCATGTTGAGTGAAATAAAACAAATTCAGAAAGTAGATATTACATGTTTTCTCTCGTGCAGAATTGAAACATGCATGTGTGTGTATACGTGTTTGTACTTGTGTGTACATGTGTGTATGTGTGCACCTGTATGTGTAGGTATTTGTGCATGTGTACATGTGTGTGTATGTATGTACATACATGTGTGTGCACATGTGTACCTGAGTTCGCATGTATAGGGCATGGAAGTAGAAATTAGAGTATGAGAGGGAGAAAGGACTAAAGGAAGAGGATGATGGGACATATGTGGCATGAACGCAGAGGGAAGAAATATTTGAGAGGTGGAGAGAGACAAAGAGAGGGCAGGAGGGGGACGGGGCAGGCTGGGGTGAAAATAAGAACAAAGTGTAATCATGTACGTGCATGAAAACGTCACAAAGAAACCCATCTCTTTGTTATGCTAACCGAAAGTTAATACGTCAACAACAAAAAAGAAGCGTCCTGTATCTATTAGACCACCCTGAGGTGCGCTAGTATAACTGGATAGTTTTGGAATGCTTGGTGTTTAAATTAGGAAAAACCAGCAACTAGTAAATGGGGGCTGGGGAGATGGGGACGCTTGCTGCTCTTGGAGATGGCCGTGCGTGCCGACAAACACTGGTACACATAAAATAAAGTAAACAGAAACTAGGAAATATGGGCTGGGTTGATGGCTCCTTGGTAAAAAGCATTTGCACTGTGAGTGTGAGGGGCATGAGTTCAGATTGCCAGCGTCTGTGAAAGCTGAGCATGTCTGCTGTGCCTGTGGTCCTGCATGGTGGGCATGGGGGTGGGGACAGGTGGATCCCGGGAGCCCATTGGCCGGCGGGCCTTGATGAATCAGTGAGCTTCTGCTCCTGTGACAGGCCCTGCCTCAAGGCAAGCAGGCAGAGAGTGATGAAAGAGGACACCTGGGGTCCTCTGTCCTCCACGTGTGCTCATGGGAGTGCACACCCACACACTCATGTGCATGCATCACATACATGTACAGCATACTATACACACCCATGCATATGCATGCACACATGCTAGTAAATCAGGCTGTAATTCTGTGCCAATACGCATGTGTTCTTGCATTGCGTTGTTGGCTGGCAGGCTTCCTATTATCATATGAAAAGTATGGATTTGAATTTTGTCTGTCTCTCTTACCTTGGATAAGTCACCCGACTCTGGTGAGATTCAGCTCTCTTCCCTGTATGATGGAGAGAGGAGTATGGGTCCTACCTATTCACAGAGTGGCAGTGTAGGCCAATTTATCTCATGCATGTGGGTGTGCACTGTAACCTCTGATTGTCAGCGCTGATAACCCCCTGACTTGAGAGACTAGGCTCAGCAGCCAGGGCAGGCGGCCTGAGGAAATCACCCTGGGCCCCTTAGGTGAAAAGATAACTCGTCAGGGGAACAGGTGCTTCCACCACTAGAAGAAGGGTGAAGCATCGGCCAAGATGCTACTCGCAGAGTCGAGTTCCAGAACTAGACATATAAGTGTTCTAGGATCAGAACCTTCTAGAACGATTGCCATTCATGTGGCCGCAGTCACCTCCAGAAGAGGCAGTCGTCAGAAGATGGAGTTCAGGACTTCCCTTTCTTCAGGTCTCATTCAGGTCCGTGCAATGGATGCAAAGATTAATTTCAGTCCAGAACACCTGCTGCCAAAATGTGGGAGACAGGCAGTGCTTCAACCCCAAGATCCAGCAAGATGGTAACGGAGAGTGAGCTGGTGCCTACCATCCTTGTGAAACTGGTGCTCGCCGGGCGTGGAGGCGCAGGAGGCTAAGGCAAGGCGAGCCCACCCAGGATCACAGTGAAGGTTACAGCACACCTGGCATGCTCCACCTAGACTAGTCTGCATGGCGACCTGTGGAAAGATAGCGTCCCTACTGCACTGCCCATTTGTGGAGGGGGCAGTCTAAAGTGCAGGGTGAGTTCAAGGCCAGCCTAAGTTACACAGCAAGACCTGGTTTTTAGGACAGACAACACATACCGATGAGCTAGATGAAGGTGAGGATGGAAACAATTGTCTCTAACAGTAAGTGCAGAGGCTTTTGGAGGGGAGGGTTTCCAGTGCACCCAGGGACATTTACCTCTATAGTACGAAATAGGTTTGAGGGAAAGAGATGGTTAAAGAGACACAAAAGAGACTGCCACCATATGTGACAGGCGCAGGAGCAGAAGGGAAGGAAGCATTTCCTTTCAAAATGTGTACAGATGAATTCTGTGCGGGTCACTGTCCACAATGATAAAGGAAGAAGGTGCTTTTCTGTGGGAACCCTGGATCATTACACCACCGCGCGTGCATAATTATGTAAAACGCCCAGTGAATACACTTCTAAGGTTGCATGTGTATTTCCTGTGAGGTTCTGAAATGGTTAACACTCTGGAGAAACAGTAGCTTCCTGTGGGTGCCCCTCCCCCGTATTTCTAGTCTGTTACAAGCAAACTAAGTTGCCATCTAGTTGATGTCCTTCCTTTATGTGGCTCATGGGGGGGCAGAACATGTATGCACAAAGCAGGCGAGTGGGCTCTGCTTGGTTTTGCCAGCGCGAGCAAAGCTTGGCTTCCCACTAGTGCACTGGCCAGCCATTTACACGGCTGTGATGGGACCAGTTCTGACTCAGAGGCTCCATACAGGGTGGGGCTGAGCTGCTGCTTTCATGGCAGTGGAGTTATAGCAGGAAGTGGTCACGACAAGCCCTAGCCCCCAGAGACAAGCCCCTAGCAAGCTGCTGCTTCCAGGTAAGCGTCTGCCTTCTGTCAACACAGAGCCTTCCGATAATCAACTCAAAATCCGAATCTGTCTCTGGGCTAAAGCGTTCTTTAGGCCACAGCCCCCATGATCTAACCTTCTCTGCACAGGGGTGCATTGCTAACACCCTCCCCCCCCCACTGCCTCTCTGTTCCATCAACTCAGTTATCAAGATGCAGTGGCGGACTGAATTTCAGTACAGTAATTCCCCAGCATCCCCAGGTCACCCATGCTACTGTTGCGTCCCCTAAACACTCCACGTGGTAGCCAGGATTCCTACCTTTGCTACTCCTCTGCCTATGCTTACTCGTCATTTTATTGTTACCACCAATGTACACTTGAAGAGAAAGGTGCTGTGTTTGTGGGGAATTTTAACAGGCCCTCTTTAGGGTTGTGTCTGCAGACAAGGGCTCTGGAGGGTACTGTGGCACGAGGATGTCACATACACCAACGCTCTGTTATACACCACAGTCTTATACATTTTACACGGACATGTGTTTCACGGTTTCCAATAGCTTCATTACCAACAGTATGAAATTCTGACACATAATGCTATTTAAAGTTCTCTCCTGATTCTAGGACTTTGGTGGGAGCCTCTGAGGGATGAGCTCCCTTCTTTGTAGTAGAGTGATGCTTCTCACATCAAACTGATACCCATATCCACCCACTCATTTCAGGGTGCCTCGTCTAGGTCCCACCCAGGCTAAACTTCAGGGGAACAAGAGCTCATGAAGTTATGTCCAAGTGTCTCCGTGAATGTCTTCGTGAAATAATTGTTGAACATGATTAGGCATGAAGGCTGATTTACTTATTTCCCTGGAACTTTTAATAAAGGATTCTTGGATTACACTTTAAAACTCTCAAGGATGGGAGCTAGACTAAGATTTCTGCCCTCTGTGAAATGCTTGGCTCATTATACTTGCCAGTTTGGATTAAGAGACACCTGAATTAGGAGAGCACACTTCTGGCTGTACCTGTGTGAGCACGGCCAGACAACTCCGGGGGAGGATCCGTCCTAACATGGGTGATACCATCCAAGGTGGGGCTCCAGGGGGACAGAAATAGGAGGAGGAAGTCGCTAATGTAGGCATGCTTCCTGGCTCCCGTGTCAGCTCAGGCCTCCCACAGACTCCCCGCCATGGAAACACTGACTTTATACTGTGTGTGTGTGTGTGTGTGTGTGTGTGTGTGTGTGTGTATGTGTGTGTAAGTGTGTATGTGTATGTGTGTATGTGTGTGTGTATGTGTATATGTATGTGTGTGTATGTGTGTGAATGTGTGTGTATGTGTGTGTATGTGTGTGAATGTGTGTGTGTATGTGTGTGTATGTGTGTGTATATTGTGTATGTGTGTGTATGTGTGTGTATGTGTGTATGTGTGTAAGTGTGTGTGTGAATGTGTGTAAGTGTGTGTGTGAATGTGGGTGTGTATGTGTGTGTGTATATGTGTGTATGTGTGTGTGCGAGTGCGTGTGCACACCTTGCCTCAAACAACAGGGTGGGTGCCACGAGGTTGTCCTCTGGCTTCCGTGTACATGTATATTAGCGCACATGCACAGGTACCACACGCTAACGCACACCTAGGCTGGATTAACATTTTCCTTATTAGTGAAGGATCTTTTTGTGGTCCTGGGGATTAAACTCAGAACCCAGGGCTTTAGTACCTGAGCCACATCCCCAGCCTCAGCACTGTCCCTTCTAAGCCTTCATGGTCCAGCAGTTGCAGGAATTATAATAAATAAAATCTATTTTTGTGTTAAAATACATTTCTTAGGAGAAGCATACATTTCTTTGGACAAGGAAGGAGCAGGAATGTTAGAAATCACATCTACTCTGACACAATCTGAAAAATATCCCTCTTTGTACAATAAAAATGTGGTTACCCTCCGACTCTCTTCTCTTGAAGGATAGTCACTTAGTGTGGGTCACAAACTAGCCCGGTTTCCTCTGAGTGGTCCCCGGAGCCGCGTGCAGGGAATAAGCTCATGCCAGCACTCGCTCCTCAGTTTAATCAGCACCCCCACTGTGCTCTCCTGAGACTGGTCAGGCTCTGTCCTTGGCCTCTGGGAAACCCAGTAGGACATTTCAAAATAGTTTCTGGAATTGTCTCAGTTGAAATGGCAGTGTACGTTTTCCCTCTTCATAATTTTCTCAGCTCCTGATGTTCCCGTGTCTTACAGCAATTTCCTTTTCCTCCTAGTGAAGCCTGCATGCTGCTATAAGATTACTGTAAGACATGCCTTTTCAGCTGTAAAGAGGCTGGGCGCAGGGCGTTGCCAGGTGTGTGTCATTTGTTGCCAGGCTTGCTTCAGAACTGCACGGGTGCTCCCTTTCTCAGGTAATAGGAAAGTAAAGGGTGGTTGGTTCAGGGGCGGGCTCTGGCCACTGCGCACCATCAGGCTTTCAGCATTCTTTTTGCTGAACCAAACTAGCCGATGGCCAAGGAGATACCTACACTGGTTCCGGGATCCCAGCAGGAGGAAAGAGACGAAAGAGAAGTCCTGACACACTAATGTTCCTGTGTCACTGGTCAGGACTGAGTCACATGCACCTGTCTAGCCAGGGAGGCTTGGCAGTTCAGGATTTGAGCTCCAGGACGACACACTGCGTTTGCCAACCCACACTCCATGCTTTGCTTTTGTTGCACTGCCTTAGCCCAGCCTGTCCTTTAAACATCTCTGTCCGACCTCTACATGCGCGTGTGTGCACGCGCACACACACACACACACACACACGAAACTGTGCACATGCATGCACACACATGAATCTGTGCACATGCATGCACAAAAACCTTATAGCATTGCATTATTTCTTTTGGAGACAGCATCTCCAGTAGGTGAGTTAATCCTTGTTGATCACCTTGTGAAACTGTTAAAGAGTTCAACTTTCCTTACCTTGGATCAACTGGGGTCTTTTCTTTTTTCCACCATTCAGAGGAAAGCAAGAGTGTAGAACTGGAGACTACGGGGTCCTCACAAGGCACTATCTAATTCTCTCTCTCTCTCTCTCCCTCTCTGTGTCTTTGTCTCTTTCTGCCTCCCTCCCCTCTCCCTCCCTCCCTCTCTCCCTCCCTCCCTCCCTCCCTCCCTCCCTCCCTCCCTCTCTCTCTCCCTCTCTCTCTCTCTCTCTCTCTCTCTCTCTCTCTCTCTGTGTGCCCCAGTAACCCAGAAACAATTACAGAAACCAGAGCAATTACATTGTTTTGATAGTTGCAAAAGAGAAATCCAGGTTCCCAGACGGAATCAAGCATTTTTTGCATATTGTTTCCTTGTAGAAATCTAGACCATTCCTCTATTATCGCTGAATAACTTGGGCAAGTCACCCTGCCGGTTTTGGTTGAATGCCAATATTGCAGAACATTGTGGGTAATACAGCATAAAGATCCAGGTCCACCCTTGACCTTTATCTGATAACATTTGTGATTATGTATAATTGATATTAGCTACATCCAACCCGATTTTATGATTTATAAGATGGAATGAATGCCCTCTGGTTTTTAAATTACATTTTAGTACTATTTTCAGAAACAAAGTTAGAACACGGTTATGGATATGAAAGTGCTTGCTTTGCGATGATTTCTCCAAAGAAGCCTGTGCTATTACTGTGGGATATTTATGTTTTAATTATTTGTAGACAGGGTCTCATGTGGTCTAGGCTGGCTTCCAGTTTACTATGTAACCAAAGATGTCTTTGAACTCTGGATCCTCCAGCCTCTGCCTCCTGAGTGCTGGGATTACATGCATAGACTGCCATGTCCAGTTTATCCAGTGTTGGAGATTAAACCTAGGGCATCATGCATGCTAGGCAGATACTCCCCCAACTGAGCCACATCTCCAGCCTGCATATGTTCTTGTCTGTCAAAGCTTTTGTGGGCTAAAGTCTTTCCTGGGAATTTTGGTGATACCAGGAATGGATGGGAAGAGCTCTCCACTAGCCAAGGGTGGAAATCAATTTCCCAAGGCAGTGAATGAATTGAATTTTTTGAGTGTAGGGCCCAGGAGATTGTAGAATATTGATAAAAAGGTTTCTGATAAAGTATTTATTAAAAAGATAAAAAAAATCTGTATAAATAGAGGTTTCTTTTCTGCCGGCCAATTTGCAAATAAACACTCAGAAGTTTGATATTAATTATAATTGTTTGGCAGAGGCTCAGGCAAAATACTGACTAGCACTCACAATTAAATTAACCGATTTTTACTAACCTGTGCATCACCCCATGGACGTGGCTTACCTGTAATATTCTGGCATCTTACTCCTTTGGTGACTGCCTGGCATCTCCCTGACTCCACCTTCTTTCTCTCTGTATCTCTGTTTGGATTTTCCTCCTAGCTATATTTTGCCCTGCCAAATAGCTTTATTCATCAACCAATAAAAGCAACACACATTTGCAGCATCCAGAAGGACATCCCCCGTCATCTCCTCTTTTCTGTCTAGTTAAAAAGGAAGGTTTTAACTTTAAAATAGTAAAATTACATAAAATAGTTATCAAGCAAGAATCACAGTCACAATATTTAGTCTGTTTTTATTTGGCAAAAATTAAAGAAAATACTCTATCGTCTATGCTATCTTTATGAGTCTAAAGTTTTGTATCTACTTTGTGTATCTTTTATCATAACTAAGGGAAACTATAACTATTTAGTCTTCAGCCCATCAAGGACCTCAGAAGGATATAATATCAAGGACCCCAGAAGGATATAATATTACCTAAGTGAACTGGAAGTGTACTGTAAGCAATTCTAAAACTCTAGCGATGAAAGAGACATCTGGTAGCCTGGACAGTCACATGACATCCTTCTGTAACGCTGGGGCTTCCCTCTTCAGCCTGAAGTCCTATAGTGTCTGGCAGACTTCTAAGTGAAGCAAGAAATTCGAAACCGTCAAACTTACATTGGCAGCTTGTCAGGCATTTCCTCTGTGTCTTGCAGAGTGTCTGGCAGACTCTTCCATGAAGAAGAAAACTTGAAGGATTGTCCATCTTGTTTTGGCAAGTTTAGCAGTCACTCTCCTATGGGTCCTGCACGTCCAGTTTATATAACATACAGATAAGCTGTCCAGGCAAATGCCCCAATGGCTAGCCTTGCCACACTGAAAGCAAACTCCATAAGGAGCTTCTCCGATGCCCATCATCTTCTTCAAGTAGTTGGTACTGCCAGGAGCAGATGTGTCTCACTGTTGAGAAAAGTCCGAGTTCTTAAAACATTTTAAATATCATATTCTGTAGGTCTTTGAAGTGTTTGAAGCTTACCTATCCATCTGAAATATGTCTATCTAGAAAAAGTAAAGTTTGACTGTTATGATGACTATGAATTTGTATTTCTTAGCTGTACACTACATTTTAAATGAGCTGTATAAGCATAATACCTTAAATAGGTGTAGAAGTATACATACAATATAACAAAATTAACCTTAAATTTGTATCAATAAACCAAACTCCATACCAATGTAAAGTATTCATTTCTATATCATATTCCCTTTTTTCCTTTAGAGATTGACAGTGATCATTAATCATTTATAACCAAGCCCCTTTAAATGAAAACAAATATTTATAAATAATATATTTGGAATTTTGGCACAGTTTTCTATGCTATTTCCTGGCAACCTTATGGGGATCCTGAGAAAATTTAGAATTATGGTTAAATCTTGGCTGTATTAGACTGTGAGGCTGTATCATCTCAGTCAGTTGCTTTGAAACTGTTCTGGATGTTGGATCACCTGGGCCATCACTCTTATCGGAGACCTCTCAGGGGGTCTTACTTGATCAAACTGAATAAGCCTGGAGGAATCCACAGCTTCCTATCTTCTGTGGAAACTAAAGCAGAACCTCTTTTCCAAAGCAACATGTCCTTAGACTCAAATTTTGAAGTCAAGATACCTTTAAAATATATATGTTGGTTCAATCTCAGCAACCACCTCTAATAACTCTCTCTAACTAGTTCATTAGCAGTCAAAAGTTCAAAGAATATAATATACATAATCCAGACTCCCTGTGTATTTTCCGTCTTTACCTGGCCCATTATAATTTTTCTTTACTTTGTCTTTGAAGGACCTCAGTTTATTATCCTGAAATTTTTGTTTTTTTTTTTTTAATCTATGACTTTGTCTATCTTATAGCCTCTCTCACCAATGCTTGTGCACATTTATCAAGCATACTGTGACCCGTTTAGAGGCCATTTTGGTCTGAATCTGTTCTTATTGTGTTTCTGTAATTCTTTTCTGACCAGGAGAGTTTTTAAAAATGCTTAGCTGGCGTGACTAGGACCAACGTGGTAGCTTTGGCTGCTAACTCTACCCTGTTCTGCTTCCCACCATGGAGGAAGTACCCAGGAGAGTCACACTCACCCTCAGCCCCAACTCTGGGGTCCATGCTGCCACTAGGTAACTTGCAGCATGCAGGTGCTCTGTAGTGGGATCTCCTGAAACAGCCTTCAGTGCTGCCAGCTCGAACCAGGAAGCCATCTCTTAAAGGAGCCACCCATCTCTTCACCACCAGCAGACACAGCCTATCTGAAAAAGATGTGGCTAACAAGAAGTTGTTTCTGCCTTTGTTTTTGTGTCTAGAATCCATTTCTTTTAAAGCTTTTTCAGGCTTTATGTGGATGTATGTGCCCCGGATTGGCGCCATATGTAAATGGAGGTTTCTCTCCCACATGCCAGTTCTGGAATAAATACTCAGAGGCTTAATATTAAGTATCATTGTTTGGCCAAAGGCTCAGGCATACTACTGACTAGCTCTCACAATTAAATTAACCCATTTTTACTAACCTGTGTGTCACCACATGGCCATGGCTTACCTGTAATATTTTGGCATCTTATACCTTCAGTGACTACATGGCATCTCCCTGACTCTGCCTTCTTCCTCTCTGTATCTCTGTTTAGATTTCTTGCCTAGCTGTATTCTGCCCCAGCACAGGCCAAAACAGCTTTATTCATCAGCCAATAAGAGCAGCACATATTTGTAGCGTGCTGAAGGACATGCCACATCAATTCTGCCGTAGTTGGAGAACAGGATAAATGGAAAGTGCAGTGTGAGGCAAATTACTAATTTCCATTGATTAAGTTGAATAGAAATTTCTGCCCGTAGCTCTTCAAAGTGCTCTACTATTGAGGCGACAAGACAAGTGGACCACCACAGGACTGCCGAGTATTTACTGTCTTTGTTTTTAATTTTAGTGCCAATATTTTTAGACATGCATGTTTTTGCCTGCATGAACACATATGCACCACTTGTGATCTTGGCCTGTAAAGGCCAGAAGCGGCATCTGATCCCCTGGAACTGGAGTTATAAGCAGTTGTAAGCCACCGTGTGGGCACTAGGAATCAAAGTTAGGACGTCAGTACCATTCCCAGATTATTTCCCTGCGGGAGAAGCACAGCCCACCCTTTGTTTCAGTTGCCCCAGATACCAGGTGAGACAGCGCCATGTTCTTGCCATGGGCTCTCAACTCCTGACAGAATTCAAGTTTCTGTGGACGCCGAGAATGTGGTCCCATAATGCTGTAGAGCTTCTCAGACAAGAACACAAGGTCTCACTCTCTGCTGTGTCTAGCTCCACGGAACCTGACCACACAGAGGAATCATTAAGGCATCATCTTGCCCACTTGTTAGCTAATGGGTTTGTGGAGGGGGAGAAGCTTTTTGAGGACAAGATAACATTTGGAAAACTGAAAGCGAATTGTTAATTAAATAAAAGATTTCGATTTCTCATGAATCTAAACTCAGGGTTTTCAGATGACTTTTGAATTTTTATAAAGGTTGGAAAAAGTATTGAGATCAAGGTGATTGTAATTAAATCGGATAATGTTTTTCTTTGGGTTGTCTGCTATTAATAAAGCAGTTGCTAACCAATCTTTCCATAATGGCATTAATTAACCATCCAGAAGAACAAAACCTTTCGTGGCTTAATCATCTCTTAAAATGCCCTGCTTCGTGATGACATTACACAATAATAAAATTTCAACTTGGTTTTAGAAGGGATGTTCAAGCAGAACTGAAGGATTTTTTTTTCTTAAATTCAATAAAAAGATTCCCATTGTTAATTTAGATTAGCATCCTATCTCACATAACAAGGAATCTTTGCTCAGAATTCTCCCAAGATATCTTATGGATCTTCTTGAATCAGATTTGGCTTCTTCTCTGGTCCCCTTTCCAAGTTTCTGCCCTGCCAAGGTGATGTTTCTTCAAGTATAAGTTAAGATTCTGCCTGCATGCACTTTGCCTGTAGCTCTAACTATTGTCCTGTTTGTTTCAGGACAAAAAGTAACTCCTTAACTCCTACCAAATCCTCTTGACCTTGTATCATCTGGGCTTCCAGAATCCCTTTGCATAGGACCCCTGTCTTTATACTCAATCTTACTGGTCTTCATAAAAACATGTGTGTTCTCTTATATGACAGAGATTCCAAATACATACTCCCCTTTTCTGGAAGCCCCTGGCCGCTTCTTAGTTAATTTCCGGGCTGCCTCACTGCATGAGGGCCCGTTCTCCACTTCTCTGGAAAGCTCTCCGAAAAGCTATTCAGTTGGGGGTGATAGGGACCTGCAGTATCCCCGAACATAGCATTGTGCCTAGAATAATAGAGACTTAATAATTCTTAGCATAATGAATGAATAAATAAATGAATTAGATTTCTGATTTTTCTTCCCTAACACATACGTTAACATCCATCTGACAAGTTTCTTTTTTAAATTTGGGACACGTGTGAACAAGCTCAGTATTTGATAAATATCCCTTGGGCCTTCAGTTCGCCATGTTTGCTATGTGAGTTATCTGTTGTTGTTCATCCTTGTCCCCAACCCCCATCGTTGTACTTGTCCTGTAGACATGCCAAGGTCCCTTTGGAACCAGACACTGCTTGGGTTTTACCACATGTGCTCACTCACTAGTCGCTTCCCACTACTGCTCTGGTCTGAGCTATTGTGTAGAGACGTGGGGTTCGTTATCAGAGTGGAGGGGGCAGCTCTATGCTGGAAGAAGTATGTTTTGGGAGTTCAAGCCTGGAGCCTTTAGGAAGAGAATGTGACTATTGTCAGTTAGGTTACGATGAGCCTGCTTCGTTACTGTCTGTATTTTCCTGTTGCTGTGCTCAGATACCTACAGCAGGCAACTTAAGGAGGAAGGATTTGCTGTGGATTACAGTTTGAGGATAAAATTCGTCATGACCACGAAGGCATGGCAGGCTTGGGGCTGAGGCCATAATGACAGGAGTGTCAGGCAGTTCGCTCACCTGTTTTCAGACCAGCAAAATAGACAAAGGTCAATTGCAAGTAAGCTTACCCCAACTAGTGACTCATTGTTCAAGTCTCCTCTCCACTCTCTACCACCTCCCCAAACAGAGCTCCCAGGAGAGCAAATGCTAAAACACGAGCTTGTGGGAGGAAGTTTCCATCCAAGCCTTGATTTAACCCTGTGGCTTCACGGCCGTCCTGTGTGGTCATATATCACTACAAGGTCTTAGGCGCCATCTCGCAGGACACAGCGAGGGAGAAATTGCTGTTTTGTCAGAAGGTTTATAACTCTGGTTGAAGTTGTCAGTGTGGCTTATCTTTGTCTGCCTTCCAACCTGACCCACATGGCAGAGGGACAGAGCGTTCAGAGCGCCGAGAATCTGGGCCCGTAAGCACCTCAGTTTCCCTGTTGGCGGTTTCAGCCCTGGTATTAAGTCTCGGTGTTCCATCTTAATTCAGTCTTCCTACCTTCGAATGTTTCTGGACAAACTTCACCACAAAATACATGAGTGGGATTCATGTTTTTAAATTAACATACAGCCTGCTTGTTTTCAAGTCATCTTGGCTCAGTTTGCGGGAGAAAGCATCTTTTCGTTTGGAAGCGCTGCGGAGCCAACGTGTTTAGGAACGAGGCCAGTAGATACAGCTTCTCAGAAACCCTTTGCCAGAGACAGTCATCAGTTTTCAACCCCTGGGAACTTGAACCACTGAGGAGGTTTCAGCCTGATTACAGCCGAGGCCGGGTGTGCGAGGGGCTAGAACAATAGCCCCTTAACCCGAAATCTTAATGAATTTTCTGGGATTAGAGAAAGCCATAAATGTAAGTAACCCCTAAAGTTACTTTTCCAGCTTGTGATCACATGTGAAGAAATGGCCTTAAAAGAAGCACCAGAAGGCTCTGCAGCTTTCAAAAGCCAGCCAGTAATGGGTCAAAAACTTAAGTCAGCTCCAGCCAGTAACTCCAGAAGGCATCTGCTAGCTCTATGGCTGAACTTCTGTTCGAAGAGCAAATAGAAGCAAGGAAGGATCGGGAAGACAAAGCCTGTGGCTTGTGGAAATAAAGGCTGAGTGGGCAAGATTTGTAAGACATGGGGTGCATGAAGCGAGGGCCAGGAAAGCTTGGACGTAAAGGCTGACTCTTCCACACCGATCATTGCCACGTATTCGAAAAGAACATACTTAATGCAAACAGAAAAGTTGTGTTTTGGGTCATGCTACATCACAGGACTCTTGAAAAACACAAAGTTCCTTTGCACTCTGATGACTGACAGAAAACTAGTGAACAACAGGAGGGTCTAGAGGGCTGAGGGGTGGGGAAGGCAAGTGTAAGAGGGTGGCTCAGGGGGAGGTGACGAAAAGCAACATGTTCTCAGGGCAGCGTGAGTCACTGGGCTTGTCATCGTTAGCAGCTTAGTAGCAATACCGTTCCACTGTGAATTTGCTCAGCTATTAAAACATTTGTGAATATGCCTATGCATGTGTGCTTGCATGTGTGTGCACACCGTTTGTGTTCAGGTGTTTTCAGAGGGCGGACGAGGCCGTCAGATCCCCCGAGCTGGAGTTATAAGTGGTTGTGGGTTGTGAGTAGCTGGGTGCTGGGAGCCATACTTGGGTCCGCTAGAAGACAAGCAAGCTTCTTTAACTCCTGGGCTATTTCGTGAGATCTTTATTTAATAGTTTTAGTAAGTAGAGGTAGTTTCTCAAACTTATTTCATAAATGAGGGGAGTGAAGGCTGAGAGAGGAGAGGCTACCTCAGTTTCCTACGGAGTGGTTCACTTCTCCGCTGTCACACTTAATGTTAGGAGCAGGTTTTTCCCTGCCGATCGGTCCCGCCGCCCCGCCAGCCCCCAATAATAATACATAGAGACGCTGTATTTGATACAATGCTGTTGGCCAGTTACTATCCTTTCTTATCGGCTAGCTCTATCTTAAATATTAGCCCATTTCTATTAATCTAAGTATTTCCACGTGGCTCATCTTACCGGTCAGAGGGGCTGGCGTTCTACCTCTCTGGTCTCTCCATGTTGACTCCTCCTTCCTACTTCCTCCTTGTCTCCTAGCCCCGCCTATCTTGCTTTCCTATTGGCCAGCAGTGCTTTATTCATTAAGCAGTATGAGAAACATTTTTACAGAATGACATCTCCCATCAGTGCATGGCCATGGCATTGGGCATCTAGAAGGTGGCTGTGGAATATTTGTCTATACCCATGAACATGTCTAGGATGATACTCTTAATATCATCCATCTGTCTGCAGAGTTTGCTCCGATGAAGTCACGCTACAAAAGGGCTGAGAAAGAGGCTGGCCAGCCCCAAACTTGAGAGTGCTTCTTGTGGGCTTGACGTCATATTTAGTGTACTCAAAGAGATGATTCTGCCTCAAAAAATCATGCTGTCCGTGCGTTCTTTTCCTCATAGAGTTCCTTAAAGGATGTGTGAGTGAAAGGGTCCCTTTAGGCCAAGGCTTCACTTTCCTCAAGTTCCAGCTGGCAAGAAAAGGGAAAGTTAGGCATATAAAAGAAATTCAAACACACGGAGAACACACCTGTAACACGAAAAACAAAAGAGCCAGAGACAGAGATTGAGGTTCAGCCTGAAGATCAGGGGAGCAAAGCAGCCAAGCCACCAGAGAGCCCTTCCCTCTAACAGGGCTGCGGTGTTGCTTTCCTCCGTGTAGCTGGAGAATGAATGCTGATCTGACCACAGAAGACCCTGCTCCTGTCCTTTATACCCCTCCCCCAGTGCGGGGATTAAAGGCGTGTGACCCCAGGTGCTGAGATCATCTTTGTGTGAGCTGTTTCTTTTTAGGATTGGATCAATCTTGTGCAGATCTGGGGGTCCTTGGACTCATGGAGATCCATTTATCTCTTAACCCCGAGTCCTAGGATTAAATGTGTGTGCCACCACCTCCTAGCTTCTGGCTTCTGGGAGTATAAGTGCGTGGGTGTGTGCCTGGCTTCTCTGGCTAACTGACTTGGGCTGATTTGCTATTTTGATCTTCAGCGGCTTTAATAAATCATAAACAATATATCACTACACACCCTCCCTCTTACTCCATGCAGAGAGATTACCCTCCCTGAGGGAAAAGTCAGACGTTGCTGCAAGGGATACTGTGTAAGGAAGAGAAAAATGCAAGTGAATAGGGGTAAAAACATAGAAAAATGGACATTCTAATGACTTTTAATGGTTATGGCTTTGCTTTTAACGGCTATGACTCTCCACCCAGCACATGTATGAATACAGCAAATTGAATGTGTGTTTACAACCCGTACAGAGACTAATCCATCCCTCTCCCCCACCTTCAACCTTCCTTTCTTATTGGGTTTGTTGAGAGAGAGTCTCAAACTGTATTTAAGGCTAGCCTGAAACTCATTACGCCGCCCCCTCCCCACGACGGCCCCATCCTTCAGTGATCCTCCTAAATTAGCCTCCCAAGTTCTGGCATGATTCATGTTCCACTATGAAAGGTCTTAAGTGAACCGTGTTGGCATGAGAGCAGAACATAACGGCACATATGTATGACCGTACCATGATGAAACCCATCACTTTGTAGGTTATCCTGAAAAACCAGGGAAGAGAAAAAGGAGAGATTAACATGCCTGTTTAGGAGAATATCTGAAACATTTTAAATCAGTGTTTTTACTTTAAATTAGAAATGGTAAATAAATTTATTTAAATAAATGGATTTGGTTCCTAAAATTGTAATGTTTTTAGGTAAAATATTTAGGAAACAAATGAAAATCGAGTGTATTAAGAAAAAATACAGATTGAGTAAGCCGA
Source organism: Cricetiscus sungorus (assembly GCA_030556225.1). Taxonomy (NCBI): domain Eukaryota; kingdom Metazoa; phylum Chordata; class Mammalia; order Rodentia; family Cricetidae; genus Cricetiscus; species Cricetiscus sungorus. The sequence goes on along the minus strand of JANBXA010000735.1, from coordinate 47,572,054 downwards.
CTATGTTTTTGTAATTGTGTATGTGTGCATGTGTGTGTCTGAGTCTTTGTGTATATGTATGTGGGCATGTGTATATATGTGTGTGTGTGCGCGGACATTTGTAAAGTGTGTATGTGTATGTTTGGTGTGTATCCACACGTTTACAAGTGCAGAGACAGGAAGTGGATGTTAGGTATGTCTTTCTCAGACTCTGCCTTATTCCCTTGAGACAAAAGTTTCTCCCTTGAACTTGAAATTCTGACAAGGCCCTTGCCTTTGCTTCCGATTTGTTGGGGCTGTCAGCAATGGCCACACCCAACTGGTTTTTTTTATGTTGTTTTTATTTTCACTGGTGCTGGAGATTAGATGTGGCTAGGATTTCCTTCGACATCAGAGGTTCTCAACCTGTGGGTCGAGAATCAGATACCCTGCAATTCAGATATGTACGTTATGATTCATAACAGCAGCAAAATTGCCGTTATGAAACAGCAACAAAAATAATTTTATGGTTGGGGGCTCACCACAACTTGAGGACCTGTATTAAAGGGTTGCAGTGCCAGGAAGGTTGAGAACCACCCCTCTTGATGCTGATTCCGGGCTGTGGGCCCTAAGTCAGGACTTGACTCAGCCCTGTTGAAATCCAAATCTTTGGCTTTAGCTGTTTATGTGGCCTTGCCTCCCTCGTTCTGATTAGTGCACTGTAAAATGATAGTGTAATAAGTCTCTCCCATTATAGTGTAGTGAGATGTGGGGCAGCCCATTGAAGTTTCCATGTAGAAATAGATGAATACCTTATCAATACGACCCAAGAAAGCCTGATGAGGAAGTTGACACAACAGCATTCTTCCCTGTGAATAGTTTAGTATTATAAACCAAAGGCCTAGGACATCTCACCCTGCACCTGACTTTATCTAAGGATGTCTTTGAGGGAAATGATTGGACCAGTGCTCAAGGTTATGGGGTAGCAGGAGAAACACGGTGTGGGCTGGGTTAATGACAGTGTCTTTTAGAGGGGGCCTCTTCTGTAAAATTATCCAAACTTTATCGTCCGTATCAAAGAGAGAATAGACTTGACTGATATCCTCCCCCCATCACTGCCATAATTGGCGACAATTCCAATTCAAAGGTTTGTTTACTGTCAATGGGGGTTGTGGTCCCCCTGCCTCAAACACCTAAGGGCTAGGAGGAAGGGGTGGGCACCATCGCCATTCAAAGGTGTCGACAGAAGGTATTCAGTGCTAAGGAGCTGGTGACGACTCTCACCACTGCAGCTGACTAATGTGGTGACATATGACAGGCAGAGAGACCCACCATACTCTGCCAAAGCCATCAAGGCAGACAGAACGCACGATGGTGGGGATGCTGGGGAGTCGCGAGTGAATATTAACATTTTTCTCAACAGAAGCTAGAGGAACTTTTCAAAACCCCTTTGGAATTTTTTTTTCCCTGTAGAATCCTGGCTTTGTCCTTTTCTAACCACCCCTCAAGGAGCCTCTTGCTTTATTTGAGCTCCAGGAGGAAAAGGGGATTTTCTCAGTGTCAGGCAAGTCTCAGTCACAGGCAAAAACTCCCCTAAAACACACATTCCTGTACTTTAATTAGTAATTAGGGTTTGCCCGGCCCGTGACCACCACTCTTTGAGTAGTTGAGTCTGCTGTCGTCTTGTCTGAGTTCTAGAAAACCGCATGCAAACCACACCTGTCCTCCAGATGAACTTGATCTGGCCGCTGCCATTTTTGAAAAAACCATGTGAAGCATAGGCCGATATCTTGTGTATGTCTGTGTGTACATGCTCACGTTTGTGTGAATGCACATGTATGCAGAGGTCAGAGGTCAATCTCGGGGTCCTTTCCTTTCGTGCTTTGTGCCTTGGTGTGTGCATTGAGAGACTGTGAGTAAATCCCTGAATCTTCCTGTGGGGACTAGATCAGAACGCCCAGTGTCTACATCTGTTGCTTTCTGCCTCGTTGCCTTGAGACACGATCTCTCACTGAATCCAAAGCTTGTCATTTTTCTGTCTAAGCTAGCCTGGCCAATAGCCTTTCAAGATCTAGCTGTCTGTAGATCCCATGCTAGAGATACAGATGCATGGAGCCACACTAGGCTTTCTAGGTGAGTGCTAGGGATTTGAACTTGGGCCCTCATGTTCGCACAGGGAGTATTAGTTACTTTTCCTATTCCTGTGCCAAGTACTTGATGTGAAACAGTTTAAAAGGGTGTGTTTTCTGGGTGTCTGGGTTTACATTTTGAGAGAGCATCTATCATGGTGGGGGAAACCACTGTGCAGGAGTGCGAGGCAGCTAGTCACAGGAATAGCCAGGAAGCAGAGAGAGAGAGAGAGAGAGAGAGAGAGAGAGAGAGAGAGAGAGAGAGAGAGAGAGAGAGAGAGAGAGAGAGAGAGAGAGAGAAGAGAGAGAGACGAAACCCTCCACTCTTCTCGGGGTTCCCTTTTATTCGGTTGGAGACCAGAGGTCGTAGGTATATGCAGTCTGAGGAGGTGGGTCTTCCTTCCTAATTCAACCTTCCCTGAAACACGCACGCACGCACGCAGGCACACAAGGACAGGAGAGAAGAGACAGTGACAGAAAGGCAGGCACACTCAGAGGCAGAGAGAGGCGTGTTTCCACTGTTATGGGTAACATACCACAGATGACCACTCACACATAGCTTACAGCCATATTGGAAGTCCTTATTCCAACCAGCTGGGACCACATCACACCGTTTGGGGACCTGGTGTAGTCCCAAGTGTCCATAACGCAGGGCTTTTTGAGGCAGAGACCATGCCCAGGCATTTTGCACGGCAGCTGCAGAAGGCTACTTCTTGAGGCAAGCTGTCTGACGGAGGTTAGGATAAGCAGTTAGCTGGAGGGGGTTCTACACAAGCAGGTAGCCTAACAGAGACTAAGGTAAGTTAGTTAGTGCATCCCGGCCTTTGGCTCCTATAACAGAGTTGAGTAATTTTCTGTGGGCCTCTCCACCAAAGAGATCAAATTCTAGTTAACCCAGAAATGTCCTCAGCAAGAACACGATGGGCACCTCTGGACTGTGGAGCCCCACCACACCGTGGGGACCTAAACCCAGCCCAGTTAGTTGACCGTGATGTGCGAGAGGGGTTGAGAGCATCTGGTTGATTTTATGCAAGAATATTATGGGATACTTCCGTTCCTAAACTCTACCCTGAGATGCTTTCAACAGGGTGGAAGTGAGGCCGTGTTAGTAGCTTTTCTATTGCTGTGATAAGACACTGCTCGACAAAGGTTCACTTTAGCTCACAACACTCAGGTCATTATCACTGAGTGAATTCAAAACAGGGGCTCAAACAGGAGCCAGGATGCAGGAACTGAAGCAGAGACGATGGAAGGAAGTTCCTCACTGGCTTGCTCCTCATGTCTTCTTCAGTCTGGCTTCTTATAACACCCAGGAGCAGAAGCCCAGGCCTTCCTGCACCATCATCAGTCAAGAAAATACCCGACAGGCTTACTACCTGTACAGCCTTAGCTTATGGATGCATTTCCTCAATTCAGGCTCCCTCTCAGGTGATTCCAAGTGTCATCTTGTGTCCAGTTGACATAAAACTAGCCAGCCCAGGTCCCCCAAAATATGCACCGTAAGTATGAGTGCTGAAGAGTCTGATTTATATTGACCACATTATGAAAAGGGGAGAGAAAGTGGCCACAAGGCAGAGTGAAGTAAGATGTGATTATAGGTGGGAAATTTAGCGGTTACCTCAGTGAGTTACTCATCAGGGCGTCTCCTCATGATAACAGGGGAAGCCTTGCTAGGAATAAAGTCTGGTCAGGAGTCAGCTTCGTTCCCTTTGGTGCTTTTCAGAGCGTGGGGAAGATGCAGACAGCATTATCCCTACAAACATCTGATGCTCCATTTCATTGTTTAATAGGTCAAATAGTTATACATGAGACAATCAATTTCACTTTTGTTTCCACAGTGCAAATATTTAATTAGCAGGCAACTGATCTTGGGCTGTTAGTTCAGGTAATCAGTGAACTGAGTTAACAGTTTAGCAATCCACTATGTTGCCGGCTAATATACGGTATTTATGGCTGAAGACAACATGGAAGTCTTAATCCACGTGGCCTTTTGATGGAGCGCCCACCAAGCCAGAGGTCGGGATTTTTTGACCTGGCCCTTTGCACATTGCCTGGTGGCTGGTTCCTTGACAATCAATACTCGTCAAATGCCCTTAGCTGAATTTTACTTGATGTCTGTAGCTCTTGATCTGGGGGGGGGGGATGAGAGGAAGGGGTATTATTGTGTCCCTTTTGGTGGCAAGGTCACTTCCAGAAATAAGTAAGAGAACAGGAAACCAGTGACAGGCATCAGCCCTGCTGTCAGCACTGTCCTCATGGTGACATTTTGGTGACGGTTTTGTTGTGTGCTGGGGCGGGGGTGGTTTCCTTGAACTGCCTTGTTTGGAAACATCAACAGAGACTTCCAGTTTGAGGCAAAATAACAGACAGCAGACCCTAAGCTTTCCCACGTGCTAAATAAGTGATCTTGTCCAATTCCATGTAGATTTTTAAGCCGATCCACACAGCCCCGACACAAAACTCTCATGACTCGTTGGGGATAAATGAACTCTAACTTGCATCTAATCTGCTTGCGTTGTCAAGTGCTTTTTGGGCGTGCAAACACAACCTATCTGGCAGGGCACCTGCAGATCTGAAGCGGGAAAACAGTTGCATGGGAGATGATGGAGGGAGGAGGATAGGAGGGGAGCACGGGTGCTGCAGCGGCTTCCATCAAGGTAGGGAGACACATCAGGTTGTGTTTGAAGAAGCGTAGTACCTGAAAGGGGCGGAGGGGACACTGGCATCTGCCTAATTAATGTGGGGCAAAGAAGACGAGGCAGAAGGCCCGTGGTGGGCGTGGGTTCTGGGTGAAGATCTGAGTCTGGGGTGACATGGTGGGGCTTTTAGTTTGAGAATGAGAGACTTGCACCAGGCTTCCTTTTGAAAAACTTAGGATATGAGTGACTATCATGGGGATGAACTGGAGGCCACCAATATAATCAGTCTCTCTCTTTCTCTCCCGTCCCTTCTTCTTGTGTGTGTGTGGTGTGTGTGTGTGTGTGTGTGTGTGTGTGTGTGTGTGTGTATGCGCGCGTGTGTACACGTGCACGTGCTCTTAATTACATTGAGGGGGAGAATCCAGGAACCTCTGTGACAGTGGATGATGGGATGAGTTAAAGAGAGAAACAAGCAGGAACCAACTCAGGATTCCTGGTCTGGGATGCCAAGGCCCTGTTGGTTCACACAAGATTTTAGCTTTGTATCAGATATGATGTCTCAGACCTCAGAGGTTGTTTGTAGCCAGTGTTACAAATGAGAAGCCCACGGGACTGTGGCTCAACAGAGTAGGAGGGGAAGCATTGAAGCTGGGGGCCGGCTGAAGGTGGATGGGGTTCAGGGCCTGTACTTGCTAACATAGGGGGTCTCAACCTTCCTGATGCTGCGACCCTTTACTGCAGGTGCTCACATTGCCATGACCCCCAACCAGAAAATTGTTTCTGTTGCCACCTGGCAACTGTGATTTTGGTACTCTTATAGATCGTAATGTAAGTATTTTTAGAGACGGGAGTTTGCTAAAGGGACCATGAGCCACAGGTTGAGAACCACTATGCTAACAGGATAGTGTCCTCTTTATGCTTCTTAATGATGTCAGGCCCTCCTGCTTTCAGTTCTGTGTGGAGGAAATTGCCCGCTGCCTTTGAAATGTTATGTGTTCTTTGCATTTCCTTATACCACGGGGAAATAACAGCTCCAGTAATTTCGGCGATTTTTGAAATGAGCCACACGAGGCACGGTGTAAGGCACAGTCTCTGTCATTGCTTTGCCATTCAGAGACAGAAATGACACCAGCAATAAATGATTAACTGGCATATACACACACATACATACACACACATAGATGTCCAGTGAGTCTTCCGAATGTCACCATATGGGGTGTGTTCTCAGCCAAGAGATTATATATGCAAGTATGCCAAATTTCAAAGTGTTATTTTTTATAGTGGCCTGAGAAACAACTTTTAATAGACAAAAGTACCCAGTTTATAATGGACATACAAGCAAGAGGTCCTGAGTCCCATCCGCAGCACCCATATAAGAAACCTGGGTGTGCCATTTGCTTGCAGTTCCAGCACTGGGGACGCAGAGACAGGAGGATCCCTTAGAACTCCCTGGCCAGCCAGCCTAGCCAGATCTGCAAGCTCCGGGTTCAGTGAGAGACCCTTCTCCTAAAAGATTAGGGGAAGAGGGGTTGAGGAAGACCTCCAATGCTGACACTGAGCTCTCGCCACACACACACACACACATATGCATACACACACACACACACATACACTGTACACACACACATACACACATATACATACACATGTACACACACACATACACAGACATACACATACACATGCACACACACACATACACATACATGCACACACATACACATACATGCACACACATACACACATACACATACATACACATACATGCACACACATACACACACATACACATACATACACATACACACACATACACACATACACACATGCACACACATACATACACACATATATATAATATACATGTACACACATATACAGAGAAATATACTCAGTATATAAGTGCATCATTCAATTTCCAATTTTGCATGCTCTGTAGAAAACACAATACTGACTTCCCTTTTTCAAATCACAATGATGTTAGCAGAGAGGGGGCACCAACCTCAGCGTTAACATTGTGGGGACATTGTTCTTACACAGCTACAGAACTGTTAAAGATGGTTGAATGCAGAGTTCTGCGTATAACCTACAGCCAGTATGTACACACCCCTAGAGAAAGTTTGGGATAATCTGTTAAAAAAAAAATTCAGTAACTAAGTATCTGTAAAAAGAAATATTTTCCTTTAAATAAATGAACCAATTACTAGATATATTTTTTTAATCACATAAATGCTTTCACATGCAATGGAAGAGTGCAGCCAACATTCTAATTTGGACCCCCAAGGACTTTGTCACATGACAGAGAGAGCGCATGCTGCCCGCTCACCTCCTGGAAGTGACTGGGCCTTCTTTGACTCTACAAAATAAGAGTATTTTGCTTGGTGTGGTGCCAGGGGGTACCATGCTTGTTTTTAGGGATTTATTTCTGGGAAACTGTTCATCTTCAGTTGAAGAAGCGAAGCAATTGAGTCAGAGACAGTTATATGCATCTGAGGAATATTGGTGGAGGGTTGGGGCTTAATTGGTGTGTTGCTTCCAATATAATTAGGTCCTTGAACAGGGCAGTGCAATTAAATATGTTGAGGGGGGCATAATCAGGTGGGTGGATGATAGTGTAATTACATTCATGAGGGGGGCTATAATTAGACGTGAAGCCGGGAGGGATGTGTTTAGATGCTTAGGTTGGAGGTATAATTAATGTATGTGCAGGAAATTATGTGTGTGAGTGAAGTATAATTAAGTGTGAGCATCCATCTCCAGTGATAGGTGAGGGGACAGAGGAATCATTGGGCTGGGCATGGTGAGGTATGTGTTGATGTCCATATGGTCAAAAACTTGAAATTTTCATCAAGAAAAGCAGGCATATGTTTTGACATGGTGACTAATAGCCGTTGGCATGGTGGTGGCAACCTTTCGGATCATTTGAAAAGGCTAGCAAAGCAAAACTACTTATCTGGGATAATTTCAGCTCTATACTTAGTACCTGTAGTCATTCTTCCTAACAGTCTCACTTGATGGCTAGGATTTTTTCCCCCATAGCTTTAACTTATAACTAGGTAAGGAAGTCTTGTTCTCTGTTACCATGAAAGAGAGAAGAGGCTGGAGGGAAATAGTAGGGTGAACAAATAATGATGATAAAACCTCATTACCTCCGGTAACAGCAAAAACAAGAACCCTTCCCTCCCGTTTTATCCCCCTTTGTATTGTCAAGTGTGAAAATTAGCATCAACTTTTAACTAGGAGAGTGCCGCCTGAAGTTAGACTCATAATGAAACCAGCAAATCTTAGCCATTGACGCTCAGATATTCCGAACTTCGAAAACAGCCTCTGTTCCTGCATAGTTATGATGTCTACCCTACAAAAGAGCGACAGAGCAAACGGAGTGAACCGTTGCTGAAATGGGGGAACTAGAAAGTCACACGGCACGCAGTCCTTTGGACACTCCAGCTGCTGGTGGCAGCACTGCTCAGGGGTGCGGTCCTGCTGAAGGAGGTACATCGTCCCGAGGCCAGCTCTGTGTGCTCACAGCCTCTCCCTACAAGTTTCACACTTGTGTTTGGAGATTTCCGATCCTGCCGCCGTGCCTCCCCACTGTAAGGGACTCTTGTCTCTCTGGAATCATAACTCCAAGGGAATTCTTTTTTCCATGAGGAGCTTCTGGTGGTGGTGTTGATTCCAGCGAAGCATTTGGGATGCTCAGTTGCTGATCTGTGGTTCACATTGCTGGTCATTCTGTTTGCTGTCAGATTTGACAGAGAATGCCAAACCGGGAAAAAAAAGAAAAAAAGAAAAAGAAAACAAAACAAAACCTCACATTTTAAATCTCATGGATTTGAAGATGTAGTAGATAGACCTTCAAAGGCACCAACAGATTAAAAATATGACTTTGTTCAAAATCTATGTGAATCCTCTAAACTGAAATTACCTCACCCAAAGATATAAACATATAGCAGTGTTACAGCAATATGCTGAGTGCCTTTCTCCTTGTTGTAAGAAAATACCATGAAGAAAAAAAATCTTAAGAGAAAAGTAGTTTATTTTGGCCTGCCTTTCCGTGAGGACACAATCTATCATTGCAGGAAAACATGGCAGACGCAGGGAAGGCATTGGTAGAAGCAGGCAGCTGGCTGGTCACATTGAATCTGTATTCAGGAAACTAAAAGAGAGAGGAAGCAAATTAAGCTTTAAAGACTCAAGGCCGCCCCAAGTGACAGACTTCCTCCAATGAGGCCCCCCACTTAAAGGCTCAGCGTGCTTCCCAAACTGCACAGAAGTGCGGATGGGCAGCTTCCAAACTGTGCAGAGAGGACAGAAACAGCAAGCTACCTGGTCACCCTACGTTTCACAGCAACGTTGGTACAATCAGTTTTGGCTAAGGCCAAGAGTACTTGACAGACCACTATAGAAGCAGGGAGGTAGAAAGGCTGTCTTACCCTGACTTGGCATGGTTCATCAGTTTTCTATGTCTGTCTCCTGCAAGCACATAGGACCGCATGTCCAAATCAGTGGTCAAGGTGGGGGCAGTTCTTTGTCCAAGTGGCCATTAGCTGAGGAGAGGATGAACTCTAGGAGGAGCGACAACAGTGCCCAACATATTTTTGGGAAATGCACAGCACTGTCAGGAGCAACAGTGTCTCATGTCAATAGAGTACTAATATTAAAACATGTAAATGCCATGTTCTGCAGGCCTACGAAGTGTTTGAAGATTAAGCATCTATGTCTGACTAATGTCATAGATATAAGAAACATGGGTGAAGATAATCTGTAATACTCAGGAACCTAGCTATAAAACTGGTTGAAATTTCCCTGAGTAAATTACTTTAGTAGTATAACTATGTACGTCTCTAAAACAGAGGTAGAGTAGAAATGTCTTGACCAGAGGTAGAACTGTATAGTGAGCTAAGCCCATGGAGGCGGCATTTTCACACCGATGCCCCATGAAGGAATTTAACCTTATGTATAGTAACATTGATTTTATATAAATAAATGTATCATAATGTACAAATATCATATATGTATATAGAACTTCACAGTTTGCTGGTGATGCTCAATGACCTCATCTTCCTTTAATTCCAGTTGGAATGACATCATTACAATTGCTTCTGATGTAGCACTGGCAAGTTGGGGTGCCTGGGAATGAGATTCTAAATCAGTTGACTTTGTTATTGTATTTCATCTATCTAAATATGTCCTAATCAAGCCTTTCATTTAAAGCAATAATCTTTATTAATATAAGGAATGTGGCACCTTACTAACATATTTGTCTATAGCAGCATGAAAGGAGATAAATCAGAAAACACAGCATGGAGGGTCTTCATCAAAGCACTTCCTCAAAATCATAAGATTCACATGGTTTGTCCCATGTTTGCTAGAAGGAGTTCCCCTGTTACACCCCATTCTGGACAGCACGAGCCATTGCCAAGTACCCTGAACCTAGACTAGAGTAATGTTCCATTATTGTTAGGTAGATAACACCCACATATTTTCTCAACTAGGTTTTTCTCGTTGAAAGCTTTAGAGTAGTGCTTTTGTTCGCTGGTGTATTAGTGTAGCCAGCAGAGTGCTTCAGTCACTTGAGAGCATTTATTGAAATGAAGTGACATGGATTTCTTCTGTGAGGCCAGCAGTTAAGAAAATAAGGGGCAAGCAAATGTCAGAATAAAATCAGGTCACTGACTGTTCCCCAAGTCCTCAAGTTTTGCTTGGGGACTTTGGAGGTGGTGCTAAGCGTGTAGACATATATTACTCATCTTTTCTGCTAATGAAATGGTTCTTTATTGTAAGGTAGAGTTATATGGTTATACACGCCATTCCTTTGTCTTGTCCATGAAAGCCCTTGCAATCTAGAATTGCCAAGGCTTAGACGAGTCCATGAACTCTGGTGGGAAGAAACGAGGGTTGCTTTTCCGGAAGCGCCGAGTATGCTGTGCCCATCAGCTAGTGCTCCCACAGGGTCCTGTACAGTGTGGCCTCCCTGTGGAGGGAAGGAGCAGAACACAGAAGCTTGTGACATCTGCCCTCACTGACCCATAGCCTGGTGATTTGGTAGTCAGAGGGCAGCCTGTGTCCGTCACGTCTGTGTAGCTGCTTCCGGAATCTAGATGTCCAGCGTTCCAGATTCTTGCCTGAAAACCTGGGGAGTCAGTCCTCTGTGTTCAAGGCCTCCCCTTTAACAGCTAAGGCATTGCGGTTTAATAAGGGTCAGGATAAACAAACAGGCCGAGTAGATGTTTATTCAGGGAGAAATAACTCACAATACAGACAGATGAACACCAGCAGGTTGCACCGGAAGCTCTCTTCTCCGCATCTCGCCAACAAGAGAGCGTTCCTTGGCTCCTCCTCAGACCTAGTTCCATGGGTCACTTCCGCCTCTGGCTCCGCCCCCCCCAATGGGTGTGGTCAGTGCCACAGAAGCAGACAAAGTGAATATCTCACTACACTAAGGGGCTTGGCTTGAATATATAAATCCTGCTATTAGTGGAGAGTGCCTGGGACCACCCCCCTGGCTTACTCACTACAGCATAACTATGTGAGATTCCGATAGTGTATCACCTATTGACTGCTTATATGACTTTCCAGTATATATATATATATATCCGTTTGTATATATAGGTGTATATATACAAATAGATATACATTCATACCATACGCAGCAGACTCAGGTCATCTTTCATCCTACCTCTCCCGGTCAAGGACACCTGTGGCCTTCATGTTGTCTACCCTGGTTTACCCTTTGTCTGGTAGGAGCACTATTCCTCCTTCTTCATTGCTTGCTTGCCTCTACTTGTTTCCCCAGGATATCTTCGCTTTTTTATTCACCCGCCCTCTGCCGCTTGACTTTAAGTGCCCAGGCAAACTGTGTAATGGTTTGAAAGAAAATTCATTGGAAGGTGTGCCTTTGTTGGAGTAGGTGTGCTCTTGTTGGAGAAAGTGTGTCACCGTGAAGGCTGGCTTTGAAGTCTCATTTGTGGTCAAGCCTGCAAGGTATAGGACTCCCGGCTCCTTCTCCAGCACCAGCTCTGCCTGCACGGCACCATGTCCCACCATGATGGTAATGGACTGACTCTCTGAACTGTATGACCCCGCCTCAATGAAATGCTTTCCTTTATGAGAGTTGCTAGGACCATGGTGTCTCTTCTCAGCAACAGGGAGCCTAAGATAACCGCCATTTTTCACTTCGCACAGACCAGTTCCCTGCCTGCGTGCTCAGTCATGTACTGAGCAAGGCCACTTGGACGTCTGAAGGTCATGTTCTCAAGACCGAGCTCTTAGTCAGGGCTCCAAATACGCCCCTGTTGTGGTCTTCTATAGCCCAGGAGACAGCAGGTCGCCTGTTGAGGACAGAACTCTTGGCACCATTTTCCCCGTTCCTCTCTTTCTCTGTTCGTTTGTTCCGTCCTTCCTTCCTGCACACCAAGTCCATGTGGCACTTCCTCCGGGCCCTCCAGACGCTGACCTCGTTCCCCTCTCCTGTCACCCTGTTCCAGGCCACTAAAGTCCCTGGCCAGGAATATCGCACCAGACTCCTCCCTGGCCCCTTTTCCTTCCCAGACTGTTCAGCTTGTTCTCATTCCAGCACAGGTCTTGATGCCACCCCAATGCCCGTTTCCACTGACTTGGTTCTCTGGATAAAAACTACTCTGCTTATGACACCCTACATGGCCTCACTCACCAACCTCCCTCCGTTCCTACTAGTCTTCATTCCTCCTCTCTCTCGGCTTACTCATCTGCAGACTGAAGAGGCTCTTGGCCCTTATCTCACCCCAGGAATGTTTCCTCCTGAAGGTCTTTGAACAGGAGATGCTACACATACCTAAGCTCTCACGCCGGCCGTCAGCTCCTACAGGAATCTGTTCAAGGGCTTCCTGTGCACTGTTGACCTTTGCAGTTCCTTAGGAAGCATCTCCGGACCCTCTTGTGCCAATCCGGCTTCTCTCCACAGACCACGCCACCATCTGGCCCACTGTTCATTTCCCCTCATTCCTTTACCCTTCTCCGTTTTCCTCAGTACAGTGTGAGTGTGTGAGTGTGACCTTGTCCCACCAGGTCCCGCTGTCCTTCTCAGCCCCCAAATAAACACACGGATGCTGTATTAGCTATAAAACTGTCAGCTGATGATTAGTGCTCAGTGGCTAGCTCTCTCTTAATTATTAACCCATAACTACTAATCTATCTATTTATACATGACCTTATCTTACCGGAGAACGCCCGCCACGTCCTATCCTGCCAGTCTCCACATGGCCTCTCTTTCATAGTCCTTCTCTGCCTATCTTTCCCAGAATTCTCCTCGTCTCCTCCTCCCGCCTCTCTCCCTGCCTCATTGGCCAAACAGTGTTTTACTCATCAACCAATGAGAGAAATAAATATACAGAATGACACCCCCTACCGTGTGAGTGCCCAGGGAACACCGGTTTTTTCTTTGTCACTCACCACCACTCATGTGTCTCATTTGTGGAACACACAAGCCAACGTGACTCCATCTCACTGATTGCAGACATTGCTGTTTATCAAGTGTTGTTTCCAAGTCTTCATTTGAAGAATGCCTAAGAAAAATGTGCACTGTTCTGAATGGAATTACTCCCCCTTGCCTGTCTCTCCTCACACCTCCCTCTGGAGCAGTTTATTGGGCTGATCTCTGCTGTGGAAATGCAGACAATTCTTTCCTCCCAGTGGGAAAATGCTTAGACATTATCCCGCAGACACCACATATTTTTTCACCGATATTTACATAGCTCTGGCTGTTCCTATTACTACTAGGAATCAAGAGAATAAAATCTTCTCGTGTTGGACTAAGTGCCCCCTTCAGCTACCAATGAAAGCTGAGACTCTCGGGAGTTTTTTTTTTTCCTAGCTGAGTTATTACTTCCTGCCTATGCAGGAGCCTCCTACTGTATATTCATAAACGAATTCCATTTTATCTTTGGTGTAGTCTTTATTATTTGCATATGATCCATGCGAATGGTGTGACCTATCAATCTGCTTGCTTTCTAGACCAGTTAGTCATGTGTGTATTCAAGGTCTTTTCCCCCAGGAACTCCGATGAGTTCTTGTTCCTGCGTTCTGTTCCAGCAGCTCAAGGAGCCTGGGTACCTGGCAGATCTTGCTGACCCAGCCAGATGAGGCCAAATGATTCATTTCACTTTCAGGGACTATTACTGGGTTTCCATACTTCCTGGCACTATAAATAGCACTCCAGGGAGCACTCGGGCACACAGAACATTTTCTTTGCAGTCTAGCTCGATATTTGCAGAAGAAAGTCACATGCTGTCTGGTTTGACACAAGTCACCTGTCTCTTAATGGCTCCCAAGTTCAAAACAGAAACCAATCAGCGTGCTCTGCTCACAAGCAGCGTGCTTTCTTCCAGCAAACACCTTGCTTGTACTGTGCCCTCTACCTGAGTATTCTTCTTGTGGTGTGCGTGTGCGTGTGCGTGTGTGCGCGTGTGTGCGCGCGTGTGTGTGTGCATCTCTGGAGCACACGATTCTTCTCTGCTGGCTGGCCCCTGAGGGCCAGAATCTCCTTGTCTTCAACACTGTCCCCCACCCCCCCAAGCTGGGATTCCAAGCACACCCAGTCCCACTCAGCTGTTTCATACAAGTTGTGTGGCTCACGCTCAGGAGTCACTGTCACCAGGGAAGCACATCTCCATCACTCAAGTGACAAAGCTTTGTCCGAGTGTTGGGTACCGTACTGTCTCCTCCTTCTCGGCTTCCCCTCCTGCTACGTCACCAACTTTATGGTACAGATTAGTTGTCGGTGAAAGCTCCCACTTCCCGTCTCGCCTCTCTCTCCACACCCCACGCTGTGACTCTCGGCTCCTCAGACGTCCGGGTCCTTCTGCTTGTCTCCAGCAGTCGCCACCATAAGGCATACCCAGACACTGTTGGGGAGTGATGGCTGACGGTGTCATTGCAGTCACACGGGAGAAGCAAGCTCACTTGACTTTACTGCCTGCCTAAAGCCTTTTGAAACAACCCTGTGTTTGGCTTGGCCTTTTCTGTTTCCCCTAGCAAATACCCTGTGCTATGTGCTCAGCCAATTTGAGAGAGAAGACCAACAAACAATAATGTCGTTACATTTAAATATGTTCCGGGAACTTTTTGTTGTTTTGCGTTACCCCCCCCCACCCCTCACCCTGTGCCCCCTTTTAGCCCCAGAGAGACAGGCCAGCGTGGTCCTCAGCTGCTCAGTGATGTCCTCCTTCTTCTCAGGATTCCTCTTGCCCCCCAAGTCTGCCTTCGCATCCCTCAGGCCTGCTGCTGTCAATCATGATGTCAGAGCGCTTGTGTGTTCTTTGCAGTGAAAGCCCGCCTTGTTTTCTGTTGCTAGGAAACCCCCTTCCAGCTGCCACTGAAGAAATGTACCGTGGTGGGAAACGGTGGGATTCTGAAGATGAGTGGCTGTGGCCGTCAAATAGATGAAGCAGATTTTGTCATGCGGTAAGAGAGCACCCACAGCGTGGCCTGTGACTCCTCTCCTCTTTCCCACCCTTCTGTAAGCCAGGTCCTTTCAAACCTACTGGCTTGCAATTACTCCCCTGCCGCCTGTCCTTAGCTTGTCTTCAAGCCCGCATGCAAGCGAGGTTAGGAGTGCACTAAGGGGAGTGAGGGAACTTCCCCCCAAGACATTCAGAGCTGAGCAGGCTCCACAGTAGTGGAGGTAGCCTCTGCTGCTAATGAGCGCGGTAGGGAGAAGGTAAGGGCTCAGACCTTCCCTGGGATTATATACGTGGGTGAGTCAAACCTTGAAAAGTGCTGTCCCCTCGGGGCTGACTGCATATGAATAAACATTTCAGTCATTGTCCATGCGCCCCCTCACTTCTTAGTGTCCCCACGGAAGGGTTAGAAAGGAACAAGTGGGAATCTAAAGATGGGGGCGAAACTTCACATCACAAGGAATGTCAGTCAAGGGATCTCAGCATGGGGATGTGGGGACACGGACATGAGTTTTGGTAAAGGACAAGAGGTCCCTTCAGGGCGGAGCCTGACCGAGGGAAGATACCTTTAAACTGCAGCCTGGCAGCCTGTGCTGAGCAAACACTGCTCAGGAGACACGTGTACAGCACAGACAGCAAGTGACTGCACCGGTGCAC
This sequence comes from Cricetiscus sungorus, assembly GCA_030556225.1. Taxonomy (NCBI): domain Eukaryota; kingdom Metazoa; phylum Chordata; class Mammalia; order Rodentia; family Cricetidae; genus Cricetiscus; species Cricetiscus sungorus. The sequence continues at coordinate 47,556,235 of JANBXA010000735.1, read as the reverse complement.
GCGGAGGCTGCTTGGCCGAGAAGGGAGACAGTGTTAAGAGAGAGGGCTCTAGAGAGAAATCTCAAAGCCAGGTCACGATAAGGAGTGGGCTCTGCACTGAGAGGTCTGAGAGAGTAAGGAACAGGGCTGAGTGATAGGGCCATTCAGGATGGGGATGTGGTGGGGAGGGAGGGGGGGGGCGGGAAGGGAGAAAGTGAGGGAAATGTCGAATGATTAACAAGCTCAGAGCTAAGCAAGGCCCCGGAATATGAATGCAGCTTATCTGTGTCATAGTGTGGAAAAAATAAAGGAAAACATGTCTCGTTGAAAAACTTTGTCTCAAAAAAAAACTTTGAGAGGTTGGAAGACTCTTTCAGGTTAACCCCAAAATTTCAAGGACCAAGGAATGACTGTGAAACAGGGTTCTGTAATCAGAAGTATGGTGACATGTTGTTTATGATTTAATAAAGCCACTGGAGAGCAAAATGCAAAGCTAACCACAGCCACAGAGCCAGGCAATGGTGACACACACCTTTGTTCCTGCAGCCACACTAGTAGGCTATAAAAAGCTGGGCAGTGGTGGCACATACCTTTAATCCCAGGACTCAGGAGACAGAGGCAGATGGATCTCTGTGAGTTCAAGGCCACCCAGATGTCAGCACTTGGGATCCCATGCTCCTGAGGAGTATGCAAACTAGGAGCTGGGCATTCAGTACTCAGTCTGAGAATTATTCTCCAGCCATTCCGATCTTCAGCTTGAAGCTTGAACCCCAATATCTGAGTCTGGTTTTTTTTTTATTGTTCATGTTACTGGTTAAGACTTAAGTTTGATTCCTGGCATCCACCTACAAAGCCAGGTGTATTCTCACTTCCAGAGATGGGGAGGTAAAGGCTGGAGGATGCCTTGGGCTCACAGGGCAGCCAGTCTGGCTGAGTGGATGAGTTCAGGTAAAAGATCTGAAGTGAGAGACCCTGGTTCAAAATATAAGAGGGAGAGTGGCCAGGAAGACACTGTTGAAGACCACTAGCCTCTACACACACACACACACACACACACACACACACACACACACACACACACACACACACACACACGCACACACACACACACGCACACACCGGCGCAACACACTCACACACATGCACACGCGCACACACACGCATGCACACGCACACGCACGCACACACTCACACATGCGGACACACACACACATGCATGCACACATGCACACATGCACACGCGCACACGCACACACCATGGGTGCACATGCAGGATGGGGGTGGGGCTCTAAGAGTCCTCATCCATCTTGGAGCTCTGAGCTGTTCGCGAGTGTTTCAGGTGGAGCCATTTTCCTAGAGAATGCCACAGAGCCTCAGAGGAGAGTTGCTTTGCCGTCGAGAGGTGTTGTTGAACTTGTGGCAGTGGGGGTGTGGGGCGTAGGTGTGGGGACAGGGTTCCCTTCTGGTTCTGCCTTTCCTTCGAGAGTGCTCTACGGTAATTTTCCACTGTGGGGTTGTGCTTTCTTCTCCATCGCCGCTTGCTTTATTATTCTATGCTTGCAGTGTATGCAGGTAACAGGGACAAGGACTAGAGCACTGTTAATTTAGGGCACCGAGTGCGGCCCTTGATGCAGGATATGCACACGTGCGGAGTCCTTCCTCGTCCCACGGCAGCCTGTGGAGCAAGGGTTAATAAGTCAAAGCGGAGCTGGTCTCACGGTGCATCCTTCTCTACAGCTCCAATGGGTGCTGCTTGGGTGTCCGTCACGAGACATGGGAGAAGGTGTGGGAGAAATAAGTACGCCATAGGATTGGACAAAACCTCACAGGAAGCAGAGGCAGATGAGGGTGGCAGGGAACCCCGATGCTGGCAGGCCCCCACTCCAATCCCTAGGATATTACATGAGGCTGAGAAGCTAATAAAGAACACGGGGTTGGAAGGACGTGCCGACTGCACAGCTGAGCAAGTTGTTGCCCTGTTACGGCAGGTTTTTCCTACTCGCCGGCCTCCGGGTCCTGCCGCCATTGTCCTGCTGCCACGTGAGCCCCAAATAACAGAGACTCTGTATTTGATACAACCCTGTTGGCCAATTACCATTATTGTTTATGGGCTAGCTCTGTCTTAATGATTAACCCATTTCTACTTATCTAAGTATTTCCACGTGGCTCATCTTATCCGGGAGCCGCGGCTGGCGTCTTCCTTCCTCCATGCTCTACATCTTGACTCCTCCCTCTATTTCCTCTTTCCTCCTCCTGGTCTCCTAGCCCCGCCTATCTAGTTTTCTATTGGCCACAGTGCTTTATTAACCAGTATGAGAAACATATATACAGAATAACATCTCCCATCATTGCCTGCATTGTATCATTGCACCTCTGCCGAGGAAGGAGTCATCCCTCAGTCAACCCTGATCTTATATAAGCATCTATGAATACTGTGTTGTTGTCGACGTGTTGACAGCCCTTTTGAACTTTCAACTCTCTGAAGCACAGCCGAGGTGCTTTCTCTAAACACGGGTGAAGAGATGTCAGGAGAGCTATTACAGTGAGAGTCTGGTGCAGCAGCTCCCCCAGACCGTATGTAATTAGGAAGTCCCATGGTTCTGTCCACCACTGATGGTCTCAGCTCTCATCCTGTCCTGCAAGCTGGTCCACCCTGCTGAGTCTTCCCTTAAATTGGTTAACCTGTTCGTCCTGGAGGGTGCGCACTTGCCCTTGTGGATAACTGTCCTTAGCTGGGGTGGGAGGCCTGTCCTAAGAGGTTTTATTTGCCTGGAATTTAAGGTGACTCAAGAGAAGGGCTCAGAACACTAACACGTCTGCTTTAGCATCCAAAGTGCCGGCCAAAACGAGGGCAGAGATGCTGGCCTCTCCTCTTGAGCTCACTTATCCTGTAGCTTTTTAGCAAAAGCAGATTCTATTGCTCCTGGTGTGTGTGTGTGTGTGTGTGTGTGTGTATGTGGGGGATGCACGTATGCATGTGTGCTCGCATAAGCAGGGCCACCACTAGGAAGATGAATTAACGTAACATGTAGAAGAGCCATCCTAAGCGCCATCTGGGATCATCTCATGGTGTCCCGTTTATCCCAAATAGACTGGAATAGGTTAGCCTTTTACGCAGTCTGCTGTTGATACTTTACAAGTTCAGAACGATTGAGTGCCTGGGGGATTAGAAAGCATGAGGCACAGGCAAATGAAGTGGGGTAAAAAGGTCTCCACATAGCTTTGCCTATGCAGTATACCCAGATTACAGTTGAGACTTCCAGGGCTGTCCTTCAACTATTCCATAATGTTCTTTGCATAGACGTCTTAAAAGTATATCCTTCAAAATGTTAAAAAAAAAAAGAACAACCAATTTCCCATTTTTTTTTCAAAGTGCACATTTACTCTTTAACCAAAAGCAGCGCTTTAAAAACAATCTTGGGGGCTGGATGTGTGGCTCAGTGGGTAGAGCACTTGTTTAAAGCTGGATGTGAGAGGGCACACCCCTCGTCCCAGCACTTGGGAGGTGGATCACAAGTTTAGGGTCATCCTTGGCTACGTCGGGAATTTGAGGCATCCCTGGGCAACAGGAGACCCTGTCTCAGAACATCAGCAACACATTCTTGAATTCAATTTCTCTAGAGCATGGGCAAGGCAGAAGTAATAATGATCACACATTGAAGACAAACTGCTTGGCTCCCAGTCACTGCATGGAAACAGTTTTGGAGCCTTTTGGTGTAATGTTCTGCTTGCACACACACACACACACACACACACACACACACACACACACATGGGCACACACACATAGGCACACACACACGCACACGCATGCACCCGCGCATGTGCACACACCCATAGCTACGAGCTACGTTTTTCCTGTGTTGAATCTTCTAGCCAGCACGCCCATTTCTCACCCATCCCCCTCTTCCATTCTTGGGTCTCTTTCAGGGTTACAAACATCACCATTATGGAGACAATTTAAACAACTAATATCTCCCTCAATTGTGCCAACAAGCAATAATGTGAAATTTGGGACACTTTATACAATTATGCCTTATTAGAAACAATTTGACTGTATTAAATGGGCCTTTTATGCAAATCTATGTAATTATCAATTAGGAATTGAGGAGCTTAAATGCTTAGTGCACTTTTCCTAAGAAAAGAGATACAGGGAAACGGCACTGTTTGTGCTGGAAGAGGATGTTTACAGAGCAGAAGGCAGGACGTCTCATCAATATGCACGGTCATCAGTTTCAGAAAGCCACATCTAAAAATCTATCTTGCTATCAGCGCCCCTCTACTAGAGGAAAAAAACAACAAACAAACAAACAAAACCAGCCTTCGAATTTTATTGTTGTTTTGGTTTTGGGATTTGTTTTTGTTTGTTTACTTATTGATAAAACTTTTCTTGAGGTTTTACTCTGTACTAGGAGATATAAATGGCTGTAGGCATATGAATCATGGAACACAGAAGAAAACAAAATCGTTGCACGTGAAAACAAATTTTTCATTGACAAAGCAGGTTACCTGGGCTCCCTAGCAAAGTTTAGAATTCTACGGTTGATTCTCAAATGTTAGCAAGGGCAGTCCAGACCAAAGCATCCCTAAGGCAGACATCCAAATTTCAGTCTGTGTATTATTTGGCAAGCCACCTTGCCTTTGCAAAGGCCAGTTAAATAGTGCAGTTACACTGCTTCGTGGGGCCTGGGTTGATGGCTTGAGTACACTCTTCTGCAAGACTCCCGGGGAAGCTACATGGGGTATGGTATTTTCAAGGGTTTGTAGATGCCTCGAGAGTCGGTTTTGTGGGCATCTCCTTCCCAGATTTCCACAGCTTTCCACAGTGCCACTGTCTGCTTTCAGTGGACATTCAACAAGTCGCCAGCTAGCTGGCTGACTGTCCTGTGTGTGGCTACCAGAAAATCCAGTTTTTTATTACCCACAAGCAGATGAAAGGGAGATTTTTAATCAACATGGAGATGTTTCCATCTGGATGGCCTGGTGTGGCCAGAGTCATGGGGCTCAGAAGAAAGAGACTGTGGGGAGGGATCAAGTCAGCTGATAGGTGAGTGGGCAATTTCTTCTCCCAGGGCACATTGGCAGGGGAAATTCAGCAGATTACAGAGACCACAATATTAGTAAAAACATCATTATGTATAAGTAAATCATGCAAGCTAGACATGCCCCAATGTGGTAGGAGTCAAGTCTGACGTGTGGTTGGAGAGGAGGGTTCAACTTACAATGCATATGCAAAATCAGACTTCTGTGGTCTTTCTGACAGGAAAGTTTTGAACTTTGGCTGTGGGGAACATTAAAACCGAGACTTTTAAACAGAGTTCTCTTGGTCCTTACTATGGCGCAGGAAGCCCACAAAGTTGTTACCCTGGGGTCTGGTTATGGAGGTACTATGGCCAGGGAAATGTGTGAACATAATGCCCACAGGCAGAAAGCCACAGGTTTGGATGTGAAACAGCTGCTCCCCACTGTATACATTCATAACGCATTCCCCACTGTATACACTCATAAGGCGTCATGACCAAAGGAAACAGTTAGGGTAGGGATGGAGATCAGGGTATGGGTGGGTGATTGCTTTCTCTCGTGGAGAATCCATCACTTTTTAGTCTGGGAAGATGGCTCAGTTAGTAGAGTACTAGCCACACACACTTGAGGTGATGTGCTCCACCCGCTCAGAAAAGGCATAAACTAGGCATGGAGGCATGTGCTGTAATGCCAGTGTCATGGAAATGGAGACAGGAGGACCCTGGAGCTCACTGGCCCGCTGGTGCAGTCGGTGAGAGACCTTGTATCAAAAGATAAGGAGCACAGTGATTAAGGGGGACATTTAGTATTGACTTAGTATTGACTTCTGGCCGCCACATACACACACGTGGAGGTGCACTTGTGTAACACATGTGTGTGTGTGCACACATGAGAGCGTGCTGCATGCACGCGTGCATACATACACACACACACACACACACACACACACACACACACACACACACACCACAGAGCAGGAATGGTACAATACACTGTCATTCTTTGGGTCACAATACCTTCTGTCATCACCTTAAACCACCTATACCTTGGCCACATATAAAAAAAAAAAAATCAGTTATGCATTAAGTTAGTCGAATAGTGTGCGACCCAGAAGGTACTGTTATGTAAATCTTTGGAAAATAAAGGAAACCATGGGAAAACAGCACAATTCACCAGTGTTTATGTGTAGGTAGAGGATGCAGGGCGGGGCGTCTGCCCTCCACCCTCTGAGGCCACATTTCAAGCGTAAAATACTCTGTTCCATCACTTCAAATGTTGCTTCCTTCTCATTATCCATAAAGGTTTATTTTATTTTGTGTGCTTGTGGATGCTTGTGTGAGTTTACGTGCATCACAGGTGTGCAGGAGCTGGCAAAACCCAGAAGAGGGTATCCCATCTCCTGGGGCTGGTTTCACAGGCACTTGTGAGCTGCCGCATGGGTGCTGAGTCCTGGGTCCTCTGCAAGAGCACTGAATACTCCTAATGGCCCAGCCGTCTCTCAAGCCCCTATTTATTTATATTTGTGCGTATTTTTATTTTTGATGTAAGGTTTCATGTAGCCCAGGCTGACCTCAAGCTCACTATATAACCCAGGATGTTTTGGGCTCTGTATCCTCTTCCTCCCAAGTGTGGGATCATGCTTCTTATGTATTTCCAGCAAAGCAAATACATTGTAGTTATTCCTTTTCTCTGGTAGGACATCTGCTTCCGCCACTGACATTCTAAAACAACAGCAGCAGCAATAACAACAACAGCAACACACAAACACACACACACACACACACAAACACACACACACACACACACCACACACACACCACACACACACCACACACACACACACACACATACACACAGCACATCACACACACACCACACACACACACACCACACCACACACACCACACACACACACACACACCACACACACACACCACACACACACCACACACACACACACCACACACACACACACACACACACACACACCACACACCACACACACACACACACACACACAGCACACCACACACCACACACCACACACACACACCACACACACACACACACCACACACACACCACACACACCACACACACACACACCACACACACACATACACACACACACACACACACACACACACACACACATACCACATACACACACACACACACACACTCACACCCCCCAAAAAAAAAAAAAGGAAGGAAAACAAGACCCCCAGAGCTTTGCCAATGCTGACAGTTAATTAGTCATCTAATGCCCATGAAAAAGGTAAGGTGCTGAAAACAGTTATTTGTGAATTGAGCCAGAATTAACATTCCTCTTTGTGTGCCTATGGCCGACTTGATTTAAAAGTACATGCGTCATTCTGAAACGTTTCTGCTTGCGTTTCTAGATGCAATCTCCCTCCTCTGTCAAGTGAGTACACCAGGGATGTGGGCTCCAAAACTCAGTTGGTGACAGCCAATCCCAGCATAATTCGCCAGAGGTAAGACTTCATGGTTTCTCTTTGAGGGGACGGAAGAGGAAGGTTTGTGAAGTCATCAGCATCTTACAGGCCATGAGCATAATTCATCCCGGAAAACAAAGAGGGAAGCCATCTGGACCGGCAGGAAGGATGCAGGGGGGAATCGTAAATAAGGCAGGCGGTATGATGGGAGTCCTTGGTGTTTCATGCTTCCTCTGGGCTCTGGCTTCTCTCTGTAGACGGCGCAAATGACAGGGGGATGGATTGTTCTGCTCGCACAGCTCAGCATCCTGCCCGCTCATCACTACTCATATCCAGCGTGCTGGCTCTGGTCCGACTTTCCAGTCAGCCACTGCGAGCTGGCTTATTAAGCCAAAAACAAAGAAATGGCGATTTTGCCACATGCACGCACCAAGGCAGCAAGGTTCTAGAATGCACAAGAGTGTGCGGTTACATTAGATTGACTGTACTGTATCAGGCTTTGGAGGGCAGATGGAAAATCCTCAGTAGCATCAATTCCAGAACACTTGGCAGCCACGGTGGGAGCGTTTGGGGGTCAGTCTCCAGTTGACAAAGCCCGCCGGTGAGTGGAAGAGTGCAGGGCACACCGTCAGTCTGTCCCACTGGATTTCAAACTTGTTTGTTCAAGTACCCTTCAAAGTAATTTTTAAAAATACTACAATTTTCTTCACTACAGCTAGTATTCTTGGCAGGAGTTAAATTGTAGATTCTCGGTTGCTTATTTGTTTGTTACTTGTATGCTTAATGAGCACATTGTCATTGTCAAATGCCAGAGTGTTTTTTTGTTTTTTTTTTTTTTTTGGTGAGAGACGTGAACCTGGGTTCTCGGTCAGATCGCTTCTGTCACAAAGACTGCCTTGTGCATTCAAGCAAGGGTTAGTGCGTCACTGGATACATCCTCTCGCTGACAGCTAATTACTCATCATAACATAAGGTATGGGGACCTGCCAGGGTCTGTCCCCGCGTAAGATAAAGCACAGCACAGTTTGCTTTCTTCTAGAGAAAGCAGCCTCAATCCAGGAGAAGATTCCCCTGTTAGGAATGTGTGTGCCCTTCTGTGGACGGGAGGCTTTTTGCAGACTTTATCAGCAAATGTTTTCTTTCTGTTCCTTCTCTACCCCTCTCACGTGTGTGTGAGCATGTATCTCCACACACATGTAGAGGCCAGAGCTCAACACTATGTTTTTCACAATTACTTTTCCATCTAATTTTCTAAAAAAAAATTTTTTTCTGAAATGCAAATTTTTTTATAACTAAATTTTAGAGTTCACTGATTAGCTTTGTTTCACTGACCTGCAAAGCCACGGGATCCTCACACCTCTGTCTCCCAAGTGCTGGGGTTACAGGTCCTCACTATTGCATATGCCTTTTATGTGGTGCCGAGGATCCGAACTCAGGTCCTTACACTTGGGAGGAAGAACTACGAGTGAGCCATTTCCCCAGCTTCCTAGCGAACATTTTATGTATGCTCTTTTCAAAAATATACTATGCCTTTTAAGGAGGGTAACTTGGGCTTAAAAAGAGCAAAGCAACATCTCTCTACAGTTTATGACTTGTGTCTGAGATGGTGTTCCAGAAACTTCTGTCCCTTCTGCCGACTTCACTTTATCTTCAAACTCAGAGCAATGTTTCACTGTTAGCAACGAGGTAGCCATGCAGTGTAGCAAGATATTGGAAGCAAGACTGAAAACTAGAATTGAGCATAGTAGAGATGAGAAAGAAATTTCCCCTGGAGGCTATGAATGCACACTGTTTATATGAGAGGCAATGTTCTAAACTGGCAGATAGCATGGGCGTCAGGATTTGTGTGTATAGCTCAGTGGTAGAGTGCCTGCCTCCCACATACAGTGCCCTGGGTTCAATCCCCAGCATCACCAATAGACCTGTTTCTGAGTTTAATGCTTCTACACCTACTAGTTCTGTAACCAGAGTTATTTAACCTCCTTTCTGTTAGTTGGGAATAAGGTTATTCATCTCAGGGCTACTGAGAAATTGAGATAATGTAACAGAGTTAATGAAACCATGCTTACTGATGTCCCTAGTTGTTCCTTCAGAGGACCTTCTGTTGTAATACGTTCTGACCTTAGGTTAAACATGCTTTTAAATGCATGATTAAACACATGAGAAGCTGGGCGGTCATGGTGCACACTTTTAATCCCAGTATTCAGGAGGCAGGGGAGGCAGATTTCAGTGAGTTTGAGACCAGCCTGGTCTGCAGAGCGAATTCTAGGACAGGCTCCAAAGCGACACAGAGAAACCCTGCCTCGGAAAAAAACAAAACAACCTACGTGAGAAAGTTTAAGGGCGTGTGCTTGCTTCCCTAGCGTCTCCAAACCCAAATGCAGAACAGAAAGCAGGATCCTAAAACCTGTAAAGGGCACACACTGATGCTTAAAACAAGAGCCAGGAACATGCCCTCCCTGTGCTGAACCTGGAAGGGGTTTCCAGTGGCTGAAGGTCAGGAGCATTTGTCAGGGTCCAGTAAAAGCCAGCATAAATCCGTCCAGGGAAACGCTGTCGGAGTCCTCTTTGTCACATTCAAGCAAATGTGGTCTCATAGCAAGCACTTCAGTGCATTCTCGTCATTGATAACGGCCATCTTCAGAGACAAAAGGCAAATAGAATAATCCCTGGTATTTATCAATGCCTGAGAACTTGCTAAAATCGTCAGGTATGCGAAGTTACAAAATATGAAGTCATCATAGCATAACGTGATGAGTCAACAGGGAATTAAAAAACAAAGTCAGAAATGAATAGATCTTTTGGAAACGCACAGAATTAATTGCTGCAGTGGCCCGGCATCAGACTAGATGCCACTGAAGACAGAACTGGGAAGCTGGAAAGAAAAGTGAGGATGTTCCCGACATTAAACCTTAACGTAGAGCTGTGTGACTACACAGTAGGCATAAACATTCAGATGTTTCAGTAACTAGTGAACATAGTCACCTGCGGGTCCTGGGAACTGGACGAGAGATTGCACCTAGGGATTTATAGCTGCTATTCACAGATACAGCCATGACTGGGAGAGCTGACTCCGAGGGGTGGAAGGTGAACGTGCATTTGAATGTATTCATTCTCTGGTGAAGGAAGCAACTTAAGGCAGGAAGGGTTTGTTTTGGTCAGGGTTCCAGAAGGCACGGTCAAGCATGGTAAGACAAGAAGCATAGCACCATGGCAGCAGATATGGATTGTGGTGGTGCAGCTGGAGCCGAGGCAGCTGGTGGCTTTGCACGGGTAAACCAGGAAGCAGAGAGCTAAGCTTGAAAACAGGGCTGCCCTGGGTATCTCAACGCCTGCCCCAAACGGCCCACTTCCTCAGTGACACCTCCTGAGGGAGGTGCCGCAACTTCCTCAGACACTGTCTTAGTTAGGATTTCTGTTGCTGTGAAGCAACACCACGGCCACAGCAGCTCTTATTAAAGGAATCCATTTCATTGGGGGTGGCTTAGAGTTCAGAGGTTCCCTCCATTTTCTTCACGGTGGCACATGGTGGTATGCAGGCAGACATGATGTTAGAGGGGTAGCTGAAGAGTTCTGTATCTTGTGCAGGCAACGGGAAGTGAGCTGAGGCACTGGGTGTGGCTTGAGCATGTATGAGCATCAAACATGATGATGAGCATCAAAGCCCATCTCCACAGTGACACTCTTACTCCAGCAAAGCCATACCTAGTCTAATAAGGCCATACCTCCTAATAGCGCCATCCTCTATGAGCTTATGGAGGCCAGTTACATATCGCTTGTAGCAATATCGTAATGCAAATGCATTTAGTGTAACTTCAAAAGTTCCTATAGTCTGTTACAGTCTCAACAATGTCTTAAAGTCCAAAATTCAACGTCTCTTCTGAGATTCATGCAATCTTTCAATTGCAATCCCCTATGAAATCAAAATTAAAATAAAGATCACATACTTCCAACACATAATGACACAGAATATACATTACTGTTCCAAAATGTAGGGAAGGAAGCATAGAGAGGTGAAACCAGACCAAAGCAAGGCCGAAAACCATCTGGGCAAGCTCCAAACCCTGCATCTCCATGTCTGATGTCCGAACGCTCCTTAGATTTCCAGTTCCTTTCAGATCTGTTGACTCTAACACACTATTTTGCTCTTGAGCTGGTTCCACCCCCAGCTCTCCTCAGCAGGTATCCCAAGGTTCTGGCGTTTCCACTGTCTTGGGGTCTCCAAGGCAACCCAGGCCTCACCTCCATAGCTTTATGCAATGGCCTCTTTAGGCCTCCATTCGGGGACACCCTGCTGCATGCCGGCCTCAGTGGCTTTCCTTAGTTACAAAGGGAGATTCCATAGTCCATTTCTTCTGTCACTGACTCTGAAACCAGACCCTTGTGGCTGAAACCGCCAAGTTCTGCTGCTCGCTGCGGCTGGAACGTGGCCCCTCATTCAGTTACATCTGCACCAGCTTCCTGTTTTACCCAGTTTCTCTTCACGTCCTGAACTTGGGTGTTCTGGAATTTGCTCTGTAAAACAGGCTGGCCTCAAACTCAGAGATCCCCTTCCTCAGTGACACCTCCTGAAGAAGATGCCACGACTTCCTCAGGCACCGTCTCAGCCAGGATTTCTATTGCTGTGAAGCAACACCATGGCCACAGCAGCTCTTGTAAAGGGAAACATTTCACTGGAGTGGCTGACATTTTCAGAGGTTTCGTCCGTTACCATCACGGAGCAACGTGGTGGTGTCATGCAGGCAGACACGATGCTGGAGAAGTAGCTGAGAGTCCTATATCTCTGCTCATCTTTGTACGTCTGTGCATTCTGCTATTTTGACGGAGAAGCGTTCTTTGAAGTCTGGAAAAATGCGTTCTCTTCAGAGGAGGCTCCGTCACCATCTACATCAAGCCATTTCCCACTTGTGCCCACCCCACAGTAGGGGACCTCTGCTTTCCCTAAAGGTGACCTCACCTTTAGGTGAGCTTGTGAGCCACGTTCTTGGCTCGGTCCCTATTTTGGAATGATGCCTGCTCTTCTTGGCTCCCATCATCTTCCCCTAGCAACCTGAGGAGAGTGGCGAGAGCTCTTCCCCGTGCCAGGAGGAACTAATGGAGTCGTATAGGGCTCGCTTCTCATGAGGGTTCGTACCCCATTTTAAAAGGGCTGTACCTCATCTTTTACTCAAGTACTTCCTGCTCACTCACCTCCTCCCAACTAGTGACATCCAATCCTTTGACTGAGAAGCTAGAAATGGGAAGGAACCATCTCTATCAACAGCTTTCACATCAGACATGTCACCCATGTGAAACACTGCGTTCTCAGAGTCTCCATGGGCCACATCAGACATGTCACCCGTGTGTCACCACATTCTCAGTCTCCATGGGCCACATCAGACATGTCACCTGTGTGTGTCACCACATTCTCAGAGTCTCCATGGGCCACATCAGACATGTCACCTGTGTGTCACCACGTTCTCAGAGTCTCCATGGGCCACATCAGACATGTCACCCGTGTGTCACCGCGTTCTGTCCCTGCCGCTTAGTCCTCCTCTTAGGTTTCCGCCGCTCTTTTGCGGGCCCTTTCTCTACACTCTGAGCTACGATACTATCGCCTGCAGATTACACAGTTTTATGCTACCTCCCACTTTGGGGAGTGTGGCAGTCAGGTTTCCTAGAGGAATAAAACCAGAAGAAGACATTTGTGATAAAAGAGGAATCGTTAGGTTGGCTTCCACGGTACAGTCTGGGACGTCTGCCCCTGGTGCCTTCGTCTGGCGAGGCTGAAAACCAGCTTAGGTGACTCTGCTGTCCCAGTATGGTGCTGATTAACTGGAGAGCCGCTGGTCCTCAGCCCACCTGCGTTGGATCCTAGGAAGTCCTTATGTCTAGGCCAGTCAGAGGATGCCACTCACACTTTTCACACCGATTAACCCAAACAAGGAAATGCCTCCCCTATAGACAGGCCAGAGGCTTGTCTCATAATCGATGCCCGTGGTGGTTTGAATAAAAGAAAAATCTTCCCCATAGGCTCGGGTATTTGATCACTTGGTCCTGAGTTAGTGGTACCGTCTGGACAAGTTGTGGAACCCACAGGAGGAGTGGACCCTAAAGGTAGGAGGACGTGTCTCCAGGGCAGGCTGTGAGGGTCGGCAGCTTCGCTGTATTTACAGTTAACCCTTTCTGCTTTCCCGTGTGTAGTTGAGATGCGATCTCTCTGCTTCGATACCCAACCGCCCACTGCAGGCCTTCCTTGCCATCGTGGGCCATCAGCCAAAATACAGTCCTCCCAAGTTACTTTCGGCCTGGGTGTTTTGTCACAACAGAAAGGTAACTGATACAATTGCAACCAAGATTAGCCATCCCAGGGGCACTGGAGTGGACGTCAGGGTGTGCTTACTCGACAGTATACTTGCAAGTGTACTTCCTGTTGCTAGTCCCTGGCTTCCCGTTTCTCGTGCCCCTTCAAGCATCCCACGGGTGGGTAAGCCATCCCTTCCCAACGCAGCCCCTTCCCAATCCAACTGGCGAGTCCCCCAAATGTGTTGGGACTGCCCAACATCCCATCAGTGATTCTTATTCCTGTCTTTTAATAATTTGGCATGTTAAGATCCACAGCACATTAGACCCTTTGCAGTAGCACAAAGTAGGAGAATTAGCCTGTCCTTGGCCATCTCAGACTTTTACACACCATGTTTGCATGTATGCATATGCATACCCACACGTGTTTGGAAGTGTTTGTGATGCACATGGCAGGTAAGGGCCTGAAGTTCACATCAGTTGTTTTCCTTGATATGCCCTTATGCATTTTTCTTTATTTATTGAGGCTGTGTCCCACTGAACTTGGAGCTTGCCAATTCCATCGTCTAGCTAGTGACTCCCCCTGGGCACCCCATCTCTGCTTCTGAGTGTTGGGCTGGCACACCAGGTGGCTTTATATGGGTCCTAGAGATGCAGACTCAGACTCAGGATCTCATGCTTCTATGGGGAACACTCTATTGGGTTATCTCCTTGGACCCCTCCTTCGTCTTTCAGGCAGCTTCCTCCCACATGGGCCTTTTGTTATTTATTTTTCCTGTTCTGGAGTTTTGTTTCTGTTTTCCCTGATGCTCAGGGGAGAAACTCTGTGCTGATTGCTGCTATAGAGAAGATGTCAATGAGAGCTGAATAGGATATGCTTATAATGTGAAGTCAGGGTTTCCTGTGGGGGTGGTGGGGGTGAGGGCTTTTGGTAAAGCATCACCACACCTATCACAACTCGATTAGATATTAAAATATTCTTCTTAGGTAACTTTCAGAAATTTTATCTACTCAGATTGTAGAATTGCTTTCTCAAAAGCATGTTTGGAACGAGAGATATTAGGTGCGGGTTATAGATTGAGTTCAGGTGTAGCTAGTTGTTTTCCCGCCAGCTGCCTGGTCTGGTCCCACAGCCACGCCAGCCCCCAATAACACACTGAGACTCTGTATTTGATATAATGCTGTTGGCCAGTTAATAGTTTCTTACCGGCTAGCTCTGTCTTAATTATTAACCCATTTCTATTAATCTAAGTATTTCCACGTGGCTCATCTTACCGGCCAGAGCAGCTGGCATTCTACCTCTCTGGGCTCTCCATCTTGACTCCTCCTCACTACTTTCTCTTTCCTCCTTGTCTCCTAGCCCCACTATCTTGCTTTCCTATTGTCCAACAGTGCTTTATTCATTAACCAGTATGAGAAACATATTTACAGAATAACATCTCCCATCATTCAGGGCTATATCTTTGCTTTGCCACTAAACAAACAAACATCCCAGACCCGAGATATGTATATTTGTGTTTCTTTGAAGATGTTACTCTGTCTGTTGGAAGTATATCTTAATTTGGAGACCTCAGACCAAGACGTCATGTTTGTAAATATAGTTGGGCATAGTGGTATACACCTGTAACTATGAACTCCTATGCAATCTTGCCAGAGCCTGGGCTACATAGTGAAACTCTGTCCTCCTGAGCCCCCAAACAAACAAACAAACAAACAAACAAACAAACAAACTCTACCCTCCTCCTGAGCCCCCAAACAAACAAACCCTGAACTCCCAAACAACTAAAAAAACAAACCCTGTCCTCCTGGACCCCCCAAAAAACAAACCCTGGTCTCCTTCTGAGCCCTCAAACAAACAACATCAACAACAAAAACCCTCAAACAAAACATATTATTGTTGCAAAGGGAAAAAATCCTGGAACACCCACCCCCACTGTAATAGGCATTCTGCTGTTCCCAGTGGGCTCCTCAATGCCAGGAGCCTTCCCTTGGCAAGGCCCTGGATGCCCCTCTCCTCACTGTGATAACAAGCCCTCAGATAAACCGGTTTTTATGGATGAATTCTCGTCACTGATGAGGGATCATGTTTTATTCCTCTCGGTGATTTTTTTGTATTTTAAGCAGAGCTAGCCGTTGAAAAGTTAATGTTTTCCTAAAATGGAGTAAACCTTTAGTGGAAGAGTTGCCAACACCTTGATTCTCTCTTGGGCCTGGAAACAGAGGGCTGAAGGATGAGACGGTATTTTAGGCAGAAATTAGAAAGCAATCCTCAGGGGTCTGTGCCTCATACCACGCTGACAGCGAGCTCTTCCCAGGACAGACGCTGCAAAGATTAATGATGGCCTTTGGGAACTAATGGGAAACAGACCTGACTTTCCTGTGACACAAAGAGCGGAGGGCAGAGGTCTGCGGCTCTTGAAAGCTTGTTGCCCGTTTCCCCTCCCCCAGCCCCACTTCTTTTCCCTTGGGTTAGTACATCTCATGCCATAAATTCTGTGCAACAAAGAGGCTGTGTCTCAGATGTGCGTTGGATAATGACTCGTGCCTGGTATCTTTGAAAACCCCCGGGCACAGGCTTCCTATCACGGCTTCTTACTAGATGGCAATGTTTTGCACAGCCTCTGTGCTGTGGAAGAGTTCCTGGCTGTTGCTAGTAGAAGAGGTCATTATTGAGTGACTGTTTGGTGCTAGCGAGCCAGTGATTTGGAAGGTGGAAACCAGTGTCTGTTCATAGCCACGCCTTCTGCTCCTTCTGTGTTCTTGAGATCACTTCTTCCCACAGGCCCCCTTCACACGTGTCTCTGGGCATGGCTCGCTTTGTTGATGTTTCCTTTCATCTGTTCCCTTTAAGTTGATGTTCACCAGAGTTGCTTTTGAGACCTCCCCGCCCCCTCTTCTCTCCCTTGCTCTCTGTAGCTCTGCTTATCTTCTGTCCAGGTTAATTTTGAATATCAGCCTGATTGGATCATGAAATGCTTGGTGCTGGTGAGGGATTCTTTTGAGGGTCTGAGTTATATGTCCGAGTGTGGACTGAGGACAGAGACAATCAGCTGTGAATGTCGACCACAGCATCTCAGGGGAAGAAAGAGGAAACCAGCTGTGGCTCCACCCAGATGTGAGCAAGCAGCCCCGGGGGGGGGGGGGGGGTCATTCCCATTGCTGTTTCTCCCTTAAGGTGATGAACCATATGTCTTCAAATCCCAGGATAAAATAAATCCTTCCTCCCCAACTTTCTTCCTGTTTTGGATTTAGTCGTAGAGAGGTCGCCTTTCCTTAGGGCCTTCAGCTTTGGCCATAACCACCACTAGTGTAGATCTATCCCAGACCTCAGGTACCTTCTCTACTTCAGACAGCTGTATGTCTAGATCCACTTAGAAGTCATACAGACACTCCACATTCAATGTCCCACAATGCATCAGTCATCATTCCCATCAACCCTCTTTTGCTCTGTGATGCCTTCAGCCTTTAAAGAAATAAAACAAAATTTATTTGTGGAGAATTTCACACATTTATACAATGTATTCTGAGCATATCCATCTACCACACCCTGTCCGACTCCTTGAAGACCGCTCTACACTAGCGCTACTCATGTGTACACGGTATAGGACTGACCACTGTAGCGTGGGTCACACCCTCAAAGAAAACTGGCTCTCTATTCCCCAGTGACCAACAACTGCCAATGCCTCCTCCCATGGGGGTGTGGCCACGTGAGCCCAACCCCCATTCATGCTGGAATTTTGACCAAATTGACTTCCTACAGCCCTTGTGCTGTGGGTTCTTGTGTACAATGGTCCTGTCATGCAACCCTCCTCACAGGCTCGTTGAGGAAGAAGGAGCAGACATGTTAGAAGAGCCGGAGGGTAAGGAGTGTGTTACCCCTTCTCGTGCTACCATCTGGTATGGATGGAACAACACTCTTGTCCTGCTACCATCTGCTCAGCTACAGAACCCCGTCAACATGACCTCCAGACTGTCAACAAACTGTTCTGGCCTATCACTTCCACAGCCTTTGGTCTGGCTCTGACAGTCCCTGGCCATGAACTCCAATAGTAGTATCCTAATATCTCCCTTAAGTCCCTTTAAAAATGTTCTCTTACAGTATAGTTTTGTATTAAAATCCCAAGCCAATGTTTTTCACTAGATCATCATATCTTCTGTACAGAATTGCAGCCCACCATCCCATTCCATTTTCTCCCGCTGGTCTCACACTCCAGCATCACTTGTCTGTCGGATGAACCTGCTCACACACATGTCAGCATGCACACACCCTTCGCATAGCATGCCCATCTCTGTAGGTCACTGATGAGGGTGAGCCTTCCAAGGTGTTAGGTCCCTTTCTGCATCCTTCTATTCTATTTGTGAGACTCCATTAAGTACCGGGGTATTTATGTGCAGGTCTGGGGAGATGCTCTGTTGCAGTATTTTCACTAAATCACCGTAAGTAAGTAGATTAAAAACCTTGCAAGATAACTGAAGGCAGGGACAAGAGAATCACCATGCCCTGCTCGAGACTATGGTGATTTCTACACAAACTTCAAGGAGTAGGGGATAGGGTTGGAAGTCACAATCCTAAACCGAGCCGGTGTAACCAGAATAGCACAGGAATCTTGGAGAAGATGGAAAGTGATGGTGACTCACCCCGATTCTCTCAGGGCAGAGAAACACAGAGAATCCCAAAGGCAAGTGTGTCGCTTTCCTAGCTGGCTGGTCCCTGGCTGGTCACACCTTTGCTGTATCTCTTCTTTCTGTGTCCACTTTCCATCCTCGCTTCACAACGCACAGCCCTGCAGTGGACCAAGAGTACAGGAGAGAGACAGGGCTCTGAAGGCCAGGATGATGGAAATCTCCATGAGGGTGGGTGCGGGAGGAGGGGGGGTAGGAGGAGAAGACAAGAGGCACCTTTGCAGTTGGGAAATAGAGGCTCAACTTTTCTGTCATTGCACAAAGAACTCAATTCCATACATGAATCCCGAGTCATCAGACAACCTGCCCAATGATCCTTTCATGGTTCGGCAGAACTTGTAGAATGTTTGCTAGATGCGAGGTGGGCTCAGGACATGGCACCACAGTATTTTCCGTGAGTCTAGACCTGAGAAACAAAATGTACAAATATCTAAATGATTGGCATCTATACACCTATAGCCCCAAGAATAGTGTGAACACCAGTCTGAAACCAAAGGTGATTTGGAGATGAGTTTTTTCCCCTTTGTTTTGTTTTTCTGCTACAAAATAAATAAATAAATAAATAACTAAATAAATAAACAAACAAACAAATGGGAAATAATCAGCATCCCCTAAAGTCCTGTAACCCAAGGAAAAGTGACTTAAATAAACACAGGAAAATACATGGATAAACATGGTTTTCCAGAGGGACTAGAACAAAAATACAAAACATGGAAGAAGGAGGGTGCCAGGATCCCACCTGAAGTTGAGATGCTATTGATAGTTGATGCGTTCTAGCAAAGAAGAATTGGTTTCCTGTAGGAGTATGGTCTCTGGTAGGTCAGCCATGTTTCAATAGTGATCCCATGCCCATGCCTATATGGATAGCACACATTGGATTCAGAAAATTATCAAATAAATAAATAAA
Organism: Cricetiscus sungorus; assembly: GCA_030556225.1. NCBI lineage: Eukaryota > Metazoa > Chordata > Mammalia > Rodentia > Cricetidae > Cricetiscus > Cricetiscus sungorus. The sequence goes on along the minus strand of JANBXA010000735.1, from coordinate 47,536,907 downwards.
ATAATATAAAAAATAGGGAAGTTAGAAGTAGGGGAGACAAGTGAGGGTTGGGCCCTGGAGAAGTTAGGGGAAGAAGTAGGGAGTGGTGAATATGATCAAAATATATTGAATGCATGTATGACAATTTCAAAGAATGAGTAAAAATGGTATATTCTCACTTTAAGGAGAACAAGATGGGTCCTGGTGGCACATACCTTTACTCCCAGCACCCAGGAGGCACAGGGAGGCAGATCTCTGAGTTCAAGGGCAACCTGGTCTACAGAGTGAGTTCCAGGACAGTTAGGGCTACACAGAGAAACCTTGTCTCTAACCAACCAAACAGACCAATAAAAAGGTCGGGGAGGGAGCAAAGTAAGTCAAGGCCACAATGAGCTTTAGAGAGCAAGTGTAGTTCAAAAGGCAAAGTCCTTCATATTCAACTTTAAGAATGTAGAAGGAGAGAAACAAACAATACACTGAGATGAAATGAATATTATTCAAAATCACATAAAGGAAAAGGGAAGATTTATCCTCCAGACTTAGGTTTTCCAAAGAAGAATCCAGCATGGGTCTGGGGAGATGACTGTGAGAGCAGTGTTTACAGTGCCAGCATGAGACCCGGGGTTAGATCCCAGCACTCACATGAAAGCTGGTGTGGCTTATGCCTATAACCCCAGATCTGGAGCAGGTGGAGATGGGTAGATCCCTGGAGCTTTCTGGTCAACCAGTCTGGCCAAATTCATGAACTTCTGCGAGAGACCCTATCTCCAAGATCAAGAACAAGACCCAAGAAAGTGGAGAGTGATAGAGAAAGATGGAAGACAGCTGATATCAAACTCTGACCTCCACAGGAGTACACACATATGCACAGATGCATACAACACACACACACACACACACACACACACACACACACACACACACACACACCAGAGGAGGAGGAAGTAATATCAACAAGAAAGAATTAAAAACAAACAATCATCAGGCCTAACCTTTTTTTTTTTTAAATAAGCCCCCAAAACCCTTCCAGAGTCAAACCAGGACCCAGCATACAGAAATATTTATCATATTCCAGGCTAAAGTTGTCAGAAAGGACTCACACTTCAATGTGTTGTGACAAAATTGTAGACATCAGAGGTAGAGCAAAATTCTTTAGTCAGAAAAGCATGATTTTGCATATGAAGGAGCGAGATAGCAGTGGCCTCAGCTTTCTGTGTGTCACAGGATTTCAGGAAAGGTGTCACAGTGGCACAGGTTTGATGGGCACTGTCTTCATCTGGCCTAGCTGGCATGCATATGTAATACAAGCACTCCAAGAGCACATTTCTGAGGCCCTTCCTGAATTATTTGATTACAAATGGATACTGTGCACATGTCTATTATAAATTCATGCTAGAGCCGAGAGCTAAATACTCAGACATGAGGGATTTAGTGTGGGTAGCTGGGACTCGGATCTAGAAGCTCTGTGAAGATTTGGAGACAACGGTGCGGTGCATCGCTGATGTTTGTAACCTGGTCGTGGGGCCTGAAGGGGCCTTGATCTGTTGTGTTTGCCGATCTGGTTGGCCTATCCTGCTCTTCCCCTTCCCAGATACTAATGGGATACCTGCCGGTATGGAGTTTGTTGAAGTGTTTAATCTGCACGAACAGCAGGTCTGTCATCAGGCAGCATCAAAATAAAGGGGCTGAGGTTTGGGGGAAGGGACTTGAGGAGCAGGAGGAGGAGGAACGAGGCAGATACCTGATTGGTTACAGCAATGTGGTCTATCCTGCCCGCAAAGTCCCTGGCTGGATAAGGATACCTAGGTTAGGTTCGATCCCACCTTGGTGAGCTTGCTCCTTTTTCTTGAATATAGACATTAGTAAGTTATGATTATACAAACAAACACATGCAAAGAAATAAAGAGAGAAAGCCCAAACTAAAGGGAGGGAGGGAGGGAGGGAGGGAGGGAGGGAGGGAAGGAGGGAGGGAGAGAAGGAAGGAGGGAGGGAGGGCGGGAGGGAGGGAGAGAAGGAAGGAGGGAGGGAGGGCGGGAGGGAGGGAGAGAAGGAAGGAGGGAGGGAGGGCGGGAGGGAGGGAGAGAAGGAAGGAGGGCGGAAGGGCGGGAGGGAGGGAGGGCTCAGGGACGTTTTCTTTATACGTTACTTAGAGAAGGACCATTGGCAGGCGGCACTGCAAGGCCCCCTCTCAGATGGACTGTAAGCTGTCGCCTCTGCTCTCTTCTCTAGCCAGGAGAGCACACAGCCGCAAGAGGCTCTCTTGGGACCTGGGAGCAACATAGTCTTGAGTGTGTTTGTCACCCCCACTTATCGTGACTTGAAAGTTGCCCTCTGACCCCACAAGCATGTTGTGGTATATAAGCACACATGCACCTACACAGATAAACGATACATGTAATTAAATATTTTCCAAGGATGAATCATCACATTGGCTGGAACAATTACAAAGACGGTGTCTTACAGTAACAGAAGTGGGCGCTTCCACAGTAACGGAGACCAAGGCTCCAGCAGCGCCCTGTGGCCCTCGAACCTTCCCCACCGCAGCTGGCTTCTGGGGTCTCCTTCCCTTCTGATGCGAGCATCGGGCTAGGGCCCACTCTAACCATGACCCCACTTTGACCTAGTTGTGACAACCTACAATGGGCCAATTTCCAAGCTTGTATCCTGAGCTTCTGAATTCGTGATAACTTTGGGTAGAGGGGGACAGGGATTCGATCCAGGCCAAGGCTAGACACCTCAGAAACAAGGAGCAAACTACAGAAATAAAGAGTATTCATATGCACACTCCCCCACCCCAGGATCTTACTTTCTGACAGGAAAAATGATTTATATCTGCCTCCAAAATTTTAACTTGTTCTCATCATAAAGTCATGAAAATATGGAGAAGCCACAGCCATTTGGAAAAGTATAGTTGCCTTAGCTCTAACAGATGTCTCTTCTCTATAGATATAGTATGTAGACATTCATAAAAACTGGAAGCCTAGGGAGGTGAGTGGATATAGAGGTGGAAAGATCTGGAAGAGGTAAATACAGATGGCTCCTAAGATTAGCAAGTATTCAACTGTATTAATAATTAAATACTTTCACATCCAAACAGCATGTCCTCTATTTTTAACTACCAGAGCAGCAAAAATAAAGAGAAAAGCTGTGGATGCTCCCCCAGTCCCCTCAGCTGCTCGATAATGGGAGTGTAAATCATTGCAGTGTTTCATGGAGAAAAAAAAAGAAAGAATTAACAAGTATTGAGAACTTTTAAAGCATCCCCACCCTTTGAGTAAAAACACCTCTAGCAAAATCAGTCATAAAGGAACAATCTAGAAACGTGTAACGTTTAAAAGATCAGATGGCAAAAGGGACCCCTGAACTGGATATTTCCTTTAATGGTGTTAGGGTAATGTGTGGGAGCTGGAGAAGTTAGCCTACAGGTAAAGGCTCTGTCTAAGGCCCTTCAGAGCCCTGTGTGTGTGTGTGTGTGTGTGTGTGTGTGTGTGTGTGTGTGTGTGTGTGTGTGTGTGTTATGTTTGGTGTGTGGTGTGTGTGTGTGTGTGTGTGTGTGGTATGTTTGGTGTGTGGTGTGTGTATGTGTGTGTGTGTGGTGTGTGGTGTGTGTATGTGTGTGTGTGTGGTGTGTGGTGTGTGGTGTGTGTGTGTGTGTGTGGTGTGGTGTGTGTGTGTGTGGTGTGTGGTGTGTGTGTGGTGTGTGTGGTGTGTGTGTGTGTGTGGTGTGTGTGTGTGTGTGTGTGTGTGTGTGTGGCTGTGTGGTGTGTGTGTGTGTGTGTGTGTGTGTGTGTGTGGGGGGTGGTGTGTGTGTGTGTGTGTGTGTGTGTGTGTGTGTGTGTGTGGTGTGTGTGGTGTGTGGTGTGTGTGTGTGTGTGTGTGGTGTGTGGTGTGTGTGTGATATATGTGTGGTGTGTGTGTGTGTGTGTGTGTGTGTGTGTGTGTGTGTGTGTGTGTGTGTGGTCTGCAGAGTGAGGAAGCTGCCTTCCATCCACATCAAGGTCCCCCAGCTCCTGATCTCTCTCCCCACTCAGCTTAGTTCATTGTTCAAGACTCTTGGGTTCACATCCCACTGACTGACTGAGCCCATATCCTGTTGACTGAATCTGGATCCCATCGACTGACCTGGCATCCTGTGCTCTGATCCCTCTTCCCACTGACTGCACCTGTATCCCGTTAATCAAGTCTGGGACTCATTGACTGAGCCCTCATCACATTGGCTAAATCGCCATCTGCTCGACTGGCAAGCAAGTGAAGAAGGAGCCTCTGCGGTGGGTGTTGGGAGCCCAGTTCTTTATTTACTACACTCACAACCCGAAGCACAAAAGCTGCCCAGAGTCTTTAAGCGACTCGGAAGTACTTGCTGTAAAGGGTGTTCATTTGTTTGTTGTCTTTTCTTCTAAAATAATACAAGTGAGGTGGCGCCTGACGTTAACCCCGGCACTAGGGAGGCAGAGGCAGGTGGATCTTTGTGGGTTCCAGGCCAGGCAGAGCTTCATAGTGAGAACTTACCAAAATAGAGATATATTTGATCTCATTGAAAGAATACAGATACAGACAGCAGGCACTCTTGAGAAATGCCGTGGTGATTTCAAACATGCCTATGGCCATGGCTTATTTTCTGCATTATATTTTTAATCTTTTCTAAAAGAGCATGAATTAATTCCATGATCACCATTTTCCATCAAAGCAGGAGAACAAATGTTAAATAAAAGCAGGGATTAATTTGGGGACATGAAGAGATATTTTAAAAAGACTTAACACCCACCTCACTTTGGTTTTTCCGTGGCAGCACAAGCTGTGGCTCCTGACAGGGTAGATACAGGGGCAGAAGTAGCTATTTTAGTTTGAATTCAGAGCCTCTGTTTGTCTTAGGTAATATATACATATGTATGTATGTATGTATGTATGTATATACATATGTATATATGTACACACATTTATGGTGTAGTATTTGACTATATAGGATGATATTTAAGGTTAGTAGGCAAATAAGTTAATTTACCTATTCTATTAGTTCCCTTTCCCCATTACTTTTCTCATTACCGTAGTCAAACACCTCCTAGGAAGCAACTTCACGGAAGAAAGGCTTCTGTGTACCCGAGGTTTGCGTGTACCATGCATGGTGGCAGAGGAGGCACAGTGGCAGGGACAGCTCTCGGGACACAGTGGCCACAGGGACGTGAAGCTGCTCGGTCAGTGTGAGCAGTTCAAGTCAGAGTTCAGACAGGCGTTGGTATTGGGGGCGGATGGTGAGCCCTCGAGACCCGACCCACGTGACCCACCTCCTCCAGCCAGGGTCCACTCCCCAAGGGCTTCCAAGCCTCCCCAGATGCTGCCTGGGAACGGGACACAAAGGAGTCATTTCATGTTCAAACCACGTGAAGCATGGAGAGGGAAAAGAAATCACTGGGAATAGTGATTGTTTGTGGCTGAAAGCCCAGCGCGGACAGTGTGCTTGTGACCTCGCCCCTAGGTGACCGCTTTAAATGTCCTTCAGCATCTTCATTGGTTAACCTTTCCTGCCGACTGAGACAAGAAAAGTCAAGTTCCCCTGCGTCTTTTCTTCCTTCCTTCCTTCCTTAAATGTTACAGATTTTCTTTTACACCAAGTTGGAGATTTTCTAATGCAAAGCAGTTCCTAAAGGGCTGTTAGAATAGAGAGGACCCATGATTCTCCCCTCCGAGGCCACCTCTGCCTCAGCATCGTCAGCACAAGTTCCTGCAACCCACCACGTGAGGTCTGACTGACGCTTTGTCCGCCGGGCCCATTGAAAGCTGTGGACTAATGTGTTTAAAATTGAATAGTTTTATTATTAATAATAAAGTAAGCACAGATCACCAACTGTGATGGTGAATATTGTCAATTTGAGGGCATCCAGGACCCCCAGGGACAAGCACCTGGGGACACCGGGCAGGGATTGAGGTGGGCGGAACCATCTTGAATGTACTTGGCACTGTAAGGAAGCTCTTTCTGTCTCATCAGCCGACCCCAAATAATAACGCAGAAACATCTTATTAATCATAAACTCTCAGCCTATAGCTTAAGCTTCTTCCTAACTAGCTCTTATAACTTAAATCAATCCATTTATATTAATCTGTGTCCTTTCACATGTCTTTACCCCTCTTCCATTTTGCACCTCCTGTTTCCTCTCTGTGTCTCCCGGCTTCTCCTGTGTGCCTAGATTCCTCCTCCTCTTCCTTTCTCTCCCCGGAAATCTCACCCAATCCTCCTGCCCAGCTATTGGACATTTAGCCTTTTATTACACCAATCACAACAAATACATCTTCACACAGTGTACAAATATCCCACATTTCCCCCTTTTAGTCTAAATAAAAAGGAAAGGTTTTAACTCTAACAGAGTAAAACTATATACAATAAGAACAATTATCATGTAAGAACTATGTTTACAATAGCTAGACCATTCATATTTAGCAAATTTGGAGAAAGTACTGCATTATTTATATTATCTTCATGAGTGTAAAGTTTTATACCTAAACCATTTTTATCATAGCTTGTATTACCCATCCTAAAAATTATCTTTATAATAGACCTTAAAACAACTTCATAGATAAGCTACTTACATTTTTATGGCTCTCAACCTTCTCAACTATATATCCCTTCAGGAATTTTCCTGTTAACTATCTTTCCTTCAACTCCATCAGAGCCCAAGAAAGATTAAATATTACCTGAGTAAACAGGACATTCAGAGCAAGCAACTTCCAAAACTGTAGAGATAACCGAGACAGCTGGCTGCCTGGACAGACACCCAGGGCTCCTCTGTAATGTTGGGTCATCCATCTTCTGCCTACAGGACTAGACTATCTGACAGACTTTTTGTGAAGCAGGAACTTTGAAGGACTTGTCTACCTTGTCTTGGCAAAGTTTGGCAGTTGCTTTTTTGTGTGTGTGTGATGCTTGTTCAATTCCGACAGCTTACTGTCAGCAGGCGAGGCAAGGGCAGTTTCTTCCCCAGTGAGTTACTTTGCCACAATAAATGCAAACTCTGTGTGGAGGTTCTTCAATGCCCGTCATCCTTTTGTTGAAGTAAATTGGTGCTGCCAGGACCAGACGTGTCTCACTGTCATGAAACACCTTATGTTATTAAAACATCTTAAATGCCAATATTCTGTAGGTCTCTGAAGTTTTTAAAGACCACCTATTTATCTAGAATATACCTGTTTAACCTTGAAAATATATCTAACATGACTACAGACTTGACTGTTAGACAACTGCTAACATGTATTTCTTAATTACCTTAAATAGTTTGTAATAATAGTGCTCAAGGATTAGAAATGCATATTATGTTATTAAAGGAGCTGTGTGGGTACAATGCTTTAAACAAAAATAGAAATATATAATACAGTATGACAAAATAACCTTAAATTTGTATAAGTATACAACAATCAAACTGATGTAAATAAATGAGACTAGAGGTTGCTGTTTTAGTCTCAATAATCTCCCCTTTTGTCCTCTCAGTTCTGCATCTTCCCTTTCTCTGTTTAGAATGAGATCCCTGAGGCTAATTTCCTCCCTGACTATGGCCAGCAACAACTTGTAACTAATGCCCCTAAACAATAACAATTTTCCATACCACAAATGACCAAACACTGCCCACCCACCTCTTGGGCATGTGGACGCTGTGTAGTCTAGACTGATTCCTGTTGTCAGGGGGTGATGGCACCTTTAGGGGACCCTGAGAAAATTGGTCCTGGGAGAGCCGCATCATTTATTAGTCAGCGTCTGTGTGATGGGAGAGTGCAGAGCTTATCTGAAGGCCTGGCTGGAGCAGTCTGTGAGACTGGACCATGTCAGCCAGCAGCTTTGAAGTTGTTCTGGATGCAGAATTTTGAGGAAACTGCAACAGAGGCATCCGAGAGGCTAGGTCACCTGGGCTACTTGACTTCATTGGTGTCTGGCCTCCCCACTTTTTTTTTTTTGAAAACACACAAACTTTTAAAGGTAACACATATCTCTGCATTAACTCAAGTATGGAATGTGCAATGTGCACAAGTCAGAGATGATATTTTTGTTTGTTTGAGCAGGTCAAAGGCATCTGTTAACTTTATAAGTTTGTATAACCAAACTGTAATATAAATCTTTACCCATTCATCAGAAAGGATGACATGTAATAATAGGTCATGAGATTTATTCATCATGTCTCATCCAGTCTCAGAGCTGTTCCCGCGTGGAAGAATCAGCACATATATCACCTGTTTTGTCTTTCTTGTTTTTTTTTTTTTAATGTTACAGCCAAGGTCCTCAAGTCTCCCCCAATCATATTTGATGTGTATTGATTTTGAAGAGAGCCATAACTTTTTGTTTTCCATGGAAACAAAGTCATAGCCTCTTCCCCAGCACAACATATTTCCTGACTCACATTTGAAGTTATGGCGTTCTTACGATATATAGGTTGGTTTAATTTAGCAGTTTCCATAATTCAGTGTCTCTCAGCAGCTTTTGTTTTTTGTACATTAGCATTAAGATTCAAAGTCAACAAAGCAGCATTCAGGATCCAGACACCCTGAGTATTTCCCATCTTTACGTGACTAATTCTTTTACATTACTTTCCTCTATCTTTATTATTTTTAAACTATTCTTTAAACTATTCTGTGACTGTCTGTAACCATTTTCTGTCTTTAATAGCTAATCACATTTTTTAAACACACTGTACCTTTTTAGAGTTTGTGTGTGTGTGTGTGTGTGTGTGTGTGTGTGTGTGTGTGTGTGTGTGTGTGTCTGGCCCTGACTTTCCTAAATGCCTACAGTGTTCTCTGACCAAAAGAGACAAATCTTAAACTGCTGCGTGTGCACGGGGCTGGTGCATGGTTGCGTGTGCACGGGGCTGGTGCATGGCTGCGTGGGCACGGGGCTGGTGCATGGCTGCGTGGGCACGGGGCTGGTGCATGGCTGCGTGTGCACGGGGCTGGTGCATGGCTGCGTGTGCACGGGGCTGGTGCATGGCTGCGTGTGCACGGGGCTGGTGCATGGCTGCGTGGGCACGGGGCTGGTGCATGGCTGCGTGTGCACGGGGCTGGTGCATGGCTGCGTGGGCACGGGGCTGGTGCATGGCTGCGTGTGCACGGGGCTGGTGCATGGCTGCGTGTGCACGGGGCTGGTGCATGGCTGCGTGGGCACGGGGCTGGTGCATGGCTGCGTGGGCACGGGGCTGGTGCATGGCTGCGTGTGCACGGGGCTGGTGCATGGCTGCGTGTGCACGGGGCTGGTGCATGGCTGCGTGTGCACGGGGCTGGTGCATGGCTGCGTGTGCACGGGGCTGGTGCATGGCTGCGTGTGCACGGGGCTGGTGCATGGCTGCGTGTGCATGGGGCTGGTGCATGGCTGCGTGTGCATGGGGCTGGTGCATGGCTGTGTGGGCATGGCATTGGTGCATGGCGTTGGTGAGTGACTCCAGTCTACAGGCAGTGATGGGGAGACGTGTCTGGACACTGGCCCACCTGAGAGACTGCAGGACTAGGATTCCACATCCGGCTCTTCGTCTAGAACTTTCTTAGCTTTTTCAGGCCCTATGTTTGGATACTTGAGTATCATTACATATTGGACACCATATATAATGAGTCTCTTTCTCCTCCACCAGCCAGCTCCCAAATAATGACATGGAGACTCCTATTTTTTTCTGTGTGTTTTTTTAAATTATTATTAATTTATTTTTTACATTCCAGTCCCAGTTACCCTCCCTCTTCTCCCATCCCCTCCACTCCCATCTGCTCCAATGAGCGGGTAAGACCTCCCATAGGAAGTCTACCAAGTCCGTCCCATCATCTCGTTGAGGCAGGACCAAGGCACCTCCCCACCCCCACACCCTGTGTCTAGGCTGGGCAAGGCATCTCTCCATGTAGAATGGGCTCCACTAAGTCAGTTTGTGCATTAGTGTTAGAGTTTGGACCCACTGCCCATGGCCTCTTATATTGTCCCAGTCACACCCTTGACACCTGTATTAAGGGAGTCTAGCTAGGTCTTATGCAGGTTCCCCATTAGTCAGACCTTAGTCAGTGATCTCTCTCTAGCCCGGGTCAGCTGATCCTGTGGGTTTCCCCATCATGGTCTTGACTCCTTTGTTCGTATTTTTGCTCCTCCCTCACTTTGAGTGAACTCCAGGAGCTTGGCCCACTGGCTAGTTCTGGATTTCTGCATCTGCTTCCATCTGTTTCTGGAAGAGGGTTCTAGCTTCTCTGGGTTGTGGATTGTAGGCAGAGTATCTTTTGCTTTATGTCTGGTATTTACTTATGAGTGAGTACATACTGTATTTGTCTTTCTGGTTTTGGGTTACCTCACTTAGGATATTTTTTTCTAGTTTTGTCTATTTGCCTGTGAATTTTAGGATGTCATTGTTTCTTACCACTGAGTAGTTCTCCGTTGTGTAATTATATCACATTTTCCTCATCCATTCTTCAGTTGAGCTGTTTCCAAGATCTGGCTATTACAAATAATGTTGCTATGAACATAGTTGAGCAAATGTCCTTGAGGTGTGAATGTGCCTCCTTTGGGTATATGTCCAGCAGTGGTATTTTGGGGTCTTGAGGTAGGTTGATCCCTAATTTTCGAGAAATCAACATACTGATTTCCACAGTGGCTGTACAAGTTTGCACTCCCAGCAGCAATGGAGGAGTGTTCCCCTTTCTCCACATCCTCTCCAGCATAAGCTGTCATTGGTATTTTTGATTGTGTACGTGCCTGACCTCGCCAGCAAGGAAGACGCAACTCCGGGTAGATCTTCTTGCAGTTTTAATCAGGATCCTTGAAACATGTTGCTTCTGGCCTGCAAAGAGAGAGAGAGAGAGAGAGAGAGAGAGAGAGAGAGAGAGAGAGAGAGAGAGAGAGAGCACGGGGGACCCCTGCACAGGCTTAAATACCCTTGAGCTAACCAACCCCAGTGAACCATGTGGACCCTGCAGATAGGCTACTCTAATGCAGAAGCAGACAGGCTGAACAGACTTAACCAATTAAGGGCTTGTTTATGCCAGAGAGCGTTCATCCATGGGGAGGTGTAAGGCGGAAGCCAGCACCACTTTAAGGCATGGCACTTCGAGGCTCTCTACAGATTGTAATCATTCTGATTGGTGTAAGATGGAATCTCAGAGTGGTTTTGGCTTGCATTTCCTTGATTATTAAGGATGTTGAACATTTTCTTAAATGTCTGTCATTTAAGACTCTTTTGTTGAGAATTCTTTATTTAGATCTGTACCCCATTTTGTAATTGGATTATTTGGTAGGTTGATTTCTAGTTTCTTGAGTTCTTTGTATATAATGGAGATCAGCCCTCTGTCAGGTGTGAGGTTGGTGAAGATCTTTTCCCATTCTTAGGGAGCCTTTTTGTCTTGTTGACTGCCTGGACCCACGGGGCCTAGTTATTCGTGGGTTGAGGTGGGCTAGAACCTGAAAATAATGGGAGAGAGGGAAGAAAGGAGACCAAGCAGTGGATTTGTTAAGGTCTCACTTTATTGGTGAAAAAAGGAGTTTTTAAAGCAAAGCAGGGAGGAAATGGGGAGGGGTAACTTCTGCTAACTCCTGGGTCTTGGTAATTATCCCAGACAATAAACATCAGACCATAAACATCTGCTTATCTTAGTTCCTGGGCCAGGCTCATCTCAGTTCCGGGCATTTGGTTTATCTCAGTACCTGGGATGAGTGGAAGAGACCACCTATTAAGCAGGTTCCTGTATACCAAGATAAGGCTCAATTAGAGTTCTAAGGTGTAAGCAACTCTGCTAGAGAATGTAACTCAAGGCCGGCTCCCAACAGTTGACTGTGTTCTTTGCTTTACAGAAGCTTCTCGGTTTCAGGAGGTCCCGTTTATTAATTGTTGCTCTCAGAGTCTGTGCTACTGGTGTTTTATTTAGGAAGTGGTCTCTTGTGCCTATGAATTCAAATATATTTCCCACTTTCTCTTCTGTGAGGTTCAGTGTGGATGGGTGTATGTTGAGGTCTTTGGTCCATTGGACTTGAGTTTTGTGCATGGTGATAGATATGGATCTATCTGATTCTTTTGCATGTTGACATCCAGTTATACCAGCAGCATTTGTTGAATGTATTTTCTTTTTTTCCACTTTATATTTTTAGCTTCTTTGAGAGACTTCTTATTAATTACAAAATCTTGGCCTATAGCTTAGGCTTATCCTTAACTAACTCTTACAACATAACCCATCCTACTTATATTAATCTATGTTCTATCATGTGGTATTACCTCTCTACCTCCCTTCCCTATTTTACCCCGTTTCCTCTCCCTGTCTCCTGGCTTCTCCCACATGCCTAGACTCCTCCCCTCTTCCTTTCTCCCCCTGGAAACCTCCCCTATGCCTCCTGCCTAGGTAGGGACCATTCAGCTTTTTATCATACCAATCACAGCAAACATGTGTCCACACAGTGCACAAATGTGGCATCATCACGTGCTCCGGGGCTTCAGGCTGCATAGAAAGGAGAGAGGTGCTGAGCAGGAGGATTCACCTGTCTCTGCTTCCAGGCTGCAGGAGGAATGATGTGATGGGTTACACTTGTGGCCGTGATGGACAACACTGTGAACCAAAATGAACCCTTCCTTCCTCAAGTCACCTTTATCAGAGCAGTGAGACTAAGACAACAACTTTTTATTTCTTTTGTTTCTGTTTCAAACTTAGCCTTACTGTACACATATTTGGTCTCTTGACTTAACACATAGCAGTTTAGAGTTAAGACATGCCATAGTGTGGCCCACACTATTATTTCCTTCATCGAACTTACCTTTTCATATTTTTAAAGTGGATGAATATTACTGGTTTTATTTATATTTTAGAGGAATAATGCAATGGCTATTTTTTTTTATATTTGCCATAAAGTTTGTTACTGTAAATACTTCCTGGCCTAAGCAGACAGAGTGGGAGAAATCGCTGTTTGCCCTACATCTAAAGTAGGTGTGGGCATGGAAGGGTTCCCTCTACACGCTGATGTAATCTGCTCCCACCTAGACCACCACAGGCAATGGAAATAGATGCTCTGTTTCCAACAACTGTAATATAATTAACTCTGAGGCCCAGTACTGAGTCGACAGGATTGCAGTCTGCTGAGCTTTGCTTGGGGCTGTTGGCAGTATACGATTTGAAATAATTGAAGGTGAGATGAAACCAGTGTATAATTAGTCCTTGATATTGAATGCAGCCGGAGAGACATACCCTCTCGCCGCCTCCTCTCTGCTATTTTCTCTGTTGAGTGCACATTCGCTGTGTCAGGTAGGGGATTCGCTGTGGAAGGAGCAGAGTGACTCTTGTTCCCTTTTCTCTTGCACCTCAAGAACTACATATGACAGGAGCTCTAGGTTGTCCCATTTCATCCTTCAGGGCATTTAGGGCAGTCTCCTGGGCATTTAGGGTAGTCTTGTGGGTATGTAGGGTAGTCTTGTGGGTATGTAGGGTAGTCTTGTGGCTATGTAGGGTAGTCTTGTGGGTATTTAGAATAGTCTTGTGGGTATGTAGGGTAGTCTTGTGGGTATGTAGGGTAGTCTTGTGGCTATGTAGGGTAGTCTTGTGGGTATGTAGGGTAGTCTTGTGGGTATGTAGGGTAGTCTTGTGGGTATGTAGGGTAGTCTTGTGACTATGTAGGGTAGTCTTGTGGCTATGTAGGGTAGTCTTGTGGGTATTTAGAATAGTCTTGTGGGTATGTAGGGTAGTCTTGTGGGTATGTAGGGTAGTCTTGTGGGTATGTAGGGTAGTCTTCTGCGTATGTAGGGTAGTCTTGTGGCTATGTAGGGTAGTCTTGTGGGTATGTAGGGCTCATCTTCCTCCTCCTGTTACCACATCATGTCTGGTTCTGCCCTGGGTCTCCTTTCTCTTTCGTCTCTCCATTTTCACTCTTTCTTTCTTTGTTTCTGGGTGAGAGATGAGTTGGAGAATTTGTGTGGTTGTGTTGATTGGGGAGGGGAAAATCTGAAAGAGCAGCCTGAGCACAGGATGTCTTGATGGATGTATGCTCAAACCATGAGGAAATATGTCTTTCTTTCATGAAGTTGCTTCTTGCGAGGTTTTTTTACCACAGTAATGAGACAAGTAACTAATAGATAAATTAATCTATTTCCCTTAAACAAGATTATAACTCTAACCCTAATGAGATATATATATATAAACATATATATGTATATAAGCATATATATGCATATATGTGCATGTGTTTACCTATTGTCTAAGACAAACACAGGCTTTGGGTTGAATTAAAATAGCTACTTATGCTCCCTGCACCTACCCTATCATGAGCCACAACTATTGTCTGCCATGGAAAAGCTGAAGTGGGCCAGGTGTTAACAAGTCTTTCAGAAATATCTCTTCACACCCCAAACAGGAAAACAATAGCCTCAATAGCCATAAAAGCTGCACGGGGTGTCCACAGACAGACCTCCATGGACATTACCACTCCCTCTGACGATTTGGGAGACATGACCTCTCTGCATTTCCATTAGGGAACGTACAAAACACCGAAAGTACAGAAGGAGCAAGTAGTTCCCACGGTCCAGCAAGGGCGGCTGCGGGTCTCTGTCTGGGGCAGCTGATGAGAGGCTTCAGCCCCGCCTCCTCAGATATGGCTCTGGGTCCGAGGACAGGAGCAGATACATCGCCGTGTTAGAGACACTGATGGGGGACAGTTGAAAGATCTGATAAGGTCCACAGAGAGAGGAGGACCTCCTGGAGGAACGCCCGCTCAGCAAAAGCCACGCGTTCCTTTAGAGCGGTGGTTCTCAACCTTCCTGATGCGGTGACCCTTAATGAACGTGCGGTGTTGACCTCCAACCACCACGTTACTTTCACTGCTACTTCATAACTATAATTTTGCTACTGTTGTGAATCATAAGGTAAAAATACCCGTGTTTTCCAGCGGTCTTGGGTGACCCCTGTGAAAGGGTCATTCAACGGGAAGGGGTTGCGACCCACAGGTCACCAACGTCATGTGCGTGTCTTTCTCTCTTGCTAGTCATGAAAACGGAAACATCAATGAAGGCAATTAAGTGTATGTATGCGTGTGATGTCTTCGTGTATACTTCTCTGTGTGTGTTTTCATTCTTGCTGTTAGTGTGTATGCAAGATATGAGTCAGTGTGTTAATAGAGGCTGACTCTGGAAAGTTGGCTTGTGTGATGGTTACTACTCTTTGTCCATTTATATATTTATGCTACATTATGTATATCATGTACATCAGTCTCTCTTTGTCATCATTTAACGTGTGTTTATTATACATTTACTGTCAAGTATATCCTTTGTACTTAACTTTACTGCCTAATTTTCTACCACTAAGTAAGTTTGCTCTTGTAAACAGTAAGGAACAATTAATGCTGTTAAGTCATGAATGGGCTCCTTCTCTCCTTGGAGGTTGTGAATGGCCCCTGCCTTGCCCTGTCAGGTTTCACCCAGGGTTTGGGAGCGACTTCTGTTCTAGAGTAGATGCTTTTCTTCAAGCTATTCAGAAGTCAGTCTGCAGCACAGCCGAGTCCCCACGCAAACACTTCATTCGCCAGTTTACCCGTACCGCGTTGGGATTACACACAGACCACGCTCTGGTTCTGTTTTGATCTGCAGAAGGAGGGAAAAGCCTTTGGAGTGACAGGACACTTGAGTATTTTCAACCAAACCCCAGTGGATTGGAAAGGCTTGTGTGAAAGTGGCAGTCAAGGCTTGTGGTCCAATCTGCTTCCAAAGTCGTGGGTTCTGTGCACAGGAAAAGACATTGTCACTCCAGAGAAGATGGGTTTCCTTCCTAGCGGGGTGGTGCTACCCTCCTGTGTGGGTGGCAGCCCCCGAAGTAGTCTTGATTCGGCCCCAAACAGTGAGATTCTCCATCTACTCTTTCACACTTGTGAACACGCTCTTCAGTAGAAATTATTAATGATCAGTTCATGACGATTTTATGTTATAAGTTCTCATCAAGCGAGCTTCCCCACTAGGCTGCCTTTGACTTAGAATAGACAGGATTCAGGCTTCTAAGGCCATAGAGCTGGAGGCAGAGTGGGCATAGCAAGGCTATCAATTCTCAAAGCCCACTGGCCCCCAGTGACACAAGTCCCCCAGCAAGGTTCCGTGTCCTAAAGGTCCCATGAACTCCCCCAAACAGCGCCACCCTCTGGAGACAACACTCTGCAATGTCTTGAGTCTGTACCAACATTTCTCATCCAAACTGCCACGCCCTCTTACATTTTCAGTCCAAGTTGGAGTCTATGTCAAAGAAAGGAAATTCAACCGATTTTGTAACTTTTCTGCTGAAAAATAATGAGAGGCTATAAACATATAATAAAGCTAAAACACAGTGTAATTTAGATTTGTGATGTTTTGTTGGCAAAAACTTTCATTTACATAAAGCTTGGGTAATGAAAGGCGCCATTATGTAAGTGAATGTGGTACCCAGAATAAATGAACACTGTATTATAAATGCACAATGCAAGAAGAGTTCAATTAATCACTCGAGCATGCGTGGCATAGCCAAGCTCTTTGCCGCAAAATAGAAATGTTTAATTTTATAATATACTGGAGAAGTTTCATTCTCTTATCAAATTCCACTTGTACTTAGCCTTTTCGTCTTCGATGTTGGAGGAGTCCTTTGACATTCTTGCTCTGCTGTATATGAGTTTAAAGATTTATTTTTATTTTGTGTGTGTGTGATTATTTGCCTGCATGTAAGCACCATATACATGTATGCACTACATGTGTGTCTGGCATCTCCAGAGGTCAGAAGAGTTTGCTGGATCCTGTGGTTCTAGAGTTATAGATGGCTGTGAGCCACCATGTGGGTGCTAGGAATTGAACCCAGGTCCTTTGGGAGGGCATAAAGTGCTCTTAACTGCTGAGCCATCTCTCCAGTCCAGAGATTTATTTTTAATTATTTATGTGTTGGGGGGGCAAGAGGGGAGTTTTGCAAATGAGTGCAACTCTGCATGCTGGCTAGCATGCAGCATCAGATTTCCCGGAGGCGAGGTTACCGGCCTTGTGAGGTGGCTGTGAGCCTTCCAGTATGGGTTCTAAGAATTGGACCCAGGTTCTCTTCAAAGGCAACAGCTGTTCTTAACCAGCGAGCCATCACTCCGGCTCCAAAGTAGTTTCTTACAGATTGTATGTGCTTTGCCATTGACCTCACCCCTGTACTGATTCTGCCTTGTTGTTTCTGGCTATTCACTGACAGGTTATAAGATTAGTCATATGTTTGAATTTTGACTGACAGAAAGAATGAAGTGTGAAATATGAAGTTACTGGCCCGTGTTGGGTAATCCTCATCTAAAAATGTGTGCCAGCCATGTCCCGCTGAGTAAGTGTCGGCTGAGAGAACTTCTCTGCTAATTCCAGACTTGGTTCCTCAGAGGTGATATTTCTGTAGGAGTCTGGCGGCTGCAGAGCCCCATGGTCTTGACAGCCACATGCTTTGTGTCCTTTCTGGAACACTGTATGTGAGAGCTCTCCTTGTCCTCACTGGAGCCCTGCTAATTAGGTGCTTCCATCATCCCCATCTTAATTAGACGAGGCAGTGGGGTGTAAAGAGACGAAGCGATTGATATGATGACGTTACATTTTCCCGTAGAAGGGGCACGTGTTATATCGTCTTAAAGTAGCTTTTCCGTTGTCAGATGCCACACTGAACCCACCGTGCATGCTAAACATATAGATACACATGTGGCAGAATGAACGTACACAGCTGTTTTATGCCAACAGGGTCATAATCCTTTTTATTTAAATGGTGTTCGGGTTGGAGAGAGACTCTGTGGTTCAGGGCTCAGGCTGCTCTGGTAGAGGATGTCAGTTTGATTCCTGGGACTCACTAATGGCCCCCAACCATTTGTAACTCCATTCCTAGAAGTTTGATGCCCGTGGGTACCTGGCATGCATTTAGTGTACACACACATGCAACTAAAATGCTGACACGTGTGAAATGAAATGAATACATCCTCTTTGGAAAAATGTTGGCATTCCCCAATTACGACACACCTCCTTTAATTGTCACCTCAAGGAGAAGCAGGTGTCCGTTTTCGAGGGTTATGCTGGCTTTATTTTCATATGGACAAGCAGAAGCTTACATATGACCGCTGCTCTGTGGACCACCGAAGACAGGAGCCGGAAGATGACACAGCCCTAACAAAAGCAAGCACAACGTCTGTCCGTCCGTCCTCTTCCTGGAAAAACAGTCTTTGTTCTAAGCAGTTCCTGAGATTAAAACCGGTCTTATGGTTTCCTAGGAAGTTTGGTATTTCTGGAAGTCTGTTTACAAGAAAGTGAGCTAGCATCTAGCAAGGGATTAGGAGAGGCTGCTACCTAAATACCCACTTTCTGGTTTCAGGCAGGGGGCATACGTGCATTAAACACAAACAAACAGAACAACCCAAAACGAAAACAACAAACAAATGAAAAAATGGTATCATGAAAATGAAATGAAAAAATAGAAAATGGTATCAGATGAACAAGCAGACTGGAGTGATATTCCCGACACAGGAAAGAGCATTTTCCTGCCTCTTGTGTTGTGCTTCCAAATGGATGAAAAGCATGTTGTGCTGAGGGAGCAAGAGTAGTTAGCATGTTGAACTCAGTCACTCAGCAAACACTTCCGGGACCCCTGCCCTTTGCGAGCCACAACGTCGAGCTGAGCAGACATAGACACAAAGAAAGGGCGTTGGCAGGTGAGTGACGGTGAGTGAAGGTGGGAAAGTGAAGGTGATCATCACATGACCCACTGCTGCAAGGTTAGGCACCCAGGCCTGTAGAGTCCCCAGAGTTGATGCTGTGCGGAGGGATCGAGGGAGCTGGTAGAGAAGGCAGTGCCTGCTGAAGTCTGGCAAAGGCCAGGCACAGTGGCTGCTGGGGTACCAGAAGGTAACCAGCTGCTGCTGGCCCAAAGGGTTACATCACGCAGGGCGTGGATACCCCGATGGCCTGTGCGCCACTGACGGTGATGAAAAACAGCCGCAGAAGCCTGTTTTTTTGTTTTTCCGTTTTCACTTGTGGGGGTGGGTGTGCTCGTGTGTCTATGTGTATGGTTTTGCATGTGTGAACACACATGTACGTGGGTACACGCGTGTGCAAAGGTCCAGTGCCATGTCAGGAACCATCCTTGATCACTCCTGCACATGGTTCTTTGAGGCAGGACCTCAGTCAAAGGTGCAGCTCACTGATGTGACTGGTGTTGCTTACGCAGCTTGCTCTGGGGAGCCCGTGTCTACCTTCCCGGGCTGTGTCTGTTTTCCAAGCACGGGTCTGAGTCATGCCATCACTCCCAGCATCCACATAGGTCCTGGGGATCGAACTCAGTTCCTCCTGCTTTCATGGGGAACCCTTCTGTGATGGAATCGAACCGTTGACTTTCCCAGCCCTTAAGATTGTTTTAGGTGTTATGCAAAGATTCACCTCAGAGTGAGAAAGAGACAGTTTATTCTTTGAGCACATATGAGCACCCATGGCCTGGGAACACAGACTCAGATTG
>JANBXA010000735.1:47432500-47512500 GCA_030556225.1 Cricetiscus sungorus | reverse complement strand
TCAGGACCTACCTGCCACTGTACGTTTAGTTGCCAGCAGTTCTTATTACCAAATATTTTCCTTTTATGGCCGGCACCCTAGTCTGTATACGATTGTGGTGTATGACTTCTAATCGGTCTGAATAATGAAAACCCAGATGTCTCTGAAAGATCAGAGAAGCAGGGCAGCCAGCCACTAGTTCTTACCTCTTCAGCATCCTCAGACCAAAGGGGGACCCTGCCCTACGAGTCCTCAGACTGAATGCAATGAGCTCCTGTCTCCTCCCACCGTATAACTCCTCTGTCCACCTAACCACATCACTCCTGTCTTCAGCTCCCTAGTGCTGGGATTAAAGGTGTGGCCGCCACTGTATTGCCGCTGTGGCTAACAGGTGTGGATCGCTCCACACCCTGATCTCCAGGCAAGCTCTGTTTGTTGCAGCACAAACAGCATACCACCACATATGATCACAATTAATATTTGTGAACAGACTAATGATAGATGTTAGAGCATTTGTTTCTGCCCCTCTACTGGTCTTGGTTCCTTTTTTCTGAGTTCCGTGCTCCCTCAGTGGCCACTAGCCTTGGCTCTCTGTTCTATAGGAGCTGCTAAAGGTGGCCTTTGTCCGGTTGCAAATGTGGCACTCTCCGTTTCTTTTGGCTGGCTCCCAGGGGTGGTTTCACGCAGTGTCATGCAGACCTTTGTTCTTGTGGTGATACGGGGGAATGCCATCATTCCTTTGGGGCGTGGAAGCCGGCTGCGTAGGTGTTGTGTGCACAGGATGCTGCCAGTTCCCTTAGGCTGAGCACACACCTGCCTGGACCTAATACCTCTTCACCCATGCACAGAGATGACAGACAGGGCAAAGCTGGAGGGCCTGACCCATTTGTGTGCCCCAAGCACCCACAGTCTGACCGATGGTCTTACTGACGGTTCTAGTGCCTCCTTTCTGGTGTTGCCTACCTGTGGGCACAGGACGCCGACACCTTTTACACACTACTCTGCATGTTGCTTTTTGATTTGGTTTTCCTAAGGCTGGTTTTCTGATTTCTGTGGGTAACTCATCCTGTGGAAGTTCCCCAGAGTCTGGCAACTAACTCCAGGGGGTTCCCCCAAAGCCTGGCAGCTCCCCCGGGGTGGTATTTCTCAACACTCTGCTGTCCTTCTTGCTTTCAGTGTGGCTATGGAATTTTCAAAACAATCCTTTCTCATTCCCGGAGATTTGCTGAAGGGAGGGAGAAAGGGAGCCTTCCTCTTTTTTGGGTCTTGCTTGGTTTGTAATCCTTTAACCAGCAACCTGTAAACCGGGTAGTTTAATATTCTCACTAATTGAAACTTGATGTCCATTTTGTGCCAGTGCCTTAGATTATAAATTCCCTGCAGCATCCAGACACTTGTCCACTTTGTCGTAAATATTTTAAAATAATTTCCTTTTCATGGTAGCTGTCTTATTTTCATGGCAATAGCTTTTCACTCAGCTGTTTTGTTAGCTGTTTTTCATCTGTTGTGGGTTCGATTCCACAGGTTTTCTTTAGCTACTCCGTCATTTTATCCTTATTTCTGATAGCTGCTGTCTTGCTCATCTGGAAATTTCCCTGGAGTTTTCTTGTGAGGCACGACTTTATTCCTCAAACTTCCAAATAGCTCAGTGTTTTTACTAAATAAAGATTTAATGTTCACCGTTTTAAAGTGTTGTCTTGCTTTTTGAGACAAGGTGTGGATATGCAGCCTGGAGTCCCCTGTCTTCCCAGTTGGCCTGAAGCTCAGCAACCCTCGGCCCTGAGTACTCAGCTTAGAGGAATGAGCAAAATTTATTGGTTTCATCTCCATTTAAGTTTAATATGTGATACACAGCCCTTCTGAGATAGATTATAAAATACTAGGGGTCAATTAAAGTTGTTCATATCTTCAGTGAGTATATAGTCTTAACGGATATATTGATCCTTACTGAGACATTCAGTAACTTCTACTGTTTTTAATTGAATCATTGTTGCTGTTGTTGTGTGTTTCTTTATTCATGTATTCAATTGTGCCACAGTCAATACCTCCTTCCACCGTGTGTTTCCCAGATTGAACTCTGGTTCTCAGGCTCAATAGTGCCTATACCCACCGAGCAATCGTTGCCACTGTAGGCTGTATTTCCAAACAGTCTCCCATTCCTTAGCTCAGGCTGGCCTGGAACTTACTATGTAGCTTGCGTTCCTGTCCAAATCATGGTATTCCTCCTCCTTCAGAACCCTCCCCACCCCCGCCCAGGGCTGGGATTCCAGGCTTGGGCCACCACAGAAGCCACAGCAGTCCCTTAAGTGTTTAGGTTGGGTTTTCGTGAGGCTATAGAGGGTCACAGGACCAATGAATGGACAAGTGGATCTAAGTGCGCGTAGCAAAGGCGTGCTGGTGCACAGAGGGGCTGGCACCCCACGAGGGCAGAAAGCCACTGTAGCGCCACTGCTCTGTGATCCTAATATAATTTTATAACTAAGGAGCAAAATTCAAAGCCAACACTGTTAAACTACCGATCATTGAATATTAACATATCAGCTAGACAGCAACTAATGATGGAGTTGAATAGAGTTACTTAAAAAAAAATACATTTTATATACCTACTGTGTGTGTATGTGTGTGTGTGTCTGTCTGTCTGTCTGTCATGTGCCACAGTGTGCATGTGGAGGTCAGAGGACAGCTTGTGGGAGCTGGTTCTGTCCTTGCACCCTGTGAGTTCTGGGAATTGAACTGGGGTTGCCACGCTTGGCAGTGGTACCTTCCCCTGCTGAAACATCTCACTGGTTCTGAACTGAGTTCTTCATGAATGTTTCTACTTGAATAATGGGATAATTAAAAATCCCAAAACATAATATACAGGTAGCATGAAGAAAACAAAGACTATAGTAAGTTCAAGACGGTGCTCATTTTCAAAGTTAAAACCCAAAGAGAACCACCAGTCCCTCCTGAAGCTGTCAGCTTGGAGAAAGGAGTAAAACCAGATGTTCTGGTGTTACGGACATCTCCTGTGGTTCATTGTAACGGTGCAACCTGTTACAGACATGGATAATCGGTTCCCCAGGGGAGACATGCCCAGGAATGGGAGCCAGTGCATAGTAAATCAGAAAGATGGTAGAAGGAGACTAAATGTCCTGGGGCCCCGATAGCAGAAGAGACAGAGTGTAACTCACAGGGTGGGCGTTCATTGCCAGGAGAATTATTTTTTAATTAAATTCTAGCCTATCGCAGTAATCATTTCACATGTATCCCTGTACCAACACTGCATTGTACACTTGGAGTAAACACAGTTTTTGAACTGACAAATACTGGTCGATAATGCTGGTGAGACAGTTCCTATGCCTCGAAGCCAGCGAGAGTGACTCTCCAGAGGTGGAGAAGGGGAGGCAAAAGTCAGGAAATCCACCTCAGAGCATCAGGGAAGAGGCGCAAAGCTGGTCCCAAGGTGCAAAGGAGAGGAGGACGCAGTTAGGGATGCAGAAAGAGACGTTGGTGGCCAGGTGGAGGTCGCTCACACTGGTGTTCTCTTGTGTCAGCCTCTGTTCTAATTGCTGTGAAAACTTACCTGGCATAAACTACTTCAGGGAGGGTTTGCCCATCATGGTGGCATCGACATGGCAACGAAGAGATGAATGCTGGGGTCCAGGTTGCTTTCCCACTCTTATTCAGTCAGGGGCCCAAGCCCAGGGACTGGTGTTGCCCACATTCAGGGTGAGTCTTCCCTGCTTACACAAGCCTCTCTGAGAACTCCTTCACAGATACACACAGTGTGTTTCCATGGTGAATATAAACCCATTCGAACTGGCAGTGATGGTTATAGTTGCGTCTTCGAAGTGAGTACGTCTCACAGACTCAGAGAGTGATGGATGTTAAAGTTCACCAGTGGACCGGAGCTCCAGATGGTAGGGTACCAATGGACGCTGTAGGTTAGTCTAGCCAAAATGTAAGGTTCGCTGTGTACTGTCCTATGCCATTGGGAAGACAGGTTATTTTAGGAGGGGTGTGGGTATGCAAGAGTAGATGGATGTAATTGCTGAGCTGAGCCCGAGTCCAGCCTGGGGATTCTTGTGAGAAAGGGTGACACCACTCTAGGAAGTGGTGGATTATGCTTCCTTAGCTTCCTGCAGGGCAGTGGCTCTCAGCCTGTAGGTGCTGCATATCGGATATCCTGCACATCAGATATCATTTACATTATAATTCATAACAGTAGCAAAATTGTAGCTATGTAGTAGCAATGGAAATAATTTTAGGGTTGAAGGTCACCACAGCATGAAGAACTGCATAAAACGGTTGCAGCGTTAGGAAGGCTGCGCTAAGGTAAGTGACCTGGAGACACTATCGTCACTTGCCCCTCTGTCGGTGCCCTGGGGAAGTGGCTCGTGTGGTTTCTGGGTCAAGGGCGTGCAGAGTCTTCCCTCTGGGATTGAGCAGTACCCCTTCTTTCCTTGGCAGATGAAGAAGCATCATCTCCACAGTGCTTTGGGCTTGTGTGTTCGCAGTGACTCTCACGTACTTGCAAGCCTCATTTGCCTCTGCTGGCTGTGGCGCCATTCTGTTCATAGGCGATGCTGTTCTGCCTGCATCTCTCTGCCTGAGACAGGACAGCTGACGCCGTACAGTCCTGCACTAGTACATTGCCCCCCCCTCTGCCCACTTCCCTCCGTACCCCTCCCCTTTCCTCCTCTTCCTTCCCTCCTCCCCCTTTCTTTTCATTTTCGCTTATGCTGTACCAGCAGTGTCTTATCTGGTCTCCCAGCTGCTAGCCTCTGACTTCCTAAGCACATCTCCTCAACCTTTGGCAGCTGGTCACTGTGATACCCAGTGCAGGCAATCAATGGGGCATGAGGGGCCCCTCAGCCCAGGGCGACAATAGGAGCAACATGTTATAAAAAGGGTATCCTACAATGTGACGTGTCTCCAGCCACTGTCCGAATCACTCCCATCCCCCACGTTCCGGTAACAGCTCGCCTTCCTAAGCCAGCACGTTGTGCACTCGTGCATTTGACCCGGCAGCTCACTCTATGGCCCTCTCCTCTTCTTGTCTCCCTAGCAAGATGCCTTGAAGGTTTATCCATTCTCTAGTTCTCTCTGACCGCACTCTCTCCCAAGTCATTACTGATTCGTTTCTTCCTCGTGTGTAAGTCTACGGTGCCTTGTAGACGTGGCGTTTGGAACATTATGTTGTGTTTGCCTGGCTCCTTAACTGGACTTGGATTTGAGTTAAAACATGAGGCATTTTGATATGAGGGCTTGTGCCTGGCCTTCTTGTACCGTGTTATGCCATGCTCAGTTGCTATCGCTGGGAATCCTGCTGTTTTCTGAAGGGAAACAGCAGAGGGGTGGTGGGTCTGGGGTAGAAGGAAGGCGGGGGCTGGGAGGAGAGGAAGGAGTGGAATTGTGGTCAGGATATAACGTATGAGAGAAAAAGAAATAAATTTGAAAAAAAAAATAGGTTATTACACCGAGAAGATGGCTCAGGGAGTGAAGCAATGTAAGTATGGGGACCTGAGTTCAAATTTGCAGAGCACAAAACTGGGGACTGTAGCAGGCATCCATAGTGAGCTGAGGGACAGAGGCAAGAGAATCCCTAGAAGCTTTGGGGGCAGCTGGCTTGGCTTACACAGTGGCAAACAACAAAACCCACACACGCTGTCTCAGAGTCAAGGTGAAGGTGAGAACTGACACCTGAGGCTGCCCCGGCCCCTACAATGTGCAGTATACATAGTATACATGCAAGATTGATGAAAGGTGAGTGAGGTCACCAACAAGCTACTAATTGTACTTTCACGCCTACCACACAGAAGGTCTTGCATACATTTTAGTTGCATCCATTTGATTCCGAAGGCTGTCTCCACAGGTGGCCCTGGATGAGCACAGGCAAGCAGAATTCTCCAGAAAGGGATGTAGGCAGCCCACTGCATGGAGCTCCAACAGTCACAGGCCCCCATTTCCCTGTGTAGTCTTACAGGTAGAGCATTGGCCAACTGGAGACTTCTAGAACATGGGATTTTGATGGGGAAAGTTGTCTTGCAAGTGATTCTTTTTAATCTTCACATGAGGAAACCACTTTATTTTCTATCAGGCCACACATTAGCTTCTGCCATCAATACCAGCCCAGCCAGTGACCTTTACAGATTCACGAATGTTAAGTTATTTTACATTCCAGACAAGAACAAGATACACAGTTGATGTTGGTGTAGGAGAATTTCGCTAAGGGGAGAACTTCGTTAAGGGATGCTGATGAGTTCAGCTTCACTAATGAAGTGTTTGATGAGCCTCGGTGTCTGAGGAGAAGTTCCAATGGTTTTGTGTTGCCTGTGTTCTGTTTGGTAACTTCAACTACCAGAGGACAGGGTGAGTGGGCTTTCACTTGTCTGTGTTTCTGAGGTTTAATTGGGCCTTTTGTTTCCTGTAGGTTTCAAAACCTGCTGTGGTCCAGAAAGATGTTTGTGGACAACATGAAGATCTATAACCACAGCTATATCTACATGCCTGCTTTCTCTATGAAGACAGGAACAGAGCCCTCTCTCCGTGTATATTACACACTGAAAGATGTGGGTGCCAACCAAACAGTGCTTTTCGCTAACCCCAACTTTCTGCGGAGCATTGGAAAGTTCTGGAAGAGCAGGGGGATCCATGCTAAGCGCCTGTCTACAGGACTCTTTCTGGTGAGCGCGGCCTTGGGCCTGTGTGAGGAGGTGGCCATCTATGGCTTCTGGCCGTTCTCTGTGAATATGCACGAGGAGCCCATCAGCCACCACTACTACGACAATGTCTTGCCCTACTCGGGCTTCCATGCCATGCCTGAGGAATTTCTCCAACTCTGGTACCTTCATAAAATTGGTGCACTGAGGATGCAGCTCGATCCATGTGAGGAGCCATCACTCCAGCCCGCTTCCTAGGGGCCATTAGAGAAGACAGGACCGAGTAGGGTATTTTTGCTAGGTTTTTCTATGTGACTTCCAAAAGGAACGGCCAAAGCGTGCCATGGATTGGCATGATGGGGAAACAAACAAAATCCCAAACAGAGCTTTGCTCTTGATGATGGCTTGGAGAACATTAAGAAATGAAATGTTCTGGAGAGCATTTTATAGCATGTTGTGGATTTGCAGCTGGGGCAGCAAGGAGAAGATGCTGGCAAATCAGTTGTCTGTGGTTCAGATCTAGAAGATGTAATTCAAGGACCAGATGAACTCTAATCACTGAGGCTGAGGGGCTCATCATGGAAGCATATGGGAGATGCCGGGGCATTGCTGACTGTCAATATGCACTGGCATCATGGTCATTTTAAAAGACCTGTCTTATTGGGACTGCTGTTAGGACTGTAGATTTTTAAAAATTATTATTTATTTTTGCTCTGTTTAGGGCTGTGGGTGGGTGATGGGGTAGACTTGCAAAAATTCTTCCTGCTGACTTTTGTGATTCGTTAAAAGAAGTCTATGTTGACTATAGTCCCCTCCAATAGTATAGTTTTAAATAAGAATTGCTTCTTGCCTCTTTGGTTAAGTCTATTTACCATGAATCTCTGTTGAATTTAGACTGTGTTGATTCATACATAGTCTAGATAACATGAGGTACTTCCTCTCCTCAGATGTTGAGAGAGAAACTCAAATTTAGGCCCACATTTATATCAACCCATTGGCTCTCTTGCTATTTCACAAAATCACCATGCACACAAGTACATTATTTACTTGTAGAGTGGTAAAAGTGTCTTCATTTAATGATAGGTGAAGTAGCTTCCAGAGAGTAAGAACTTAGTCTCTA
The DNA here is from genome assembly GCA_030556225.1 of Cricetiscus sungorus. Lineage (NCBI taxonomy): Eukaryota > Metazoa > Chordata > Mammalia > Rodentia > Cricetidae > Cricetiscus > Cricetiscus sungorus. Next base: position 47,504,757 of record JANBXA010000735.1, on the reverse strand, counting down.
AGGCAAATAGACCAGAAGACACGGCCGTTTTCTCTTTAACATGAATATTTTTCATCAAGATAACTCATGTGTGTGTACATGTGGATATTTCCTTCCAAGATAATGTGTGCGCGTGCACATGAATATAGATACATACACTCTGACACGCTATACAAAGTATTCAAGGCTCATTCTTGTGGAACTGTATAAACCGGATGTGCATGGCCTGGTGTCTAACCACAACTACAGAGATATGGTATGGAATCCATTTCATGCTGGCATAAGTTGAGCTGGCATAGCAGTTGCTCTCAGTTTTCATGCCAGCCCGGGGTTCAAGGTTAACCCTCAAATACATAATCCAGAGTGAGAACTGCTCTCTTGTCACTCTGCCCCCGCCCCCCACATCTCATGACTAGGCCTAGTGCTGAGCGTAGTGACAAGTGATATGGCTCATGTAGGTGAGCAGGTATGTCCTTAGTGACAGTTGGGGGTGCTTGGGCGGCTTGCTACAGCAGCTTTGACACAGCAGGGGAACTCTACTAAGACCAGATGTGCTCACTGTAGCTAAGGGGACAAGCAGGGACATGTATGGTCTTTGTGCATTGAGGTGTGTTAGGCTCCATGGAGATGTGCAGACTCATGTTTATTGTTTCAAGTGTTGTCGTGGTGAAGTTGACCCACAAGCTCTACTTCACCTTGAAGGTAGAAACTTCATACATTGACCATCTCTATGAATGAAAGAAAACTAGCTTCCAAGATTCCGAAGTTATTGAAGAGTTGCACATTTGAGGGTAGGGAATTTCCAGATGTGATCAAATATCCATGTTACTCTAGAAACCAGTTGTGCTGATGCTTATAGAATGGAGGTGATGGGGTTCACCACTGTGTAGGGCTGGCTTGGTGTTTCCATCTTGTGCAGCAGGCAGCACAGACTATCAGGAAGGCAGTATGAGCTGTGCAACCCTGAATAGAATCCCTGTTTTGAGCAACTGGTATTTAATAATTACCCAAGAAAGAATACATTTTTTTTTTAACCAATAGACTTCATTAAAATGTAACAGGCCTAAGAAAGCAACATATATTCAAGTGAATGCATTACTTGGTCAAAATCTAAACAGGAAGGTCATAAAATCCACACATCCCAGTTCACTGGGGATGCTATCTGGGAATCTGCACTCTCTCTACAGTTCCTGGAGCACGTCCCTGTAACGGATTTGTGTGTTTAGTGTACAACTGTAAAGCTAGTCTAGATGGCATCTGAACTGCGGAAGAGACATGGTCAACACTGTTGGGTATAACGGATTTGTGTGTTTAGTCTAGATGGCATCTGAACTGCGGAAGAGACATGGTCAACACTGTTGGGTATAACGGATTTGTGTGTTTATCTAGATGGCATCTGAACTGCGGAAGAGACATGGTCAACACTGTTGGGTGTAACGGATTTGTGTGTTTAGTCTAGATGGCATCTGAACTGCGGAAAAGACATGGTCAACACTGTTGGGTGTAACGGATTTGTGTGTTTAGTCTAGATGGCATCTGAACTGCGGAAGAGACATGGTCAACACTGTTGGGTGTAACGGATTTGTGTGTTTAGTCTAGATGGCATCTGAACTGCGGAAGAGACATGGTCAACACTGTTGGGTGTAACGGATTTGTGTGTTTAGTCTAGATGGCATCTGAACTGCGGAAGAGACATGGTCAACACTGTTGGGTGTAACGGATTTGTGTGTTTAGTCTAGATGGCATCTGAACTGCGGAAGAGACATGGTCAACACTGTTGGGTGTAACGGATTTGTGTGTTTAGTCTAGATGGCATCTGAACTGCGGAAGAGACATGGTCAACACTGTTGGGTGTAACGGATTTGTGTGTTTAGTCTAGATGGCATCTGAACTGCGGAAGAGACATGGTCAACACTGTTGGGTGTAACGGATTTGTGTGTTTAGTCTAGATGGCATCTGAACTGCGGAAGAGACATGGTCAACACTGTTGGGTGTAACGGATTTGTGTGTTTAGTCTAGATGGCATCTGAACTGCGGAAGAGACATGGTCAACACTGTTGGGTGTAACGGATTTGTGTGTTTAGTCTAGATGGCATCTGAACTGCGGAAGAGACATGGTCAACACTGTTGGGTAGACCTGCATAGATTGGCCTTCCCTCCAGGTGCCAGGAGCCAACGCCTGAGGACATGTCTTTGTTGTTAGGACCAAAAATTGTAGCTGCTTGTGGTAGGGAACAGCCATGGACGGTGGTCCAGAAGCACCAGATCAGCCACTTGGCACAGAGAATGACCCGGAGAAATGTTATTAGTGTGAAAATTGGGAAACCCCAAGTTAGACTAAAGAGAAGGTCTGACTGCTCATTCTCTCAACCCTTTGAGACATAGGTACAGTGTCGTGTGTCATGAAAAGCATCGCTGCAAACATTCATTATTTTATAGAGACAATTCATAGGTGTGTCATATATGTAACTTTTTGTGTTTGGTTAGATGATGTAGCTAAGCAAGAGGTGTGTGTGTGTGTGTGTGTGTGTGTGTGTGTGTGTGTGTGTGTGTACTTACAGCTGTGTGTGTGCTTATCATTATTTTTAGTAAAATGTGTTTCTATGTAGAAACTTCTCCACAATCATCCAGTAGAACATTCTAGAGTATTCTATTACCCTTAAGAGGTTGGGTTTGGGTTCCATTAAGTTTTACTTACTGAAATTAAGGCCTTGAGCTCTGGGCTTGGTACATTATTTAATGTACTTAACCTTTAACTTTCAGGCAGAAGGGATTTGGGTTATGAAGGATACGTTCAATAGACAGCATTAAATTAATTTCAGTGCATCTGGCAACTGATGACTCCCCTCTCTACCACCAATTAGAGATATACTTTAAGTGGGTGTATGTGTGCATGCTTGGCAGCATACATGTGAGAGAAGGAGAGAGATGGAGACACAGACAGACAGACAGATGTTCAGGTAGTGCTCTTTGTGCTTCTTTGCTGGGAAGCCAGTCATCTATAGTTTTAACTTCTTTGAAAAATAATCAGCTTTGTGGCTTTTCTTGCTGGAAAACCCTACTAAAGAGGGATATAATGAGGAACTCGGTCACTAGTGCACTGAGGGTTCTTCACCTTATTGCTCCAGTGCCCAAGCTTGCATTTGCTAACCTGGGGGCTCCGTGGCAGAGTCTACTCACCTTGATCCAGTTGCAGCTCTGCTTATAATCACGAGGAGTAGAGTTTTATTATCTGTGTACATGGATAAAGCTTCAGAGTCCCAGAACCTAGGGAGCTAGCAAATACCCCAGAGTTCCCTGCTATGACTTTGAAACTATGGGCTTGTGAAGTTCAGAGTTCACCTTCAGTCTATAAACTAATCGTGAGGCCACAGGATTTAGTCTTAGCCTTATACAACTCCTGTTTTATAACTGGGAGAGTCTTAAATTTATAGACAGCACACACACACACACACACACACACACACACTCACACACTCACACACACACTCACACACACTTACACACACACACACACACACTCACACACTCACACACACACTCACACACACTTACACACACACACACACACACACACACATCTGCCTTATCCTCAGCCTTAATGTACCACTTAACATTTTCACATACATCTCAGAGATGAATGATTGACACCTGTGAATGAATGGAAAGGTTATTCGTACTTCCTAAGCTTTCTTGTTGCAACAAGGAAGGAACAGACTTCTGATTCCTTGTGTGGGTTTTCTCTCTGTTGCTGACATTTGTAGTTTCTTGTTCCTTTAACACAGAGGAACAGACATATTGAAGTGAGTTATAGTATTGTGAGCAGTTGAGGAACACCAAAGCCCTTGGCGGTCCTTGTTAGGGCACACAAGAGGAATTATGTTTTATGGTTGCTCATCTACCCAGGCCTCAGTCAGACTCACTTTTGTGTTAAAAGCCTTTCTGGTTTTGCTCTTCAGTCAAAGTTGTTGGGATTTAATCAGTGACACTAGGTTGACCAAGAGTTTTATGGTGTAATAACCCAGTACAGTGATCATGTTCCATCTTGCTTCTGTGTAATTAGACTTCCTCCAGCTGGCTGTCACTTTCAAATGCATTAACAGTAACCACCAAGAGATGTGACTTAGTCCAAAACATAGAAAACTGGATTCATGGAATTGTGGGTTTCTCTTTACAGTAATAGAAAGAAAAACTGCAACAAAGAAAAAGATGTGGCCAAAATGAAAACTAAGAGAAAATAGTGATTTTTCCCCCCCACCACAAAGGGTCTACTAGGAAGCGCCACAGCCTCGAAAGGCAGCTCAGCTGACAGGAAGGAATGGACTGTTTGCTGTCCTAGAATACAGTCCTAAGAATGGAATGGCTTCACGATAACTGAAAGGGAACGGTGCTGCCATGTCATCATTAGGGTTGGGATGAAAGACCTCACATGGACCATGAGGAGCATGGATTGCGAGGCTGCTTCGGGGAGGATGTGAAGGTGGTACCTAGTTTCTCATGTGGATCTTGGAGGCCCCCAAGTCCCTGCCTTCTCCAGGTGGTGCCCACAGGGGGTGCCTGAGTTTAGTGAAGCAAACACCAAATATATGTCCCTCTGTCACCTGCCTTTTGATTCATAATCCCAAGGTAAGTTGTAATTTATCCCTCCTGTCACGATAATGCAGTGATGGTAGCAAATATCACCCTGCTGTTGACCTGTAGATGTGGTCATCACACACTGCATGTAGCAAGGGTTAGTGTTAGCTTCCTGTCACCACAGTGATTCCGAGAGGCGATGACAACTTAGATTCATTATCCTTCATGTTTTAGTTCAGTCTCCCCTCCCCCCTCCCTCCCTCCTAATGCTATCTATGCCCATGGGAAATAGGAAGTACCTGATTTGGTAATATTGGGGAGTGGCAGAGGGTGCCTTAACTTTTCCTGGCTCGGCTCCCCACTTACATATTCCCATCGTGTGTTTGTTACTTTGCAGATGTTTCCATGTCTGTCCAGCTTGTACCTTTATCTTCAGCAAGGACCCTTTTAAATGTAGCAAATGGGACTATTTTATAGAAATTCATGATAGTTTATAGGCCTTGGAGAAGTCTGATAATGGTGTGTAAATATCCTTTGCTCGGTCGTGGGACGTTTTTCTAAGGTCTTTTAGGTGATAACTTCAGGAAGATTCCTAGAGTTAAGAATGTTTTTCCAGAAAACTCCAGTATTCATGGGAGCAGGGGACCAACACATGGCTGTTTTCCATTCTTTCAGCACTGACAGGCTCCTCTCTCCGCACTTAGGGTGACTGATGGCTACTGTGGTATACCAGAGAGACACCACATATGAGAAGGAGAGAGAAAATACAGCACACCATTCTAAAGCCTGCTTCATTCACCTTTTTAAAAATTCTGTAATATCACTAGACTTATAGTTACCACACAGCATAGTTTGATCTGCATAATATCGGGGGAACATTTTTACCGCTATCCTCTGTCATTGCTCATTCTAGACTATTCCACATGTATGCAAGCTGTTTTATCAGTGTATATTTTCAGAGATCGGGTAAGAGCAAAAATAGGAAATCTTAAATGTCCTTTCTCATATATTACCCACTGGTCCATGGACATAATAATTCTGGGGAAAACGTTTAGATTGGGCTGCAAAGTTGAAGTCACCTTTGAAGTGTTTATGGAGTGGCTTTCTCCCGTTAAAGCCAGATCTGATTGACAGGAAGTGTGGGTTAACCCGATGCTCCTCGTTTCTTTTTAAGAATTTCATATAAAATGTAGCAGGTAAGAAAAAAAGGTTTAATTGGTACTTTTTATGGTGTGACTTGAAAAAAAAATGGTGCCTGTCTGTTGGCTAAGATGAATAGCGGTGTGCCAGAGGAGGGTCACTGGAAAAAGGCGTGTTCATGAACCGTGGCTGGCAGCGAGAAGATTAGCCGGGTCTCAGTTTTTCTACCTCCCTCCCTTGGAGAATATTTGGAAATGTGCCCCGTGAATAAAATGGGTTCTTTTCGATGCAGTTTGTCGAGTCCTCTTATTTCTGTGAAGTATGTTTGCTATTCCCTTCTAAATTCTCCATGTACTGTGTGTGTCTCTACCTTGGCTGCCCTGTTTGACTCTTCCCGTGTGGGTGAAAGTTGTTGCGCTCCTTAGTAAGAATTCTGTTTTAGAAGTACAGAATTATAGGGCTGATGGGAAGGCTCAGCGGGTAAGGGAGCCTGCTGCCAAGCCTGGCGACATGAGTTTGATCACACAGGTCGGCACGGTGAGAGGCAGCTACTGAAAGTTTACCCTAGCACCCATATATGTGCCATGATGCGACGCATGTGCACCCACTCAGGCGCACATACGCACAAAGTCAATAAGATCTATTGCAGAACTTAAAGGAGAAGTGCGTACACAATTATAGTAGGTGAGACTCCTCAGTGCAGTGCCTGAGGAGGGCAGAAGAGGGCATCACATTTCCTGGAACTGGAGTTACGACAGGTTGTGAGCCACCAAGTGGGTGCTGGGACTGAACTCCTGCGCTCTGCAAGAGCAGCCAGCACTCTTAAGCACTGAGCCATTCATCCAGACTGAAATGAAAAACAAAACCACTGTCCAGTAGGTGAAAGGACTCATCTCGGGCAGATATAGTCGTCCTCCGCCCGAGCAGAAGGAAAGCTATGCATCTGCACAGCATGAGTAATGCCTGTTTCCAGTGTGTGCGCTCCAGAGACACGTTCACTAATTGCTAACACGAGGCAAGACCCTGAAGCTCCTCCTCAGTTCCAAGTGGGTGACTTTGAGAGGCCACATATACCTTCTTGTCAAAATCACTTAGGTAATTGCTTTGTGCTCCCCGCCCCTCGGGCTCTGTGCCCGAGTTCTGTCACACACTTCCTCAGAGGGAATGACATCAAGAAAGCTGCCCCGTCCGTCCTTTATGATACACTTCTCGGGGATCGATCAGGCACTTGGTACAGATCTTATTGATTGCCTGACTTTGCTTCCACAGTAGCCTTTTAGGCCACCACTAGTTAGTGGAGATGAGGCACAGTGTTTAGTAAATCATTTCACAGAGTCCGGTGCTATAAACTTGGGTTACCCCGATTGTATGTGTGTGAGAAAAACATACTTAGCTTTGGTGACCAACTATTATTAGTTCGCACAATCTAAATATCACCCAGCCCAGCTGTTCTACTCCACAAGAGCCCAAAGGAGTATGTATGTTCAATAATCTCCCCCCCAAAAGGCCTCACTCTCCCTGGGGAGCAGAAAGGGGATGGGATGGGGGTTGGGGGCAGGGGAGGAGGGGAGGGTGAGGGAACTGGGATTGACATGTAAAACAAGCTTGTTTCATATTTAAATATATATTATACATATATATATATATACATGTATATATTCAGGGCTTTTGAAAACATGCAAACTTTCTGCTGTTCTATTATGGGACAGACTGAATGTTATTGTTTGCTTGTGCCACAAGAGTCATGGTTTCTGGGCACAAACTGGGGAGGGGGTGGGGAAGAACCAGCCGCAATATTGGGAACATGTTAAGATTTTATTTGTATTACGTCTTGTTTATGTGTAGTGTGTCTGCCACTCATGTGTGAGTGTCACCAGAGGCCAGATGCTGACTTCTCTGGAGCTGGAGTTACAGGTGGGAATCGAACTCGGGTCCTCTGGAAAAGCAGTGAATTCTCTTAACCACGGAGCCATCTCTCCAACCCTGTATCCTGGGAACATTTTTATGATAAACACTGAAATTAAAAGTTGAATCGAAAGACAATTAAGAGATTACTGGTATTATATTAGATGTCAGTCAAGACTATTCTGACATTTGCATGTATGGGGAATATCGCACGGGAAATAAGAAGCTGGGGCACAGTATTGGCTGATGGATGTTTACTCGGGGAGAAATCATGTACACCAGAAACAGAAGACCACCCGCAGGTTCCCGTCCCAAAGATGCCTCCGAATGCTCTCTGTCTCAGACCAGGAAATAAGAGAGTGAGCTGGGGTCCAGGACCCCAGACCTAGCCCCCACAGGTCAAGCCCACACCTGTCTCCAAGCCCCAATGCGAATGGTCAGTGCAGGGTGGCTCTCTCGCTGCAGGAGAAGACAGACAGTCGAGCCTGGCCAAGCTTATTCATTGAGGTGGAGTGGGGACTGTTGGCATCAGCTTCTTAACCTGATGACTCTCTGGGGACCAGCTCTATTCCAGGGTTAACTCTCACCTGAGCTTTTTCTGGCTGGGCACTGGATAGTCATAAGAAGCAGGTTGCCCTTTGATCCCTGTGCCCAGTTCTAGGCATAACCTCTGCACCTGAGCCCCAAACCACAGAAGGCCACGGAGTAGTGAGACCATCACGGGAGTCCCGGGCATTCCGGCCATGCTGTTTTGTCAGTAGCTTTTATAATGCGGAAGGCTGAGAAGATGACATCAGTCTGTAGAGCAGTCTGGAGTTGCTCACGGTGCTCTTCTCCATGGAACGCAGGAGACGTCTAACTGAAGTAGATGTTTTCCTGGGTCTTTCTTTTCTATCCTCGTTGTTTTCTGCTAACACCAACATCTGTGAACTTATCAATGGTGTTTACCATGGTATTATTACATACTTTATACACTGTTGCTGGGAAGAGACGCCATGGTCATGGCAACGCCTACAAAGGAAAAGTTATACTGGGTGGCATACAGTTCGGTGGCTCATTCAGTCCCATGTCCCCATGGAGGGACACGACAGCATGCAGGCAGACACGGTGCTGGAAAGGTAGCCAAGAATTCTACATCTTGTGCAGGCAATAGAACTGAGATGCTGAGTACGGTCTGAGCGTCTATGAGACCCCAAAGCCTGTCTCCACAGTGACATACTTCCTCCGACAAGGGTACAAACAACAAAGCTACATTCCCAATGGTGCCACTCCTTATGCGTTTATGGGGCCCAATTACACTCAAACCACCACATTCCACTCCCTGGCCCCATAAGCTTATAATAATATCATAATGCAAAATGCATTTAGTCCAACTTCAAAAGTCCCCATAGTCTATGGCAGTCTCAACAATTTAAAGTCCAAAGTTCAGAGTTCTTCTGAGAGTCATTCAGTCTCCTAACTGTAATCCCCTATAAAATAAAAATTAAAAAAAAAAGGTCACATACTTCCAACACATGATGGTACAGGGTATACGTAACCATTCCAAAACGTAGGGAAGGGAGCGTCGGGAGGAAATGCCGAACCAAAGCCAGACAGAAAACCAGTGGAGCAAACTCCGAACACGTATCCGCAAGCCTGATGTCAGAACGCTCTTCAGCTGTCTGGCTCCTTTCAGCTGTGTTGACTGAAACACACTTCTTTCTCTTGGGCTGGTTCCCCCCCTGCACAACAGCTGTCCTCGGCAGGTACCCCACGGCTCTGGTGTCTCCAGCATCTTGGGGTCTCCAAAGCATTCCCGGCTTCCATTTCACAGCTTCAGGAAATGGCCTCCGTAGGCCTGCATTCAAGGACACCCCTGAAACATGCCTGGCCTCAGCACTTTCCTTCCTGGCCTGGGCAAATTCCACAGCCCCTTTCTTCTACCCTTAACTCCAGAACCAGGTGGCTGAAGTTGCCAGGTTCTGCTGTGTACTAGGGTGGGAGCATCTCTCCCACCTCCCCCCAACACACACTCAATTACATCTTCTCCAACGTTCTGTTTTTAATGGTTTCCTTCGCTGCCCAACCTTGGCTGTCCTGAAACTGAATCTGTAGACCAGGCTGGCCTAAAACCCAGAGATCCGCCAGCCTCTGCATCCCAAGTGCTGGCATCAAAGGTGTGCACCACCACACCGGGCTCTAAGATTTTCTTTAGTTCCTTTTCACGGGTTGGAAACTTAGCTGGGTGGGATCTTTCCCTAAGGTCATCACTCCATTTACTCCATTTCTTAATCTGTTTATCTTCTTGAACACAGGTCTTTGCTCTAACCCATTTCCTGTTTCTCCTTTTCTCCTCAAATCGTGCGTTTTGAATTTTTCCTTGCTCTGCTTGGAAAAATTATAACTTTTTCATTATAACTGTATAAGAGTGACCGGTAATAGCCACACGGCAGAGTCTATACTGGGCTGTTTTGAGATTTCCTCTGGCAGTATAATTAATCCAAATCTCTCCACATTAGTCTCAGACAGGCTTGTAAGACAAGGACAAAAAGCAGACACATTCTTTGCCAAAATATCACAAGAAAGATCTCTAGGCAACCTACTAAAATTCTTCCAAAATTACATTCAAAGCGTGACACTATCCTTCTGAGTAAGGAACACACATCAAATTGAAAGAAATATTGCAGAGCTCAACACAATGGGATTAACTAGTGTTACTTTTAGCCCTGCCATCAAGAAGATACAAGATCCGTGGGAGTGATGTATTCTACATCTAAGCAGAATTAGTTCTGAGGAGCAAAAACAAATTCTTACCTATTACAACAGTTAAGAAGAACTTTTGTCTTAAGATGGGTCTCATATAGTCCCAGGCTGTCCACAGATTCACTGTGTAGCTGAGGGTGTCCTTGAACTTCTGCTCCTCGGGCTTCCATGCCCAGATTACTGAGCACTGTCAATCAAACCCAGAGCATTGTATATGTCAGCAGGTACTCTACCAACTGAGTTACATGCCCAGCTCAAGGGAATATTAAAAGTTTCCTTGAGAGTAGATATGGGGGACTATTGAGGTTTAATAGGGATCAGGAGAAACAAGCTGAATAGATGTTTATCCCGGGAGAAATAACTCACAACATAGACAGATGAACACCAGCAGGTTCCTGGTCCCAAGGATGCCTCCGGATGTACTCCTGTCCCTGTGCTGCAAGCAAGAGAGCTCCCAGAGCCCCCTCCTCAGACTTAGTTACCCCAGGTAACATCTGCCCCTGTCCCCACCCCCAATGGGTGTGGTCTGTGCCACAGGCGCAGACAAAGTGGATCTCTCACTACAGGGAACAGCAAAAGCCAATTGTTCTTGAGCTGATACCGATCCCTAGTACAAAGTTGGTGTGAGTGGACAGAGATGCACTTTAAGAGTGCAACGAGAATTCCTTGAGACTTGAAGACCACCTGACAGGAAGTGGTGTGTGTTTATGGTCAAGACCAACTCGCTTGACTAGATGTTTGGGTTATATTCAAAATTGGTTTTAAAAGAGAGGAGTAAGTGTGGCTCTCCATGGGGTAGTTTTCTGTGTTATTACTTTTTTATTAATTTTTTAAAATTGTATCATTCACTTACCAGTATATGGGCATCTAGTCTGGTTTCATTGCCCCAATATTGTGACTACAGCAGCAGCAAATGCAGAAGGGCTGTTTCCCCTCTGCTGTAAGGTGGGGGTCCCTAGGGTGCGTGCTGAAGAGTGATAGAACTAGGTCCTATGACGGCTCTGTTATTAACACTCTGGGGAACGTCCACAGTGATTTCCGCATGGCTACAACGTTTTATACTCCACCAACAGCGGGTAAGTGTCTGTTTCCCTCACCCTCCCCAGAATTTGTAGTCATTTGATATTTGATACTAGCCATTCTAACTGGAGTAAGATGAATTTGCAAAGTATTATAATATGCAATCCCTTGCTTGCTAAGGGTGACATTTTTTTTTTAAAAAAAAGAGTATTTATTAAGCATCTGCGTTGTTCTTTTTTTTTTTTCTTTTTGTCCTATAGATCATTTCCATGAGGTTGTTTGCCCTCTTGATGTTTAACCTGTAGCATTTTATATTTGCATGGGAAGCCCCTGGGGAACCACATTTTAAAGTTTGAATGCAGCCATCACTCTAGAGACAGAGGCAAGGGAATCGCTTTACGTCTACTGTAGATCCAACCTACATCGTGCCCAGCCAGCCAGGTCCATACAGCAAGACCTGTTTCAAGGCAAGTGAAAAATAAAAGGAGGGTTGGATGTCAAGTGACAGATGAGCTTTCTCTTCAGATACATTGCTTTTCTGGGCTTAGTGCACCCCACCCTCCGGATGGTGGGTCTTTAAGATGCCAGATTTACGACAACATTATCTTTGCCTCTCCTTAGACTAACATTAGGACCTGGGAGGTTCTTGACCAGGGATTTGCTCCAGAGTTCAAATCAATGTTCCAACCTGAAGATTACCTCAGCAGTGGCCAGGGTTGGCAAGGTACCAATGCTTTTAATGAATGTTTCCTTCACCTTTAGCATTTAATGTATATGAAACATGAACTGCAGCATAAGTCAAACCATGGTGCCAGAGGGAAAACTATCCCAATTATTCAATGTTTACAAGCAAAGACAGTTTTGGAAGGAGTCTAATTTTTAATATATGTTGTGGCTTTGGCTAGATTAAATGCAGAAAGATCATTTCTGGTCATCAGCAATCAGGCATATTTTCATAGTGATATGCTGCTTTTTTTTTAAATGTTGGTGCTCATAACTGTGTTCTTTAAATACCTTTACCATTGTCAATATGACTCGGAGGAATCTGTCTAGATTGTACCATTTCCCCAAATGAATCACCCAACACTAAAGAAAGAACTCTATATACATTGTCAGGAAAGCACCAACACCTGGGCTGGGGATTGATGGTTCAGTCTGCGGGGATATAATATTTATTATTTATTAAAGCTTGCCTGAGGACTCAGAAGGCAACGTCGGCCACAAGCCACAGAAGCCAGGCACACAACTTTCATCCCAGCAGCCAGAAGCTAGGAGATGGTGGACTCAGGATTAAGAGGTAGATGGATCTCTCTGAGCCCAAGGCCACTCAGATCTACACAAGATTGATCCAGGCCTAAAGAGAAACAGCCCACACAAAGATGATCTCAGCACCTGGGATCCTGTGCCTTTAATGCCAGCATTAGAGAGGTGTGTAAGACAGGAGCAAGGTCAGTATCGAGCTTTCATTCTCCACCCACATTGAGAAGAGGAACACCCCGTTTCTTTTAGAGGTAAGGGCTCTCGGATAGCTTGGCTGCTTTGCTGCCCTGATCTTCAGGTTGAACCCCAATATCTGTCTCTGGGCCTTTTATTTATTCATGCTATATCAGCCAGTAAAGTTCTTGCCTTCCCAACACTCGCATAAAAACTCGGGGCACCATGCTCTGTCCCATTAGGGAGAGGGAGACAAGAATCCCCGGAGTAGCCTTCTGGCCGAGCCTAACGGTGAGCTCCAAGATCAGTAGAGGACAGGTCTCAAAGGGGCTGGCTGCTGCTCCTAAGGGTGACACCTGAAGTTGTCATCCGACCTCCAACACATGTGCTCACCTGAACACATACATGTACCCACACACACATACACAAACATTAAAAAAAGAAGGAACTGACAGATGGACACCACAGCTTATAGCATCCATTGTTACTTGACTTAAAAGCATTTATTCAGTGGGACTGTCACAACCTTTCCCACCGTTAGAGCATTGCTGTGCCCAGGACAAACTGTGCTCCCGAACAGATCTCTCTAGGAACAGCCAGCCACATAGACCGTGCTGTTATCTTCCCTTCTTCTTGGGTATTGCTGACAGCTTGATTGTTTCTCATTGTAGTGTGGAGATGTGTTCTGCAAAATGTAGCACATTTAAACTAATGTATGCCCTTTTATGTGATTTTTCTGACTCCTTGTAAGGATAATGGTCCATGGCTTTATACATACATGCATATACATATACACTGAAATGGCCCAAAATTCAACAACAACCAAAAAAAAAAAAAAGATACAAACAAATGTCTGCAACTCAACTGATGTCCACCAGAGAAGCCTGTAACGGAGACTTTGTGAGTGTAGGGAATGACCATTATCCCACAACTGCCGCACCACTAAAGTATAAGAAACGAGACAACAATTGCAGGATGCGATTTGATCTCAGAAATGTCAAAACAAGAACGGGGTCTATTTTAGAATCAATGGGATGCTTTTATCCTCCATTACCGCAGTGGAGCGAAAGTATTTTGTGAGGAGGCTTTGGCACTCGAGAGAGCTGCCGTCAGGGAAACGAACGCACCTGCTGCTCTGGTCCCTCTCCCGGTCAATCTTTGTGACGGGAGAGAAAAGATCTTGAATTAAAGGGTCGAGTCAGACTTAGCTCCCTTCGCAGTCTGCTTAAATTCACATTAACCTGTGCCTCCTGAGACCTAAATCGGACACTAGGGGGCTCTAACACACAAGGTACACACAAGGTGTTAAGTGAAAGTACGGAGACCGCCCATTTGCTTGTCTGTTTTTAAAAACTCGTTCCCCCTAAGTATTTGTGCATCACAACCTCTCTAGGGAACGTAAAGGTGATTGAATTCTGAACTCGGCCTTGAAGGGATTCCCTTGTGGTCACTGCAAGTGACAATAAAGGAAGACAGGAGACTAGTTAGAAAAAGGGGACGGGAGGAAGTTGAGGAGGCCTGAACGTGATAGTGTATGCTGCTAATTTCGGCACCCAGGACGCTGAGATAAGAGGACTGTGAGTTTGACACTAGCCTGTGCAAGTGTGTGCGTGTGTGTGTGTGTGTGTGTGTGTGTGTGTGTGTGTGTGTGTGAGTGAGTGTGTGTGCGTGTGCGTGTGCGCGTGCATGTGTGTGTGTGAGTGTGTGTGTGTGCGAGTGTGTGTATTCAAGATTCCTTGTCTAGGTCATCGGGTCAAGTTTTCCCCTTGGGGAAACGGGTAATAAAGAGGCACTACCTCTTGCAAGCACCTTGAGGGAGGATCCGAGGACATCTGTGGGTCCAAAGACCAAATCGTGCTGACTCGATAAAGAAAGAGCTGTGTGATCACATTAAAACAAGCTCTAATGGAACCCGCCCCATCCGATTCCCGCAATGCTTGCAGAGCATCTATTCCCAGCTAAGCTGTGCGGTGGTGGCTGTGGAGCAAAACGCACGGGTCCCTGAGCTGACCCCTTTCCTCTGAATCCACAGCTCAGGAGGAAACGGGACCCCTGGAGAAGAACCAGCCAGGCTGGGCTCGCTTTGCCTCTGGAAACGTACATTTCTATGGCTCAGAGAAAACGATACAGTAAAAGGTCATGGGGGCTCCTGGGGGAGGCGCTTCTGGGGAGAAGAAAGTGGCCAATGACGAGGACAGATAAAATGACGGGCCATACCAAGAGTGGAGGGGCATAGGAAGTAACCAGTAAAAACAAAACAAGAACGAATAGCTTGGTGTGGTGGCGCAAGCCTGTATTTAAGAACCCGTGAGGTGGAGGCAGGGGGATCAGGAGTTTGAGGCCAGCCTTGGCTACATGAGACCCTTTACCGTAAAAGAAAAAAAATATTACATGTTTCCAATAGCTCTTATATGAGTTAGAAAGCTACAAATCAAATTCCTATTTAAAAGGGATTACCAAAAATTTGTGGAGCATCTCTCAGATCATTTCCAATTACATTTTAAAGACATTACTGTATTGAACATACATTCTCTCTCTCTCTCTCTCTCTCTCTCTCTCTCTCTCTCTCTCTCTCTGTCTCTCTCTCTCTTGATTGCTGGGTTCTAGGTACTTAAATATTTTAACAATTTCATTCAGTTAATTGGTATGCAATCGCGCACACATATTTAACACATACAATTGACATCTGTACCTGCCAACACTGGTTAATCAATCAGACCCAGCTTTCTCTTACACCTTTCATTGTTCCTTGCCAACCCCTACTCTGCCCGCCCTAGACACAACTGATCTGTGCCCTTTTGGAATTTCATGTAAATAAATAAAATCACGCCAGGAGAAAGCTTTGCTGTGTGGCTTTTTTTTTTTTTTTTTTTTTTTGCGGACCCTGACCATGGGAGAATGTACCAGTTCATAAGTTCATAGAGAACTTTCCATTGCTGGATTGCTCCCATCATGTGGGTTTGTCCATACGTTGTTCACCATGTGCTTGTTTCTGGAGTTCTCCCTGGTAGTTTTTGGCTACTACACATCAAAGGGCAGTGAGCATCAGTATATGTGGAAGCTGGCTTCCTCGGGTGAGCAACCCAGCATGAAATGGCTGCACAGAAATGCTTGGCCTTCAGGATGCAGCTGCACTGTTACAAAGCGTGTCGCTTTACCTCACCGGTGGCAGCTGTAAGAACACTAGTCCCTCCATATTCCCAGCAAAACTCGACAATGTTGATCTTTTTAACTCCTGTCAATTAAGTTTAGTCATTTAATCTTGGCCAATTAATGGAAAGTAGTCTTGTCATTGCCTGGTGTCCAACGTCTTAAACCATTACTTCTTATGTCTTCCATATAATATTCTATTTGCAAAAATATTATATTTTGCATAAACATTCTATTTATTTTTGAGACAGGGTGTCTCGCATCCCAGGTTTTCAGCCAAGAATGACTGAATTTCTGATCCTCCTGCCTCCACTGGCTGAGTACTGGTATTCCAGGCATACATTAGCACACAGGATTTCTGCAAGACTGAGGATTGGCCCCAGGGGTGCACTCTGCCGACTCAACCCTCTTTCTGCTTTTGTTTTTGTTTGTTTTCCCCGTGGCTTTTTTAAATTTTATTATTATTATTATTATTTTTACATGTCTGCTTTTGTTTTTAAACCGCCTCCCTGAACCAGAACTCTCTCCAGGCAAGCGTATACCTCTCTGCTGCTGCAGGCCCTTGTGTGTCTTGTCCTGAGTGCTCTGGAAAACGAAATGGAATAGTGTTTTCGAGTCTGGGCTTCCTAGCACCCGAGAGTCCAGTAGAAAGAATCCCAAGTGGAAACTCAACTTCAGAAAAAATTTATTTCCGATCCCCTTTCTGCGTCACCTGCGCCTGTGCGGTGTCACTGTCGTCTTCCATGCGTTCTCTTATGACCCCTCTGCAGCTTTCTAGCGCTCTCCCTCCCGGGGTCACACTCCCTCCATACGGTCCCTTCCACAGCTTACCAACCTCATCTGTCTCTTCTGGGGTCCGTGTCATTCCCGAAGTCTACCGCTTACCACTGTAAACTTTCCCGGGGCGTTTTCTGCCGGGTTAGAAGGCAACAGGACACCTGTCCCTGGTACCCAGAAGATGGGGAAAAGAAAAGGAGCTGTTTTCCCGGGGATTGACTGTTTCTGTGACCACGCGTCACATCACTGAAGCCAGGCCCCTGTCAGAAATCTGCATGGGCTTCCTGGGAGGGCTCGGCGCTAGGAAACGGAGCAGCTGTGGTCCAGTCCGGGTGATCTGCGCTTCTGCAGCTGTAAAACCGTTTCTTCCTTCCCCATGGAGCCCAGGCTGGCCTTCTGCCTTAACCAGGCAAGGCTCCAGTCACCGACCAGAAAACCTTCCACCCACACCTGTCCTGCCTGCAAGATGAGTGGGGGCAGTGGTAGCTCTGAGCTTGCGGAAGTGGCCAACCCACAACTGGTCTAATTTGAAGCCCAAGTCACTCACGAGAGGGAACCCACACCACCTGGATGGCGCGGGAATTGGAAGCAGGATGGTTCAAAGACTTAGGGTAGAATCAAATGTAACTGATGGAAAAAAAAAAAAAGTCAACAAAATGCTTCCTAAAGATGTCTGTTATATTCAGAGATTGGTGCCTAGCCCAATTTTTGTCAGATTGGTGCCATCCAGCAACTGATGCGCACGGCTGCAGAGACCCAGTTAAACACTGTACAGAGCCAGGGGAACCGCGCAGAAGAGAGGAGGATTGTAGGAGCCAGAGGGGTCAGGAACATCCTGAGAACATGGCCCACAAGAGCAACTAACTCCCAGAGACAGAACCATGGAGCCTGCGCGGGTCTGTGCCGGCCCTCTGTGTGTGTGCTGTGCTGGTTTGCTGGGTGTTTTTGTGCGATTCCTCACAGTGGGAGTGGGGCTGTCTCTGACTCTCTTGCCTGTTCCTGGGACCCTTTCCTCCTAGGAGGTTGCCTGGTCCAGCCTTGGTACGAGTGTTTGTGCCTAGTCTTTTTGCATCTTGCTATGTATGCTGTCATTAGTTGCTGTCCCTGGAAAAGCCTGCTCCTTACTGAAGGGAAGTGGGGGAGCCGTGGATCTCGGAGAGAGGGGAACTGGGAGGAGGGGGGAGGGGAGTGCTTCCATCAGGATGTGATGGATGAGAGAAGAATAAATAAAAAGAACATATTTAAAAATAAAAGTACAAACTCAAGAAGCAAAAAACAAAACAAAACAAAACAAAAAAACCTACTCTCCATTTGGTGAAATAATTAAGGGCTTTCATTTAAAAGTCTGAATTTTGGGTTCCTTAGGCAAACCTAAAATATTCTCATCCCAGCCTGGCTCCCAGCATTATTTGTCCCCAGGAGACAAACTATCCCAGCTATCTTCCTGCAGGCAGGCGACACTATTTGTTGTTTGTAGTTATTTCTATTGGCACAGAAAATATTCTGATTTCCTTGTCAAATAAATTGTGTACTTAGTTTGATGAAGATTTATCTTATAGTTCACAGGGACGGGCAGAAGAGGGCGTCAGTTACAGGCACCTGTGAGCCGCCTCTCTGGGTGCTGAGAACGGAATCTTTGACCCACTGGAAGAGCAGCAGGCGGTCAACTTCTGAGTCATCTTTCCAGGCACCCCCCCTCTTCTCCTCCCCTCCCCCCCCCTTGAAACACAAGAAGATAAAAGCTTGAGAAGGCCAAATAAATCATTGATGAAAGGCAAAAGTTTTGCTTCTGGGATCATGATAGGAAGAAAAATGTTTGTTCACCAAGGAAATCAGTGATAGACCCTGAGCAGGGACCCAGTTGGGGGCATGCCCGCAAAGGTGATGATGGAGCCCTGGCCCTGTCTTCTCTTTCTCGTTAGGTCATGGCTACCACGAGGCAAAGAGACCTACTGCACACTCTTCTCATGATCTCTTATGCTTCCACAGGACTAAAGCATCCTGGCCCAGTGGCCGTGTTGTGAACCTATGAAACCCTGAACCAAATGCCTCTTACCTCAGGCATTTGTCATAGCACTGGAAAGCAGGCCCCAAGAGGGAAGGCAGCTCTCCTTGCTGATCACCTTTGATGCCCTTCACTTGACTCTATTCCCAATCATTCTCTTCAGGGGCAGGCCTTGCGACCACCGGCTGAAGATTGATTCCTCCCTTGAGAATCCAACTGTCACAACACAGGCTCAATTTGCTGAATTAACCTAATGTTCTCCCGGCCCAGTTTTGTTCTTAGTGAGAGCACAGCGAGAGAGTTCACGCACTGTCTGCCGGGCCTGGAATCTCCCCAAGTTCCTGTCACAGTCGGCGTCAGCTGCATCTCGACTCACTTGGGGAGAGGGCACCTCGCTGGTTAGAGGAACTGAGAAACAGGAGAGGGTTGTCTTCCCAAAGGTCCTTGCATTTTGGCCTTACTGTCTGTAATGGAGTGTCCTGGTTGAGGGGGCAGGGAAAGGGGTCTGAGGGGAACAGACGGTGGCTCACTGCCCTTCCCTTTCATAGATTTTCTTGAATAAACAGTTTTGACGACTGTCTACCATTAGGACAATTTCTAGAGATCTTGCACGTTTGTTTATTCACGTTATTTTTAAAAGACTGGTTACTATAGATTATTGCTTCCCAGTGAGAAGGTCCACCAGGCCCTTGGCTCTGGAGACAAGCCTCATTTATAGTGTTAGTCTTACTTTCCTATTACCTTATGCATACTAATGCTCAATATGTTCCAATGTTGATCTACCCTCCTTTTGTTGTTGAGTTGTTTGAAATTTAAAAAAAATATTGATCTTAGTATGTTTTTTAAAAATCCTCCTAATTAGCACAGAGTTTAATATATGAATTTCAATATTTTCTGGCAGCTTTTTATTCTCTTGACGATGACTTTAACTAACACAACTTCCTAACTTAATGGAGTCCAATTATAATGTTTTAACAGTTAGTAATTTTGTCTATCTTTTTAAAGAAATCTTTGCATTACTCAAGATTCTGAACATATACTGCTTTCCTCTAGAAGATTTTTATTCCAAAATTTAACTACCTATATATATATATATAAGTAGAAGGTAAGATTCATGTCACTCCTAAGAATGAGTACCATTCATTGAAAAAAAAAAAGTTCCCTTGCTTGCTCAAATTGTCCTGTTTTGAATCAAGTGACCATGTATGTGTGTGTTGTGTTCTGGACTCTTTCCTCTATTCCATTGGTCCATCTGTGTTGTGTTGGGTTCAGCCTACATCATCCTTAGCTGCCACTGCTTTGTAGCATTCTTTAGAATGTAAGTCCCAAGAGTTTCCCTCTTTAAGATTTCTTTGGCTATGCTAGGACACTGTTGTGTCTACATAGTTGTTGCCAACTGACATTTGGTCCTGAGCCTCTGTGTGTGTGTGTGTGTGTGTGTGTGTGTGTGTGTGTGTGTGTGTGTGTGACTGGCTATTTGGATTTAGATCCAACTGTATTGACTTTACAGAACATAAGGAGAATTCTGACATTATAATAATCCTGAGTCATTTGCTCTGTGATATGATTTATTTCCATTATTTCTATCTCAGTAGTCACTGATGATCTCTGTAATGTTGGACTATTTTCCTTGTACTTTGCTAATACACTGTGTTAGACTAATACTTCAACATGATTTTTTCATGTCATAATAAATAGTATTGGTTCCCAAATCCTTTCTCAAATTCTCTTTTTTTTCTTTTGAAACAAGGTTCCGTGTTAGCCAGGCTGACTTTTGTAACACAAATTAATAAAAGACCCAGAGACAGATATTGAGGTTCAACCTGAATAGCAAAGCAGCCGGCCACTAGTTCTCACCTCTAGCTCAGGCTGAAAGGGCTGATCCACACATGGGCTCTTTACCAAGCCTCAAACTGCTGCCTCTCCTCAGTGTGGCTGGAGAGTGAATGAATGCCTCTCTGAGACCTTGCTTCTGTCATACCAACTTCCCTAATGTTGGGATTAAAGGCGTGAGCTATAATTCTCTTTTAGACTGATTCACTCTTGTGTAAATCTGGTAGCCTTGGACTCACGAAGATCTGTCTACCTCTTAATCCTGAGTCCTAGATGTGTACCATCACCTCCTAGCTTCTGGTGGCTGGGATTAAAGGTGTATCTCACCACTGCCTGATCTCCTTAGTTTGAGGGTGACTTTGCTTTTCTGAATCCTCAGTCAAGCTTTAATAAATCACAAATAATATATCACTACAGACTTTGAGCTTACTATGTAGTCAGGGATGACTAGAAAGATTGTATTCTGAGTAAGGTAACTCAGGCCCAGAAAAACAAGCATGCCATTTTCTCTCTCACCTGTGTTTCTAACGCCAGGTCTTCAGATGTAAGTAAATAATCTGGAGTAGCTGTAGTGACCATGGATAAAGGACAGGATTTGGGGCACAGCGGTGGCTCTAGAGAGTGGAATAGCCCGGGATGCAGGATGGAGGAAAATGCAGAAAAAGAGGGAGGGAGGGGGAGGATGAATTTCACTAATGGGGCTTGAAAAAGACATGGGGAATCCCAAAATTCCATATAATACCAATTATAGATACTTGCATTATTTATCTTAAATGAGGTTACATTACTTGAAGTGACAATACTCCCCCCTCCATACATTATCTAATAAAAGCCCCAGTAGCAGGCATGGCTACCTCCTTTAGAGTATTGATGAGGGTTGTCTAAGACACTCCCCAAAAGCTAGTGCTATTGTGCTTGGTTGTCTCCCTGAAGTTGAAGGTAAGACCCTATTGCTTAAGACACCATGTACTTTGCACATAGGACTCAGAGGGCTTTAGCCGGAATTGATGGGAAATCCTCCTCCCTAAGGACTAGCTCTCATAGTACTGGAAATTGATACAGAAGCTGCCAAGAGAGGAGAGCGATCGATAGTCCTACCCAGCTGTAATGAGTAGAAACTACAACAATGACAAGCATGGCGAGATAGCCATGAAGTTGCCACAACTGCACTTATCTCTCGCCGATAACCAACAGTTTTCTAATTGGACTTAAACCCGATTCAACAGGAGGGAAATCTGCCCGGTACTGGAAATTTAGCTAACTCTTGGCGTTATTGAGGTCCTGGTTCTTAAAGGGGAAACTCCACCTACTACTTACTAGACTAGCAGCATTTCTGACTACATTCTAAGTACTTGTCCTTATATCCACAGATGAGTCGAGCTCTCGTCTCTCATCAAAAAAGCTTCTGTTCATAGCAGATAAAGACCGTCGCATAAAACCACAGCTGGTCAAAACACAGAGAGCATGTGGCCACAGGGTGCCCAGAACCAGGGAGGACATCTACAACACATCCCCTGCAGCCAAGGCTCAGAGACCATTAAGAAAGAGCGGGCAGAAGATTGCAAGGTCCCGTAGACTGGGAAGTCTGTTGCCAGATTGTCCCTTCTAGTCACAACAGGGAAACTATACCCATGGAATCTCAACAGCATGGCTGTCTAAACAAAGCCTAAACAATCCCAACGTCAGCTGCTACCCCGGCGTAGATGGTAGGAATCTCATGGGCCTTACCCCTAGATAAAGAGTTCTGAGTAATTAATAACTGCTGGGAGAGGGGAAATCAATATTTCCCAGGGGCGAGTCCCATTGATTGATTACCTAGTGCCAAGTGGTCATCCCTGGAAACATACGCATGCAGGCAACACTGAGTGGCCTCAGCAGGGTTAATTTTACAGTTATTCACTTATATGTGCCCTTAACAACAAAGAAGAGGAGGGTGTGAATTAGGGAGATGGGACTTGAGAGGAGAAGAAGAGAGGCGGAGAAATGATGTCGTTGTATTTTTATCAAGTTAAAAGACAGCCAATGGGGGAGGCAAACGTTAACTATTAAAAATTAAACTCCTTTATTTTTTAAAAAAAAAAAAAAACCTTGAATTTCCAATCCTCCGACCTGCACCTGCTGAGTGCTGGGACTACAGCCCCCACCACACATAGTTTATTTGCTCCTGAGCACCCATGCCGGGCTCCACCCTTTCTAGGCAACCGAGCTCCAGCCCCACTGGTGAGCGAGCTCTGCCTTCTCTTGGAGCACAGGTTCATTTTGTGTGACGACCCAGCAGCTACTCTCCGTTCACATGCTTGCCCTATTAATAAATTCTTTGTTATTACCTACATGTATGGCCTTTTGCTTCTGTTCCTGTCATAGGCATCTCTTCCTCAAATATTTCCCCTACAGTATATCTCTATTTTTGATGCTCAATTAAAAGTTTGTTCATCTCTTCATTAATGTATATTATCCCTTCAATTGTCAGACAAGCCAAATTTTCAACTGTGGTTTGCTGAATAATTGGGCATTTTATTACTGTATCTAATTGAATCTGGGATATTGGAATATTCTTGACAAAGACTGAAGGTAACTGCAACAAGAATTAACTTCCTTCTCTCTTCGGCTCCTGTTTGCAAATGTCCTCATGGGATCTCCTCTTACCGTGAGTATTCTGACATTGAATCTCTTCTAAATCGTAGCTCATAAAGATTGTCGTGAGAGCATCTGACAATTCCTGGAAACATTTTGATTTTCCATGTGTCTGTCCCCATTCCCACAAACTGTAAATACTGGCTACTTCCTATACCTTGTTAATAAGTAGAAAACTAATTTTCCTAAGTATTCCTTCAGTGATATAGTTCATTATAGTGATGAAAAGATTTTTACCTATTTAGGGCAAAGGATTTGATTAGTGATATTATCTTAACATGGTGATAGTGTTTTATGAAAATGAACCTGAACTGGGTGGAAGAAAACGTTTTGTAACCCATGTTATCAGAAAAATTCAGATAACACCATTTTTATAATAGGCATTGGTTTAATTATGGTTTAAAAATTATTCTTGTGAAGAATTGCAAAAGGTATATATAGGCACATGGAATGTCAGCTTAGAGACACCAAGGCTACTCTGCCACTCTGCTGGGGTTGTGACCAAAGGCCAGGATTGTCTGTGGCTTGAATACACAGCTTCTAATAGATCAGGAGAGGATGTCATCCCAGGGTCAGCCAAGCCTCCTCCACAGGCACAAAGGCATCCTCTTCTCTGCCATGTCTTCGGAAGAACTCCTCAGTTCCTTGGATTCTTTTGATGTGAGAGAAGATGACATATTTCTGGTTTCCTACCCCAAGTCCGGTGAGTTTTTTCCTAAAGCGTCCTTACTGTAAGATGCAGAGCAATAGTTTCTATAGCACCTTATCAGAGGTTTTATTCCAAAGGGGGGGCACGTTCTTTAAGAACTTAAATTTTTTTACTTTAAAAAGATTTAGATGAAATAATTAAAGCTCTGCAGAGCTTTCCTTTTTATTCAGTTTATGAAGATACATACGTGTTGATACATCTTACGTAATAGGAAAAACGGCTTATACAAATTCCCATTGTGTCTCTTGCCAGTCTTTGTGATGACTAAACAGCCTTTGTTCAGTTCACGCTCAGTGGTCTGCAACTTTCTCACCTGACCTAGAAGAACCATACTTTCCTGGCTAGAAATTTTACTTCAGAGTTGATCCCTCAGTAGTTGTATACACATGGGAATCAGCTACTGTACGTAAATCCCGTCTCTCCACCACTGGGATTGGGTCTATGCTAATTTAGTCTTGTTATATGATGCCCAGTGGCCCAGAATAGTGGTGACATGGAGACAGCTGGTGGCTACCTGTTAACCAGTTCAACAGCCAAGCTGCCTTTCAGTGGGTTGTGCACCGTGGTCATCAGTTAAACCAGGAGGTCCTCATTGTGGGGAATGGCAAAGTGCACGTGGATCAGACACACACACACACGCACACATGCACACATGCACACACACACACACACGCATGCATGCATGCACACACATGCACATGCACACATGCATGCATGCGCTCGTGCATGCAAACACCTCTTAACTCTAGTTCAGGGGATTCTGATAGACCTTTCCGACCTCTGGAGACACCAGGGCTCACATGATACACACACATATCTACGGATAAAGCACCGACACTTGTAAAATAAATAAATAAATCTAATCAACAAAAGAAACAAACAAAAAACAAAAGAATACTTTTCTAAAGTACATTTAAAATAAAACCTATAAAGCAAATCAGAATGCTATTTCGACTCTGAATATTTACTCAGGCATAAAGTTGTGGCTATTGCACCTCATTGAAATCACAATGAAATAGTGGACACTGGCACTGATTTAATCTTATTAGGGATGTCGTCTTCCGACTAGAAGAAAGCCCCCACTCCCTCCTGCAAGCCTTCATTTTTCTTCTGCAAAATTGAAACATGGCCATCATTTGCTTCACTGAAGGGTAGAGTTGTATTCTTGCCTGTGCGTGTGGGTGTGGGAAGTTCTGTGGACGAGCACTTGTGTAGCATGAATGAAGCATTGAGTTCAATCCCCTGCATCATAAACAAACACAAAAATTTGGGGCCAACAAAATTGCTCTGTGGTAAAACCCTGGCAAGCCTGGCAATCTGAATTTGATTCAGGGAACACAGATAAAGTAGGATGACAGAACCAACTCTACGAAGTTGTCCTCCGATCTTCATGTGCATTCTGTGACACTGACTCCCCCACATCATCTAAAACAATACCATCACCATCGTCACCATTCCCTCAAAAACAAAACAGAGCTCATATGTAACTTCCAGATTCTAGGGTAGCAACCTTTTAGCTCCCGAGTGCAGCAAACACTTATGATTTAGTACTTGGTTTGACTAAATACTATTGTATGCACACAGAGAGAGCTGTGTCTATCTTGAAGGGGTAAATGGGGAAGTGAACATTCGCACACGCCATGGTAACAGAGCTGGATAGCGTGGGGACACAGAAAAGAGAGACTATGTGTGTCTGTGAGGGGTTGCTGGGAAGGTAGAAGGTAATCTATAAAAGAAGAAGGCTCTTGGCTTGATGGGGCTGTCGGGATTACATGAAAGAACATGTGTGTGAGTTGGTCATTTGAAGGGTCTAGACATGAGTAATTAATTATTTTATACCAGGAAGTCAGCAGGCAAGCACCCCTATAACAGGGTTCTACTCCAGACAAGTGAGCGTCTCCTCAGGTTGCAGGGGCATCGTGGCCTCGACCACTGAACAGTCATGCTTGCCTCACTCTCACCACACGCTCGTGCTCTGCACCCGTTTCCTCAGCTGAGCCGTCTAATTAAAGCTGCATTTCATCCTCTGCTTACGTGAAGGCACCCACTGGGTGGCGGAAGTCATTGAGAACATTCCCAATGCTGGAGTCACTCTCACAAATCCTATTGAATGGGGAGACATTTCTAAGTTGGAAGAGCTAAAAATGGTCCCTACGAGAAGGGTTATCCCAACGCATCTGAGCTATGAAATGACCCCTGTGGCTGTTAAACAGAAGAAATGTAAGGTAAGTCCCACTCTCAGTATGCAGCCTTGGGAATGGTGAATTCCCCCTCCATCCCCCAGAGACTCGTTTTCTTTTTATTTTATGTGTATGTGTGAGTGCTTTCAGGTGTGTGTGTGTGTGTGTGTGTGTGTGTGTGTGTGTGTGTGTGTGTACATGCAGTGGCCCAAAGAAGGCATCAGAGATCCTAGAACTGGAGTTACAGATTTTTGTGAGCCACCATGTGGGTGCTGGGAACCGAACCCAGATCCTCTGCAAGAACAGCCAGGGCTCTGACCACTGAGCAATCCCTCCAGCCTTCGGGTTCTTGGATTTTTGCCCCGTCATGGGCTTTGATGGCAGCAAAGCAAGTCCCACTTATATTTAATTATTTTATTTTTCTAGGAAAAATTATAACAAGAAATGCTAAAGGTCTGTTTCCTCAAGACATTATTATTAACTCACAGGTTATTATTTTAAAAGCCAACTGTAATTTAAAAGAACATTTTCCATCGTCACCATTTTCTTTTCCCCATTTATATTTTCATGGGGGGGGGTTGGTATGGTAAAGGGACGAAGACACCATGCTTGTAGGTCACATATAACAAATATTTTCAGTTTGGCTAAAACACATCTACACAGAAAAAAATAAAACAAAAACAAACAAAAACACTAGTTGCAAATAGCTCAGCAAGTAAAGAGAATTTGTAGTGTATGGGATTGGCATTCAGTTTAATCTTTTAACAAATGTGTGCGCAAGGAACAGTTAGATCAGAAATAAAGTACAGAATAATAATATTTGGAAATCAGAGACAAGGAGACAAGACACATACGGAGTTCCCGGAAATGAGCCTCCTCCAACCATGGCAGCCATTGTCTAAACCACACACACACAATCAAGGCCCCTGTGGTACATGAGGCACAGGGAAGAGTCTCCCAGGACCGCATTTTGTGACCACAGCTTTACAGGCTCCCACTCCTACACAGACAAAGGCCAAGAACCAGTGAGGGTCAGAATGTCGGAGCTTTGCTCTATCCGTCTGTCAGGATAGGAAAGCTTAACGCAATTACATTTTCAAGACTCGATGAACCATCTTCCTTTCTAACAGGCTCAGACAGAGGGGGAGGGGAGGGAGGTAAATAGAGAAAGGCAGTTAGACACTCTCATTTTCCATGCCTGGATTAAATGCAAAACCCAGAAACGGAGGGAGGAGACATGGGAGCAGCATTGGAGAAAGGAGGAAGATGAGGGGAGGGAGGGGAGAGATGCACAGACACACAGACACACAGACACACAGACACACCCGCAGAGAGAGGGAGTGAGTGGGAGAGGGAGAATTAAATCCTGTAACTAATGTCATTCTTAAAGCAATCACCACCAGCCAGGAGGCTCTCTCTCTCTCTCTCTCTCTCTCTCTCTCTCTCTCTCTCTCTCTCTCTCTCTCTCTCTCTCTCTCTCTCTCTCTCTCTCTCTCACACACACACACACACACACACACACACACACACACACACACACGACAGATGTGGGTCACAGGCCACTTAAGGGCCGGGAACTCAGACAGGTGCCTCTTAACCTCCACACTGATGGTTCAGCCTTAAGGCACAACCCTTCCTAAATGACACTAATGGGAACCAAGGTTCTTCCTGCCCTTCTGGTCGCCAGAAGATAGTATAATATTAAGTGAGTCAGCTATACTCTCTTATCGGAGTCGGCCGCAGGTCCCCTGGCTGTCCATCGACGCACAGGCTGAACGTCTTGCTCCTATCAGCTCAGAGGTGGTGCTGCTTAGAGCTGAATGTGGCCCTCCATGCATGGGCTTGTAGGTTAGTCCTGAAGGCCCAAGAGTCAGCCAAGCTTGCCCTGCCCAGGCAGGACTGGCTCTTTCCCCTAACTGTCCCCAAAACGTTTCACTTTCACTTAGTTTCTCTTGTTTTTATTTTACTTTTCTATAGTTGCTTTGCTTGCATGTACGTCTGTGCACCGCGTGTAAAGCTGTTTGTGTGGTGGGAGGGGCAGAAGGGGGCATCGGGGAGGTACAGACAGTTGTATTATTATTTTTTTTTTCTTGGTCTGCCTTTTCTCCTCCCCTTTTTGTTAGGTAAATCCCTGGCATGGAATTTATATTGTGTAACTCGTTTTATGTTGCTTTATAATGATTTTATTTTTATTATTTGCGTGTGTGTGTGTGTGTGTGTGTGTGTGTGTGTGTGTGTGAGTGTGTGTGTGTGTGTGTGTGTGTTGGTGTGAGTACAGAGGTCCATGGATACCTATGACATTGTTTCCCTCGGGGTCTAGGATGACAAATGGTTGTGAGCTGACCGATGTGGGTGCTGGGTGCTGAACTCAGGTCATCTGGACAAACAAGCAAGGGCTCTTAAGCCATCTCTCTAGCCCCTCGTGACACTGTAGTTAATGTCCCTTTCCCTGCCTCTCCCAGAGCACCACCACTCTGTCTTTCCTTTATGGACCCTAACTTCCTCCAGTGAACCTGCAGGGTTCTTGGTTGACTCTGTGACAACGGATTTCATTACGTCCCTGAGTAGATAACGCAGACGTGTAACAGTGGGCCTTCTCTGCACAAACAGCTGCTTCCCACTGATCAGGCCAGGCTCACACCTTTGCTGCTTTAGCCCATCTTGTCCATGCAACAGAGTTTTAGAAGTGAGCTCACCAGGCTTTGGGTCCTGGGAGCCTGGCGCAGGAAGGGAAGGCCCAAGGCCTGTGAGGTTGCTTGGTGTTCTGTAAGCTAGAGAAGAATGTGGGTGTGGCTGGGTAAAGGTGGTTCTTCATCCCTGGACACACTGACCTTCATGCACCTCTCAATTAATGAGGGACCAGGCACCATTCATGTGGACCACACAACACCTGGACTATGAACACGCCACTAAAAGATAGCGATGTAGTGACAGTGACTCAGCAAGTTCTGTCTTATCTAGGTGTTTTGTGTCTGTTCCAGTTGTCAATTAAAAAGGAAAGAACATCTCGTTCTTAACTTGCACGATGTCGACTACAATCAGACGGGCCCCGTTACCCAGCTTCCACTGCTTTCTGGGGGTCCCTCTGTAACCCCGTCTTAGAACTCCTACCCTGCCCCACTGTCGAGCGCACTCAGTTGTCCCTTCTCTCCGCTGGCTACGATCATTTCCAGCTTTTGCTCTTCATTGCTCTCATCAGAACTGGATCACTGCGTATCACCCGGTGTATGGCACACACTGAGTACGTGTTTCTGGAGTGACCTGTAGTGGAGGTTTTCCTAGACATTGGGAGGGAATCTCAGGCGTTCCGCTGCGCCAGGAATTGTCAAGAAGGAAGGTCTAAATGATAGTTCTTCCTATTAAAAACAAACAAAAAAACAAAACAAAACAAAACAAAAAAAAAAAACCACACACTCTGTGAAAAACCTTGCTGTGTGCAAATGTTTCTTAACATACAGATAAGCAAAAAGTAATTTGCCTGACAATAAATAGGGGTTCTCCCATGCCTGGCCTTAACAGACAGGACCACGCTTGGCATACTGATTCAGAATGCTGTCCACTGACCTGAGAGCAGCACGTCTGCTGGGGGCTCCCTAGAAACCCAGAAAACCCAGCCACCTCTGCCACCTTGGGAGTCAAAGTCTGCTTGTCACGTTGGTCATGGGTGATTCTCACTGTGCACACTAGACTCAGAGACAGAAACCTAACACTGTTTCGTCATCGAAAAAATAAGAAGGCAGGATTTATACAGGTGAGTTTTAGCTGCAGCTTTCTTTTGGGAAACACTTTGTTTTGTGGTCATTCTCATCCTAGAACACATTGTTTGCACATTTCAACAGATTGTCTACATTGTCAGAGATCCGAAGGATACAGCCGTGTCTCTGTTCCACTACTACAGAGATAACCCCAACCTCCCATCCCCTGACACGTGGGCTGCGTTTTTAGAGCTGTTCCTCAAAGGAGACGGTAGCTATAACACTCATCATTTAATTTTTTTTTTAAATTGTGTTTATTTACTTATGTGTGTTCATGCATGTGCTGTGTGTGTGTGTGTGTGTGTGTGTGTGTGTGTGTGTGTGTGTGTGGAGTGCCTGTGTGTGCATATATCTATGAGAATTCCAGAACATGTGTGAGTGTGTACAAATGTGCATTGGTGTGCACAGTTCTGAAGAGAATGCTGGATGTCCTGCTCTCTCCATCCCTACCTTGTCTCCTTGACGCAGGATCTTTCACTGAACTTGGAGCCAGGCTGGCAGATAGGGGATGGTAGGCATCTTCCGGTCTGAGCCAGGCTGGCAGATAGGGGATGGTAGGCATCTTCCAGTCTGTCTCCATCCCAGCTGTGCTGAGGTTACAAACTTGCACTTGCACACGCTCAGCTGTCTTGTAACCTGGATG
Source organism: Cricetiscus sungorus (assembly GCA_030556225.1). Classification (NCBI taxonomy): domain Eukaryota; kingdom Metazoa; phylum Chordata; class Mammalia; order Rodentia; family Cricetidae; genus Cricetiscus; species Cricetiscus sungorus. The sequence goes on along the minus strand of JANBXA010000735.1, from coordinate 47,474,276 downwards.
CTGGGATTTGAACTCAGATCCTGGTGTTTGTGCTGCAAGTGTTTATATCAGCGGAACCACCTGCCAACCTAGACAGTCGTCTTTTTAAAATCATCTTGCTCACTCAAAATGAAAGCGAGCTCCAAACCTTTGGTGGACCGTGACTGCCCGCTTCTGCATCTGTGCTGAAGAGAGGCTCCTTGTTTCTTCTAGGCAAATTCTTAATTACCTCACGGTCATTTTTATGCCTCTGGGGAGGAGCATGCATACAAGTGAGTTATAATATCTTGAAAATAGAGATTAATTCTTTCTAAGAACTTAACTGTTTCCCGTGTACCACTAGTTTTGTTTTGGTTTTATTTCTGTGAAGTCATCATGCACTGAGTAGAGGGTAGTTAGGTAGCCTGGAAGACATCATGGACAAAGGAAATGCATATGCACACACAGATTCTCCCAAGGAAACCAATATACAAGTCCTGAGCAAACTGATTCCATGAATTGGCAAAGCCTCCGGGTTCTGCCGCCCTGCACAACCATTTAGTTCATTTCTTCCCCCGAGCTCAGCCGTGTCGGGTGGGGGGGGCACCTTAAAAAGGCTTCATTCTTAACTGTTAAATAAGCTAGTACGGCAAGATATTAGGACAGGCAAGATTAAGACGATGACGGTTTGGAGGACGCAATCTCTTTTTTGGGGGGAGGGGTCCCTGCAAGCCTTGCCTAGTTGCACATTTAATGAATAACTTTTACTTAAAGAATAAATTGCAAAGAATCGGCAGTCTAAAAATCTGGAATATCTGACTCTCTCTAATTCCCCACCCCTGCCCCATCCTGGGTTACTTAAGCCAGGTTAAGGAATTTCTTTACATATCACTTTTCTGAGTTTTAGAATTTTTGGTGTTTGAGATTTTTGTACCAGTAGATAGTATGGTTAGGTCAAATCCAGCCCCCTCTTCCCATTATCCTCCCCCCCTCACCATGCACACGCACGCCACCCTTCCCCTCAAACCTCATGCACTCTTGTTTTAACCCACTGGGCCCTACCTTGTGCCACACTGCCAGCCCTGAGTGGACACAGTAGGTCTTTAATTTCACAGCTGTGCTGGCAGATCATTCAATGTTTACCAGGCCAGGCCAGAATGGAGCAAGGCTAGCTGGTGCTGGGGAAACAGTACGATCTGGGAGGAGGAGGGCAGAGGGTGGTTGGGAAAACATTCCAGGCATTTCTCTTACACCTTCTTGGGCAAATGAACAGCTCTTTGGTTGTAATGGGATCTTATCTATAAATATCCCACATCTGGGTGCTCAACCCTGTGCAAACCCTGTCTCCAGAGATTCAGAAAACTTTATTCGGATGTGAACAACGAATCTTTACTGTTCGCATTTGTAAGACAGAGGACGGACATGCAATCCAGCACTTGAGGGGTTGATGCAGGAGGATTAGGAGTTTAAGATGATCCCGGGCTACACAGCAAGTTCAAAGATAGCATAGGCTATGTGACACCATCTCAGGAAAAAAAAAATCAACATCACTGGGCTACAGCAGCGAGAGCAAAAGAGCTGCGTGTGCTGTAATACACGCGTGCAGTGGGCGTGTTGCCCTGTGACCTTTGAGGGGTGTTTGGCGGGCCCTGAACAGTGGGTGCTACTTGCTTTGCTGTACATGAAACAGTAGAGAGAACAGATGACCCGGGTGGAAGGCATGGCCTCAGTTCTTGTCTGCACTTCACCCCGTGTGGCTTTGGACAGGTTCCAAAGGTGCATCCTTCACATGCAAAGCAAGACCAACAAAAAGGTGCACCTTACAGGACCGTTCAGAGTTTCTACGTAGGCAACGGCTGCAACCCACCATGGAAGTCCACTTAGCACTCTATTAGACACAGGACACTCTCAAGTAGCTTCACATGAGGCATGCATGCCTATCCAAGGATGCCATTTCATAAGGAAGGTGCCTCGATATTCTTGGCTGGTCTTCATACTCAGCTCCTGGTTACGTAAAAAGACAATAGAGTAGAGAGATGCAGGTAGACGTTTATGGAATCATCTAATTTACCTTCTGGGCAGTAGCTTGTTAAGTTAAACAATAACTATATTATGCTCTGGTGATATCATTAATAGCTCAATGAAACTTAACGATGAGCACAGTTTTCCACGTCTAGCTGCCTCTCAAACCTTGTCTTAGGGTTGTGCGTTCCCAAGGTCCTCCATTGCAGAAAGTGTTGCTTTATAACACAATGGCTATATTTTTCAGAGTGATTTCTGGGAACTGGAACCTAGGGCATGCATAATAATTTTGGTGTTGGGCAGAAGGCAGAGACAGCTGGTGCAGAGAACAGGGCAGGGAGGTAATGCCCGTAGGTGGGTGGGAACCTTGGTGTCACAGGTTGGAAGCACACGTCCAGGGTCTAAATACAGAATGCATCAAGCCCTCCAGCAGGGGCTCGTTAGCAGTAGGTAGCGTGTCAGTCTTCATAGAGTCCCTCTAGCAGCAACTGGAGAGAGGAAGGATGAAGTGAGTGGTGTTTTCTTCTTTAGTTTATTCAAATAAGCATTAAGGTAGCAGGGGGGGGGGGCATCGCCAAGGAGACGGTTGAGTGAGCCAATGGGGAGAAGAAATCAAAGACAGAAAGGGAGGGTAGAGAACCGTAGGAGCTGTTGGGTAAAGCTATTACAGCTGCTGGCAAGACAGGGATGACACAGATGGTTGTGACAGACGGTCAGTGTCCTCAGTGACATTGGCTGAGAGCCCAGGAGGTTGAGTGAACCCTGAGATCAGGAGGGAAAGGTGGAATTGTTCAAAGGACACAATGACTCCAAGGAACCTGCATTTTGTAGGAAGAGGGCGGAGTCCTGGAAGTTTCTAGCAAGCAAAGCTTCTGACTTCTCGGACATATGGATTGGGTGAACACGAGCCTGTTCTGCCCATGGGCATTCTGGGGTAGAGGAGTCTTGGATGGTAGGAGATGACAGTTCAGGCACAAACCAAAGCCAGGTGTGTGGAGAAAAGTCCGTGTGACTGTAAAACACGAGGCGGGTGGAGGAAGCAGTTCCCCAAAGGAGGATCTGCCTTGACTTTCAGTTGCTAAATTTTCTTTACAACGAAGCTCTATTAGCCACTTGGAAAACGAGGCTTGTGATTTAAAAACTGACTCAAGTTGTCACTCGAGAATTCTAAGCAGTCTGAGGACTCTCTGCACACGGAGAGCTGTACCTCCACGTGCTGGCCAGGAAGACACACAGGGCGCCCCTAGTCGTCTTTCAGCTGGCCTCCGTCCGTCTGGAAAAGGGTGGAACATAAATTCAACTGCCTTTCACACCCACCGCTCTGGCATTCATTCTTAACCGCGCTCTGAAGTTCATTTCTTCCTAAAGGAGCCTTGATGAGTGAGGTTGATGACATTCAACCAGTGGCCATGACTCTGAGTCTGCAGCCACAGGCTCCTCTGACAGTCCCGAGGCCTCTGGAGCACCCACAGCCGTGCCAGTGACGTCATAGGGGGCCTAGGCTGTGGGGAGGAGGTAGCCCGTGCAGACTGACCGCAGGCTGAGACCCTGCTGGCGGACGATTACCCTTTGTTGCTAAGGTCGTGTGAGAGAGGAATCAGTCTTCCTTCTGCAGGTATTAGAGTCTGGGGAAAGGGCAGCCATTCTTAGAAAAGCATCCTTGTACTGTACTGCTGCTATGTCACCTGGGCAACTCTGAGATATTGGATAAGACTCCAAAGTGACCCGGAGCACTGACGAGGACAAGCGAGGCAACTCGTAGGGGAGTTCACTATCAACCAGGCGGTGTCTGGGGTAGAAGGCCAGCTCCGTAATAACAACAGAGCAGTCCAGAACTTCCTGCTCTAAAAACAGGCAACAAACAAAATAAGTCAGACTCGGACAGACAAACACCACATGCTTTCTCTCACATGTGGAATCTAGATTTCAGTGTGTGTGTGTGTGTGTGTGTGTTGATAGCAAATAATAATAGTATACATGTAAGAAAATGTCACAGTGAAACTCACTATTATGAGAATGAATTTATAAAGAGAAGTATATGTGTACAGGATTATTATTTATTTCCTCTGAATCTCATCAAAAAATGCAGTTCGTTTTTGAGTTAATTATGTTGCAATATGTATATTATATATTATATTATATATTATATATAATTTATTCCAAGCTTTAATGTTCAAAACATCGCATGCACTCGGGCTTCCTTCACCCTTGTTTGCAATAGGCGGCAGGGGTTTCCCACCCCAGCACCTCTGACACTGAGGGTACAAGCTGGAGCTGGCGTTTGGGGTGATAATGACCCCCGGAAGGGGCTTTTAAACTTACTCTGCTTTGTGTGTCACAGTTGCAGTGAGCTGATATCCTGAGAGCAGACAAAGCTTTCCTTCCTAATCATCACCGCCAGAAAGGTCACACCCAACGATCTTTACTTTTGAGCCTGAGAGTTTTCAAAGCTATTATTTGACAACACAATAGCAATTGCAGATAAACTCCTAAGGCTGAACTGTCCAGTCTTAAACTAAGTCGAGCAGAGTACTTTTAAATTTTATTATGTTTTTAATTTAGTTTAAATTTTTAGACAATAAATTTTAGACCACATTAAGAACTTTTTTAAAAAAGGAAGTTTAAAAACTGGGTATGGTAGCTCATGGTTATAATCTCAGCACTTAAGAGGCTGAGGCAGGAGGATTACTATGAGTCTCAGAACTACCCATGGCTATATAGTGACAGCATGGCTCAAGGAAAAAAGTTTAAGAACTTTTGTAATAAAACCTGAAATTAATTATGAGTGTCACTTTAAAGAAAGAAAATGACCATCCTTATTGTTTCCTTAGAGAAGATTCAAAAGTCCAGAATAGAAATATTGAAAAAAAAATTGCTGCTACTTTTCATGGTGATAAAAAATATTTACTAGAAATAAGAAAATAAAATACTCAGGCTATTGTGAAAAGAGGTGGCCGCCAGCGTCTCATGAGAACACACAGGCATGTGAAATAACAGTCAGATGAACTCTTCTGGGAGGTCTCACTGCAGGCTAATGAGCATTGCTCTGGTTGACTGCTTGGCGGAGATGGGAAGAAGCCAATGTGGGTGGAGCCTTCACTATAAGCAGTGACACCGTGATGCTTCTCTTCCAGTTGTGTATGGCTCCTGGTTTGACCATATTTTGAGCTGGGAAGAGCACAAGAATGATAAGAACGTCCTCTTCCTATTCTATGAAGAAATGAAGAAAGTAAGTCTTCTCCACCAGCCCCTGCTGAAACCAAATCACGTTAAAAGTCAGGGCGTGAAAACTGAAGTGCGGTGGCACACGGCTTTAATGCCACCCCCGGAGACAGGGGCAGGCGGATCTCCATGAGTTTGAGGCCAGCCTGGTCTACACTGCGAGTTCAGGACAGCAGGGATGATAGTGAAACCCTGCCGAGAACAAACAAACCAACCTTTCAGATTTGCAGGGGTGAATTCCACGCCCTTACTTTCCTTAATTTTCTTATTGCTCAGGATTTTGTGAAGAGCCTAAAGAAAATCACGGCTTTCCTTGGCATCAATGTGAACGACAGTGAGATGAGTAAGATCGCTCGGAACACATCGTTCAGCGAAATGAAAAACAATGCAGTTAAAGAAAACTGCGACCCCAATCATACCATCTGTGCCCTCACATCCGACAGGAACCTGGTGTTCCGAAAAGGTAAGTGAGGAAGAGGTGGCCTGCACCTGGGGTCTCCACTGGGGAGGGCCTTTGGCTCTCTCTTCCTACAGATTCGTTCCTCGCCTGGAAGTCAGCCATGGAGATTGAAAATGCTTGGAAGAAAGTAATTGGACCCATACTGAGTAGTGCAGGCTTTTGTTAACATGGTTTCCTAAACAGTAGCAAGCAACCACTACATACGCGGCACTGGGATTGTAATAAGTAATGTTGAGGTGATTGCTGGGAATTGGGAGGATGCCACTTTAATATAAGCAATGTGCATCTCAGAACGTTGGTGACAGAGAACTCTGGTGTAGGCGGAGTTTCTCTGTGTCCCTGCAGCTGGCTCCTAATTAACCACTCAGAGACCATTTATTAGTTGTAAATGCTCAGCTGATAGCTCAGGCTTGTTACTAGCTAACTCTTACATTTTAGATCACCCATATTTTTTATCTATCCTCTGCCATGACATGGTGGGCGGTGCCTTTTCTTGGCACAGTGTGCTCATCTCCTGCTTCCTCAGCATCTGCCTGGTGGCTCCTCTGACTCCTCCCCTCTTCCCAGCATTCATTCTGCCCCCAAATCCCATCCTAGCTGTTGGCCAATCAGCTTTTTACTGATAATGAGAGCAAGATGTCTTCACAGTGTACAGAAGGGTTATTCCACAGCACCCCGGAGCCAATCTTCCCTGTGCACGGATGGATGCCTATGGTTGCATTTAAAGCTCCCTTTCATCTCTGTACTCTCTGTTTCTTCATAACGGACCTTACACTGCTTACGTGCATAGAGATACAAGAAACAGAATTAAATTCCCCCCAGTTACTCTCCAGGTTCAAGTTAGAAGCAAGTAGGGAATATCTGGATGTAGGATTTTTTAAGGATTATGTGTAAGAGTATTCTGTAGCATGTGGATTCAGTGCCCAATGAGGCCAGCAGGGGGCACTGGATCCTCATGGAGGTTAAACGGTTGTAGGTACTGGGAGCTGAACCCAGGTCCTCTATGAGAGTAGCCAGTGCTCTTATTGTCTGAGCAATCGCTACAGCCCTGAAAACTGTGTTCAAGTGTGCAAATTTTCATCCATATATAGGAGGAAGGTTTTACAACTTAAAAAGGCAAAATGTTTTGTATGTATATATGCATGCATGATTCTTACTAGAAAGCCAATGTTTACTTCCATTCTTTGGCCCAACTGAACATAATCCTCCCCACACAGCAAATATTTGCCAACTCGTGTGTAAAGCAGATATTCACTTAACTTTGCAGATTTTCTACTGTTGTAGATCAGTCTTCTTTATGCACGGTCACAAAAGCAAGGCTTAGAAAGGAGCCAAGCATTCAACTCAAGTAAATATTAATACGCTATTAATTCTGGAACTAATACACACATATTGAATAAAACACAGCATCTCTTCCCCAAAAGTTCAACGCACAATGATAATAGCATGAGCACCTGTGTAGAGACTCTTAAGCTCCCAAATAACCACATGGAGACTTCTTACTAGTTACGAAATCTCAGCCTGTAGTTTAGGTTTGTTCCTAACTAGTTCTTATAACTTAGACTAACCCATTTCTGTTCCTACATACTTTTACATGGCTCAGTTACCTTCAGTCTGTCCTGCCCATCCTGCTTCCTCTGCGTCTGGCTGGCGGCTCTGCCTTTCTTCCTCTCTGAGTCCTCTCTGTCCCCAGAAGTCCTAACCTCTGCCTGGCTGGCTAATGGCCATTCAGCCCTTTATTAAACTAGCCATGGGGGCACGTCTTCACACAGTGTAAAGGAACATTCCCTGCCACTGTGGGTAGGGGGTCTAGGGGCAGGGTCCTATTTCTCCTGTCTGGAAGTCTGGGAAATGACTGTGACAATGATGTGAGGGGAACCCTTTCCAGGGTGAGCCAATGGCAGACGGGGTCAGAAGCACAGCTGAGCCACACAGCCCAGCTTAGAAGATAAAGGGGCTGCTATGCCACAGTGGGGCATGTGAAGCAGAGCACGAGAGATGAGGAGACTGTGGTGTCAGACAGCTTACACTTCATGAGAAGCCCTGCCCTCCCCCTCCTCTCCATCTTTCCCTATTCTCCTCCCCTATCCTCCTCCCTCCTCCCTCTCCTATCTACCCACTGCTTTCCTCTCGCCAATCTGTTTTTTTTTTTTTTTTTTCTGAACATGACACAAGCAGCCCAGTGTTGCCATACAGTGGTAGAGGCAGAGGCTAGACACGATTAGAAGATGGCAGAGGCAGGGACTAGGCACGATTAGAAGAATGTGGAGGTGAGGCAGAAGAAGTGAGCAAGACTCTGATAAACTGTAGGTGAGACACATGGAGAGTCACCCTGGGACAGCGACCCGAGTCCCCTTTGCCTGGTTTAGTGGAGAAGTCAGTCAGGGAGCCGCCGGCAGGTTGTGGAACTGGGCAGAGTCATCAGAGAGAGAGCCAAGAGCTGGTGGCACACACGACAGCCGAAGGCTCTCAGGGGATATTAATACCCGAGAGAATGACGCAGTCCGAGGGAGCCAAGAAAAGACAGGGGCCACAATTAGGCAGAGAGCCAGGGTCATATACGGGGACCCGTCAATTGTTCCTGGGCTCTGAGCAGTTTCCACCACGGTAGGGAAGATGGGAAGGGTGGGCGAGAGAAAGGGAAGCAAAGGCCGCTCTGCACGGGCTGTGAGAATTAGGAAGACCACGTGGTAGCTGAGAGAGGCATGGAGAAGGCCAGGGGGACGCTGGAGAGGAGACGGACAGGACGGACAGACTCAGAGGGTGCTGTGTGTAAGCAGGGCAGGGGCAAAGAGGCGAAGGGGAAGTTGTGAGAGTGTGAGAGGCGTGACGTGTTTCACTACACCCCCCTGTGAGTCCTGCCCAGGAGGCAATCTCTGGTCTCCAGTCTCGCCGCAGAAACACGTGACACACTCCTGCCGTGGTTGCCCAGCCCGCCTCCCTAACCCTGGCAGCTGTAACCCGGGCAGACATCCCCAGGTGAAACCCACCGTCACTACTCGTAAGAAACAGCACCTGAGTCCCACCAGGTGTGTTTTCCTTGTGTTGGCTGTAAACACGGAAGACAAGCTCCTACTAAGCACACGCACTGACGCAAAACACGTATGTATACTCATAAAGTAAACAAACCTTTGAAACAACGGCAGCAGCAATAACAAAGCCCAAAATATAAATGGTGAGCAACTTTTAGTCCAGGGCACAGTTCCCTGAGTTCAGATTCATGATGTCTATCTTAGTATAATGTCAGTATATTAATTTTTCATATGGGCTGGACATGATGCCTCGCATCTTTAACATCACCACTCTAGAGGCTGAGGTAGACAGATTTGAGACTAGCCTGATCCATTTAATATGTGTGTTGCAAGCCAACCGGAACTAAAAAACAATCTTATAATATCGGTGTTTATAAAAAAAAAAAAAAAATACTAGGATGTGGAAAAAGAAGCCTTTCCTTGAATGCAATGCATTTCTTTCGGTGTAGATGACATTGTCCAGCACACAATCCAGCCATGTCAGTGCGTTTTAACACATGATGGGAGATGCTAGCTCTTGGTCACACACAAAGAGTACAGTACAGTCCCCTGCTCCAAAGGGGTTACAAGCTAATTGGAAACAAAAGATCACAGTGAACAAGCGTAGAGACAAAATAACGAGCCATTGGCCCTAAGACGTGGACACCCCAGGGGTGGAGCCTGAGCCCCAAGTTTGACAAGGCGAGCATAACGGAAGTGTGAAAGCCATTTCTGGGTGGGGGGGGGGTGAAAAACACAACTTTCCAAGTTAAAAGAGGCTGGCAGACCATGTACATTTATCACCGCATATCTTATATTGAAAACTGGTGTTTATGTGTCCAGTTCTCCACTGTTAATTTTATAGAAAAAGGTCTAAAAATAAGGTGAGCTGCCCATCTCTATGACGATTCTCGACTCAGCTTCTGCCGTGCAAGCGCCCGAGGAGGCGACTAGAAAGTTACCACTGTGCCTCACTCGCGTGTTTGTCACGTTTAAGCTGAAATGTCCTTGGGTACGCCAACAAAAACACGTCTACACATTTTAGATCTTTCTTTAAATAAATAATTATGAACTGTAGAAACGAATACACAACCACCACGGCAGTTACTAGAAACACCAAATAAGCAAGTGAAAAGCGGTCCCCCATCGTCTTCTCACCAGGACAGACCAACCGCTCCCATGTGATTGCAGAGCCGGCAGACCTCCCCTGTGGGTGCTGTGGTTTTTTAGGCTGATTCTTGCCTGACAGTTTCATGTGTTTCCAGGAGTGGTGGGCGACTGGGTGAACTACTTCACTCCAAAGCAGAAGAGTGTCTTTGATGAACTATTCACAGAGAAGATGAGGCACAGCGATGTGGGCAGATGCCTGAAGGAGTATGCGGATGCAGATGGAAAATGAAGTTGGTTTCCATCATTCTCTGCAGTGCAGCGCTTAGAAAACATGTAAATATTCGTTACAGCTGTGGAAAGCAGCTATTTCTTTCCACGAGAAACACGTGCTTCAAGAACGTGTCAAGACTGACACTCAAGAGAGACTATTACCACTGTGTTTGGTGGCAGCAAAGATTTATTGATAAAAGGAGGCATAAAATTCCCCAATAGCCGAACTCTGTATCCATTTCCTACATGCTCAGTAAGGCCAGGGTAGTTCCTGTTCAGAAAGAACGCGTTACTGTGAATCCTCCACAAGCTACGCTGATGTGGAAAAGGGGGGAGGGTTAGTCACATACCCGAGAAAATTGTAGTTTTTGCCTATTGAGACAAGAATGGCCTGTATCCCAACGTTTTTGTTTCAACATTTCCAAGTTTCTGTGAGAAATACTTTCCCCAATCACAATAACAACAGACACCACCCTGTCAAGCTTGAAACACCTACCTAATGGTTGGATCCTATAGTATATTCGTGAACACGAAGAATGAACAGTCCTTCAGGTGAACATGACTGAGCATGCCTGTATTCTTAATATCGCCTCAATTAAATTAGAAATTTTCTCATTTCCCAACTTTGAAACTGAAATTTCCTTTGAAGATGTCCATGTTTATGATCCTTTATAGTATTGTGAGCATGCACACGCTCTTCCAGACTCATGCCCAGCACTAGTCCAGTCTCTGTAGCTCTCTGTAAGGTTATTATGCAGTGCCTTTCACTGGATGGTACTGTGAGGTACCTTCCCACAGGTCTCTGCTAGCACAGTTTACTTCTCTTGTAAACTCTTACAGAAGGCTTCCCAGGAAATCAAAACGGTACCATGTATAGCTCTTAATGCTGAACTCAAAGCAGGGGGTGATTTTGCTGAGTTCAACTGAACTCTCTGATTTTTATACCCTAGTGTATCATGAGCCTATGTAAATGTCCAGGGACAAATCCATGGGGTATTTTGTGTGGCACTGATAATTCAGGAAGAAGTTCAATTTACATAAATCTTCTGTATGCATGCATTTGTTACAAATAAAGATCATTCCTTTTGACTTTGTGCGACTCTGCTTTTCTAATGGTTGACCTTAGCCACGTTCCTTCTTCAAGTAAAGGAAGTTATCGAAGGACAAAGCAGGTGATCTTGACGCACCCTCCTACTGGAGCTGGGAGGATGCAGGACTGAGCTAACTTCACGTCTTCCCTTGATGGCTAGGGTAGGAGAGGGGCCTCAGCCAGGCTAGGGAGGCGGATGAGGCTGAAAGTGAAGAAAGCGTTGGAGGCCTATTAGGCTCCTTATGTCCTCATAGCGCTACAACGGCCGCTGAAGTGAAGACAACCGAAACAAATACCTCATGGCATTTTGCTCTTGTAGATCTGTAAAGTGACTTTGGCAGGCTGCAATTCAATTTCAATCCAAGTTTGCTGACACTCAATAACCTAAGGGTGTAACCAGGAACCTGAACCCTCAGTCCATGATCAGTAGGACAAACGAAGGAGAAGGAATCTCAGCTCTCAGAATGGCTACACTCTAGCGGGTTTCCACAGAGAATCTTTAGGAAGTAGCAGATGAGACGCTTCATACATCAACGTGCTCCACTCAGAAAGAGGAGAAAAGAAGGGATGGGGGAACAGGCCTGGGCAGAGGCTGTGTGTGTGTGTGTGTGTGTGTGTGTGTGTGTGTGTGTGTGTGTGGTGGGGTGGGGTGCAGGGGGTTCTGAGAGCAAGGTGACCTGTGTGTGCAAGCAGGTCAATGTGTACCGTGCTGCTTAGTTTTCTGTCAGCTTGACACAAGCTAAAGTCATAGGGGCAAAGGAGAGTCATGAGGGAAATGCCTTCATCTGATTGGCCTGTAGGCAAGCCTGTAGGCCTGGTCTTGATTGCTGATTGAGTCCGAGGGCCCAGCCCACTGTGGGTGGTACCACCCCGGGCAGGTGGTCCTGGAGTGTACAGGAAAGGTGGTTGAGCAAGCCTGGGGACCAATCCAGTAGACAGCATCCACCATGACCTCCGCTTCGTTCTCGCCTTCAGATTCAGACTTGAGCTACTCCTGAGATGCCCAGGAGTTTTTATTTTTGTCAGTGGCTGGGCTCATGTACAGTCAGGGACTTATTGTATAGTCCAGGCTGGCCTTGGGCTCACAGCATTCACCCTGCCTCCTCCTCCTAAGCACTGGAGTGACAGGCCCAGGCCTTAATGGCTGTCTTTTATTAAAGCATTCTGTATTGATGAGATGAACGCTACCACCGACAAGCGACACCCAGGGTGTTGAAAATCTCAGTGAAGAAAACTATGAGGCTTAAGTTGTCAGTGGTGTTTGCATCAGAGGAGACAAAACACAACCGACATAGCAATCGTGCTGCTGCCATCTCAGATACAACCAGCCCCCTCCTGGATGAGCAGCTAGTGTCCTGGGGTGCAGTTTTCCCCAGCTGTAACCACAGACTCTGTGTGCCCGGGCTTCTGGAGGGCCGAGGAGCACGCACACATACACTCTAGTCAACTCTGCCCAGCCCGGCTGCTGTCCTTTGCCTGTTTCCTGGCTCACTGTAAAAGCCATCAGGCCTGCGGGCAAGCGGGTGGGTTGAAAGTCGATTCCACAGTCCTGGGGAGACTGTCTGCTGACAGCTTTTGCATCCACCGGGCTGTTCCCTTGTCGGAAGTCCTGCCGGCCTTGCCTTTTCACTCATATTTATCAGACGGCTTAGTAGGCATCTCTTTACCCACAATGCCTCCCGTCTTGTCTTCCCGAGGTGGCCTTTTCTCTTCTTTGCCTGCCCTACTGTGTGTAGTTAACGAGGAATTCCTGAATCTCAGAGACGCGCACCCTAAGGTGTCCTTGGACCTTAGCGTTTCCTCCCGTCGCAGCATCTCTTGGCGCCTTGGCTGTTTTCACGGTGGCTGTTTGACACCCAGCCTCGAAGCCTCTCCCACACCCCTGACGCGCCCAACGGTTTCCATCTGCCGCTTCCATTACTCTCCTTCCTGCTCTTAGCGGCTTTGGCTTTGTGTTGTAGGTTTCCATACCCGTCGCGTGCCCTTGTTACTTAAGAGCCCCCGTCCCTTCTGTTGTCTGTTCCCCAGCCCAGCATAGAGGATGTGCCACAACCATGGGCTGTCACCCGAGTTCCTAGACAAGCTCACTTCTGATACGGCAGTCCACATGGACCCTACTTTCGTATTTGCAGGATCCTTTGTGTTTGCATCTAAACTTCATTGTGCATTCCCTTCCGTTGCTAGAATTAAGCTCCACCACCCTGGACAGCCATTTCCTCCCAGTTTTACTGTAAATGTGCAGACAGCTTTCGAGAGTGAATGAACACACCCGTCTGCTCACCGTTTCACTTTGCTGACCTAGGAGAGAATTACACATATGGTTCTTTACTCTTATTCCACTTCCCAAGCCACACTCCGCATGCATGCTTTTCAATGTTCATTGGTTAGCTCTTTAGAAATGAGTTCATTTTTAACAGTGATATGACCATAACAAGTGCATGCGTGAATGGGGAACCGTGCAATGCTTCAACGTGTGCTCACATTATGGGAGCGGGTGGAAACTATACATTTCTCACTTCTTAGTGGCAAAAATATTCAATGTCCTTTCCTCTGGCTTCTTTGAGGTACACGATTACTGTCCACAGTACCTGAGATAATCTCCTTCCAACAGGAAGTCAAGGAAGATCAGAGTATGGATGGGAAGTGCTGAGTGCCTATAATCCCAGCACGCACGAGGCTGAAGCCGGACTGCCGAGTTTGAGGCCAGGCTGGACTTTGTATTGAGTTCAAGGCCAATCTAACCTTCGGAGCGAGGTCAAGGCCAGCCTGGGCTAGAGTGAGATCCTGGATGGAAGATCTTGAGAAGCACCATGGCATTCACATGATATGTATATTAAAATTTCTTTTGTATATACATGTCCATGTGTATATATACGTGTGCGTGTGTGTCTGTGTGTGTGTGCATATGTGCATGTATGCATGTGTACATTTGTCTGTGTGTGTGTCTGTGTGTCTGTGTGTGTCTGTGTGTGTGTGTGCATATGTGTATGTATGCATGTGTACATTTGTCTGTGTGTGTGTCTGTGTATGTATGTGTGTGTGTCTGTGTGTGTGGCCAGAGGTCAATGTTGGGTATCTTCCTCAATCATTCTTCTCCTTGTTTTTGAGATGAGATTTTCTTACTGAATTTGTGGCTCAGCAATTAGGCTAGACTAGCTAGCCAGCGAGCCCAGGCTAGACTACCTGGCCAGCGAGCCCAGGCTAGACTAGCTGGCCAGGGGGCCGCAGGGACAGGGCCCTCTCCCCTCAGGCTCCCCTGTGTGGGGATTACATGCACACCTCTGCACCTGGATTCTTACGGGCGTTGGCTCTTGGAACGCAGCCCCCATGCTTGTATGGCAAACACTTTCCTGACTGAGTCATCTCTCCAACCTCTTTACCATTGTATTCTTCTGTCAATTTCCTCTTGTGCTACATGAGACTGTCAAATTAGAAACATCCTTCACACATTTATAAACTACCGATGAAAATCAACTAACTCAAACTCAGCATCTGGGGGAAATCCTGTTGCATTTAGATAATTTTCACACCATTGACTTTTACTTTAGTCTCTGTCAAAGGATTAATGCAGCCGGCTCTCTGCACAGGTTCAGACCCAGGAGGGGTTTTCTCAGCAAGCAGGGCAGGCCAATGGATGTAGCCCCCATGGCTTCTCTGGATGAAAAACTACAGGACACTGGAGCCAACGAGCCATCAATCCAGTGAGCCCCACAAGTAGCCAATTAGGAGACTAATTAGGAGCAATGGCTGTGCTCCATTTAGAGAAAGGCAGCCTGGATTATTCCTCTTCCAATGTATGAGGATGTCATCTTGAAATCACAGCAAAACAGATTTGGGCAAATAAATGCCAAGAGGTTTTTAACCCCCTCCCTGCCAGTTTATTGTAATAATTTCTTCAAGTAATTTCAAGTTTTCACTGTCAGTGACTTATAGCCAGAAGGTACTAGTCCTCACCGATTATCTGGTTGTTTTGAGCATTATCTCTGGGGTAAAGAGGAAATTCTCAGCTGTAAGTAATAATAGGACCAAATCCTGCATCAATCCATGAACACAATAAATAAATAAATAAATAAATAAATAAATAAATAAATAAATAAATATACATGCACACACACACACGTGTATATGTGTGTGTGTGTGTGAAACCATGGCTTTGTTCCATTTCAAATTTGCACTTTATTTCAGTGGTTTATATTAATTTACATAAAATTTGCTCCCATAGAGAAAAGCAAATGGTGGTCTTTAGACAGCCTCCATTATTTAGATTGGCCTTCATCAACACTGTCTGTGTCACTGATAGCCGAGGGAACATTCAGCCAGGCTATGGGACAATACCCTCTAATGATTAGACAGGCTTCAGGGAGAGAGGGTATAATTCTGAGTAATTGGCCCAAGTGGGATTTTAATTTAAATAAATGAGGGTGGCCAACTAAACCTTGCTAGGTAGCATAGGCTGGACTGACAGTTTATTCACCCCAGACAGAAATGTTTCAATCACTGGGCAATTATGCAAATGGATACTATTAATATTAATGCTACTTGTTTCTTTCTTCCTTTCTTCCTAATGAAGGTCAATTGTATCCTGTTTGGCATGCTCGGCTCCTGAGCTGTAGCCTTCATTAGCCCCTGAGTTAAAATGATGTGTCCCCTGAAACTCCTAAGACCTGTGGGAACCCCTGAGCCTTTCACAGAATGCAAACGAAACTAAGGCCAGAGGGTGACGAGGCCAGGGTGACAAGCCTTGTCACAGTACCAATCCAAGGTGCCAATCAAGTGAAGGGCTAATTATGGGGAGTGAGTTACGTGGGCCTCTGCTGATGTGTGTCCCGTCGTGCAGTGACAGGGCTTGGTGGGCTCAAGGGAGCTGCTGGCTGCCATCACGTTGTTTCACTCGGCAGAACATAGGTCTCTGCTATAACAAACACAGATCCACAATCTGAAGAAACCTGAGTGTTTCCATTTTCTCCTGTAAGGCGAGCAGCTGGGTTTTGGGAAAGCCAGCCCCTTTCATTACCTTGACTTGCTTTCCTGGGGGACAGACTCCCTAGAGACAGACAAACAGGAAGAATGAGGAGGGCAGGGCAGGGCACCAGTACAGGACGGAGGACAGAGTTCAGCAATGCGGTGCCGTTCCCTCAGCCACATCCTGCCCTGGCTCTGATGACTTGCTGTCTACCTGTCAGAGCACCAGGCTTCTGGTGAGCAGACACAAAAGGTCCCCACGTGAGGAAGAGCTGTGACTTGTTCGCTCTGGGGACAGGGTGTCATGAAGCCCGGCCCAGGCTCACACTACGGAGCCAAGGACGATGCTGGCTCTCAAGTGGTGCGCTAGGGGTGGTTTGCACATGCTCCACAAACCTGCTGGTTTGTGTGTAAGGGACAGATGATGGGGCCCTTCAGAGTGGACGCCAGGGATCGTCCATCTCAGAAACGCCAATGTCAGCAGTCTACACCTGAGCAGGTGTGAATCTGCAGGAGGGCGGGTGCAAATGGGTGTCTGGGCTGCTGTCTCGGGAGAGTCTCCTGAAGAGAGAGCATGCAGGTCTCTGAGCAGGGGTCCCGCCCTGCCATGCTTTCAGGCCCCAACCCCTCCAAATGAAGGGCTTTGAACTTCAGGGTGCACAGGTTGTCTCCTTGCCTTCCTAACACGCAGACTGGAGGCCCGAGTCCCCGGTTCTAGACCTGACACCCCAGGAGAGGGCTGGCACAGGTATTTACACAATTATTTGTTATGAACCATTGTCTAAGACGTTTGGCAGGTGGCCGAGGGGCCTTCTCTGAGGAAGCCTGATTGGGCTCCCATCTGCTGCCCTGGAATGTTCTAGAGCTGCCACCTAGTGTTCGACCTTTGGTAGTTATTGCTGTCTATTGCTCAATTTCCTTATCTATAAACTATAAATGCACTTCCTTTATAGAGCTGTGTGGGTTATAAGAACTTAAGATACGTGGAGGCGATTGTTATGGCCAGCATTATCAGGCAGCAGTGCTCAGTAGCCTCGCGGTCATTGAACGCGTATGAAGGGTGAGTCACCCTGGGTGAACAAGGCACAGATCCTCTGGGCTGAGAGATATGACTCCAGCACCCACTAGGTTGCAACAAGATGGTGACAACTGAACAGATCAGCCCTCCCTCCTGACCCTTGTCACTTAAAAACACACTGAATACAGAGCAGCCGCTGTGGAGAGGGGGCTTTGAGGCAGGCAGGAAGTGTGGGCAGGTCTGGTGCTTAGCTCTGCAGGTGCTGCCATCCCTGTAGAGGTAGAGGGTGAAGAGGGCCCTGCTGGGGACCTGCCAGGGCTGGGGATTCAACAGCACAGGAGCCAAGGTGGAACCCCTCCCACCAAGGGCTCTCCTGGCATACCCTACATATTTATTTCCTTCGTTTTATACTTTAAATTGCTCTCTCACTATCTCTCTCTCTGTCTCTATTTCTCTCTGTCTATCTCTTTATCTCTTTCTCTCTGCCTCTATCAGTCTCTCTGTCTCTCTCTGTCTCTGTCTCTCTCTGTCTCTATTTCTCTCTGTCTATCTCTCTCTGTCTCTCTCTATCTCTCTGTCTCTCCCTATCTGTCTCTATCTCTCTGTCCCTCTCTGTGTCTCTCTCTATCTCTCTGTCTCTGTCTCTCTCTCTGTCTCTCTCTCTCTCTGTGCATGTGTGTGTGTGTGCGTGCGTGCGTGCGTGCGTGCGTGTGTGTGTGTGTGTGTGTAGGTGCCTGTGGAGATCAGAAGAGGATGTTAGGTCTCCTGAGCTGGACTTACAGGCTCCCTAGAGCCAGTGGGCTGGTGGTCCACCCAGCGTGGGTGCCAGGAATGCACGGAATCTGCTGAACAGCAGAGCGTGCTCTTATCTTTGCAGCCTCTATACACAACCAGTTTTAAAGCAAGTACTGTTCGGTGGCTGTCCCGAGGTTTAACATGTACATCTAGGTACAATCTAAATACACCCTTAACTAATATTGCACAACTCCGTTTTGTAGGAGTATGTACCCACTTCATCCTCATCTCATCGAGTCCCTCATCTGCATGCTGTGGTCATACTATACAGTGTACAATTATTTCTTCAGAGCCACCATTTTAAGGATAAATTCTATCTTCACTTATTCTATTGTTCTTTGCATAGCTTCAAGTTTCTAGCTATTCTAGTTTCTTCTTTCTAAGCGTCTTCCTTCTCTTCTTTTGGGCAGAGAAGTGCTTTTCTGTGTGTGCACACCTGTGTGTGTGTGTGTGTGTGTCTCTGTGTGTGTGTGTGTGTGTGTGTGATTTAATGTGCATTGGTGTTTTACATGCATGTGTGTCTGTGTGAGGGTGTCAGATCTTGGACTTACAGACAGTTGTGAGCTGCCATGCTGGTGGGGTTTGAACCTGGGTCCTCTGGAAGGGCGGTCTGGGCTCCCATCCACTGAGCCATCTCTCCAGCTCCCTGAGCACCTTTTATTGTCTTTACTCTTGAAGGAACATTCCACTGGATGTAGACATCGAGGTTGGCAGTCATTTCCTTTTAGCATTCCAGACAGTAGACCGCACTGTTCTTGCTTCCATGAACAAACCTGCAATAATCTCCACTCTTCCGTGTTGCTCTCCCGCTGCCTCAAGCGTCCTCCCACATTTTCTATTAATCTGGGGAGGCTCTCGGCCACCATCGCTGCATGCATGTATTCCCCCCGGCCTGTCCGTCTGCTTAATTCCTGTTTATGCTGGATTTGCTTGTTTTGTTCTCATAGACTTATTTTGTCATGTCTTTGAATTCTAGTATTTCCTTTTGATTGAGTTTTGGGTGTTGGCAGTGGGGTTGAGTCTTACCAATGCAGCCCATCCTAGCCTTGACTTTGGACCACAGGCACTGGGCACCATGGCCAGTCTACCCCATCCTTGGTTTCTATGTCTCTATGAACATTACTTATCTGGCCTTTCACACTGCATAACTTTCCTATCATCTATTTGCATCAAATCACAGCTCTTCTAAATGGCCTGTCTGGTGATATAAACATCCATGTCATACCTGAGTCTGGCTTCCATGATAGTTTTGTTTCTTTAAATTTAGCCATTTCTTGCCTCTTGCTAAGACTTGTTATTTTGTTCTGAAAAACTGGGTTTTAGGGACTGTGACAATCTGTCCTTAGTAGAAAGGTTTGTGTCAGTCTTGCTGGGAGGTGGGCGGTATCTTTACTGTAGTTGTAAATCAAATTCCTCCAGGGTCCTTGCCTGTGGCTTTGAAATAATTTTCTTCCATTCTTCCCAAGAGAAAGTCTGTTGTGTGTGTGTGTGTGAGAGAGAGAGAGAGAGAGAGAGAGAGAGAGAGAGAGAGAGAGAGAGAGAGAGAGAGAGAGGGAGAGAAGAGAGAGAGAGAGAGAGAGAGAGAGAGAGAGAGAGAGAGAGAGAGAGAGAGAGAGAGAGAGAGAGAGAGAGAGAGAGAGAGAGAGAGAGAGAGAGAGAGAGGAGAGTTCACTTTCCTGGAGACCTGGTGAAGGTAGAAAGCGTAGTAAAGCGTAGGATGAAGCCGCCCAGGAAGTGTCCGGCATGGGTCATGGCTTCCCTCTGGTGGCATGGGTCATGGGTCCCCTCTGGCGGCATGGGTCATGGGTTCCCTCTGGTGGCACTGGCCTCGTCATTCCTCAAGTTGTTTGCCAGCATTGGGCCAGACAGTTTGTAGGTGGAGAGCTTTCTGGCCGGGTTGGTGCTCCAGCCCCACTGCTGGAGGCTTCCCCGGTTACAGAAGATGGGGTGCAGGCTCCATTTCCCCCATTCCTTTGAAAGGGTCACTCTTGTAGATTCCTGCTGGATCCCTGCCCCGCCTTGATGGGAGGAGGCCCTGTGCCTAGTCTTACTGTAACTCACTGTGTAACTACCTGACATCCCTGGGAGGTCTAGTTTCTTTGGAAGGGAAAGGGAGGAGTGGATGTGCGGTCGGGGGAGGGGAGGGGAGAGGGGACTGGGAAGAGTGCAGGGAGGGGAAGCTGGTTGGGATATAATATATGAGAGGGACAAAAATTTTATAAACTTTTTTACAAATTGCAAATAAATAAAAACATGCCACACTTCGTTCAACCAGAAGAAGAGTGGAGCTGGGGCTTCCTCCCAGGTTCCGGCTCTGTCCCTGTGGTGTCCCAGCCTTGCTGCTTTCTCTGCCACTCACTATGGGTTCTCCGAGCTGGGGAAAGGGCCTTCACCTTAGAGTAGTCCAGCCAGGGAGAAGAGAGTAAAGGCGTTCCCAGTGGCTGTCTCCCTCCTCCTCTGCCTATGGCCAAGGAGATTCCCTTGCTTAGGCTCCCAGACGCTGTGGGAGCCCACTGCAGCTCGGCCAGCACCCCAGGCCGGCGTTTCTCACACTGCAGGCCGCACGTGGCTCCTTACCAGATACTACTAAAGTGCCGCTCCCATGGCATCCGGTTGCAACTGCTTGGCAAGTCTGAGGTTCTCTGGGTGAGTTCAGTCCAGCTCCAAAAGCGTTACGTTCATTGCCTGGCATGTTTTGCTGTCAGGAGGATTGGGGTGAGCTCTTGCCTGCCACGGCGTCTTCTTGTCCAGGGTTTTTATCTGCACTTCCATCTGGTACAGCGTGTGGGTGACTGGAACAAGGACCCTAGTGTAACCCTTTACTTCCTCACAGTAGTTCCCGAGGGACGAGGCATCTGAGGAACAGTTTACGCTGGTATGTGTGGAACTTGACAAGAGGCTAGGCAGGGCCACCATGGAAAAGTAATAGAAGGCCCTGACTCAATGGGACCTCCCACAGGACCTGGGGTGGCCGTGGCCAGCGTCTGAACGAGGTAGTTTTTTCAGGGGTTAGCATGTGGTAACTAGAAGATTTTGCAAAAGATAGCATTGAACACTAGAACAAGGGACCTAGAAAAATCTGAAGGGTGTGGGGCCAGCAGCATCAGACTCAAAACTTGCTGTGTGAACAGGCACAGAGGAGAAACTTAGGCAAGCTTTCTCGACTCTCCTCGTCTGTTTTGAGACACAGTTTCACTGGCACTGAATTCCCACGTGCTTAGCATGTGCCACCACACCGCCTAGGCTGTCACATAACAAAGTGGGTTAGCGGCCTCACATATGCTCCAAGGCTCTGGCTTACGGCATGGACAGTCTGTGACAAGTCTGTGACAGAATCAGGGCTCACCATTCAGCCTGGTGGTTCCAGCTGACACACCTGTGCTGACAGAACCCTGGGAGGCCAGAGAATACACGAAGTCAAGAGCCAAGTGAAGGGCAAGGAAATGACGAGGACGCCACTTGTCTTCCTCTAACTCAAGCTTGCCTCCTGGGGACAGACTCAGAACTGCACACCCATGGTGGCGGAGTTGCTGCCTACAACAGTGGGCATGGAGGACCAACTTCTCGTCATCACTAATAGGAGTTTCTTCTGAAAGATGGGTGAGCTGGAAACGTTCTGTAAGGATCATTTACTATTTGTTAAATGTCCACGTTTGAGCTGATGCCTCGTTCTTGGAATCCAGTGGGAACAGCCTGCATTGCACAGGGCCACCATGAAAGCTGAGTTTAGTGTATGAAGGTGGCATTGCTTCTGGCTGCCAATGGTTCATTCTGCCTCTTCTAAATCAGTACAGGAAGGCAAAGACATGAATACATTTAGAGCTCTGCATTTATATGTGTGTACGCGAGCGTGCCTCTGTGTGCGCGTGCGTGTGTGCATATACAAAGCACAGTCACCACGTATCATGGTTGGTGTGCAGTCACTTGCTTCTGAGACTGCACAGCTCGTGCTAAAGGAAATACCTAGCTAACGGAAGTGTCTCCTATAGAACAAAGCTTCATCAAGTTTGTGAACTTTATTAATCAACATAGAGTGTGTCTTACCAGACACACTGCCTTAAAATAAATAAAACCTCAGCATCATTAAAACCACACAAACAGTTTGACGGGCACAACACAAAGTCCATAGTTTCTGACGTCTGACTTGCATTTACAAGTCTGAGGGACACTACATTGATCCCTCAGTGATTCCCTCGCAGCAGAGGAAGGCAGACATAATTATCTTGTGGGTTCTGCAACAATGATTTGAGAAACTCTTTGAAAAGAGTCAGGTATCTCACAAATCAGATCACAAGTCTGCAAATTACACCATGGGATGTGATCAAAACAAAAGCCAAGCCTGCTTCCCGCACGCAACACTCATTTCTATTTTTGGCATGAGTTATTAACCTTTTCTATCAGGAGGAAAATGTGCTCTGCAAACTCCCGGATGGCTCCCCGGCCACCGCTGCATTTGCAAATGTACCCCACAGCCTTCTGGGCCCCGGAGCAGGCGTCGGCAGGAACAGCACTGAGGCCTGCTCTCCTCAGGCATTCTTCATCAGATACTTCGTTGCCTGCAAGCGACAAGAACACCATTCAAGTAGGGAAGAGACACAGAATGTTCTAGCTACATGATGCAAGCACACCCCTCAGGTTAGAGGGCGTGGTAGCAGGAACAACTCACACAACGAAACCACTGCTCATAGCACAAGTGAGAGCATGGCTCCCTGAGCGACCCAAACCAGCTCGTGCCCGCTCGTAGCAGCTCTGGAGGCGGGTGCAGTACACCTTTACTCACTGCAGTATACTTACCAGGACTTCTGCGCTTCAGTTACAAATGATAACCTCAAGGGACACTTCAAACGTATGCGAGACTCCCAGGTGTCATATTTAGTAGTTATCAGTTTTAAATTATTAAATCACTGTTTCTTTCTCTGCCCTAGACCCTAGTTTTCCTGGAGGTAGAACGTGGGATGGATTCCCAGAAGACTTTAGCCCCAGGTTTTATTCTATTTTTCCAAGAAAGGCTTCCCTGTGTAGCCCGGGCTGTCCCGGAACTCACAGAGCTCCACCTGCCTCTGCCTCCTAACTGCTGGGATTAAAGGTGTGCGTCACCACTGCCTGGCCTTTATCCCGAAACTTTCAAGCACTTATATCTAATAGAAAAATATAGTTATCATACTCACACAATATTGTCAAACTCACATAATAAATGATTCCTTAAAACCATTTACTAACCTGTAAAAATTGCCAACTGTCTCAAAACTTGCCATTCTGTATGTGTGGGTATGCACTTGTGTGGAGGAAGGGTCACTGTCAGCTGTCTTCCTCAGTCACTTACTCACAACCCTGTCTACCTTTTTCTTATGAGAGTTGTTGAGATGAAAGCTTGAACCTGCGACCCTCTCGCCTCTCCAAGCTGGGGCCACAGACACACGCCACCATGCCTGGTACAGCACTAACATTGTTAAGAACTTCAACAAGATTTATTTTTGGATTTTATGTGCATGAGTGTTCTGCCTGCATGTATGTCTATACACCATGTTTGTTCAGTGCCCACGGAGGCCTGAAGAGGGGGCTGGATCCCCCGGACCTGGAGTTTACAGACGGTTGCAAATCACCGTGTGGGTGCTGAGAGCAGCCAGGCCTCTCAACCCCTGAGCCATCTCTCCAGCACTGGGATGTGTTCTTACACATTCACACATTATGTGTCCTTTTGAAACAGTGCTCACACTTCGAGTAAAAACTTAGGAAGTATTCTAAGTGTTTCGTTTTTGTGTTTGTTCAAGCACATCCACTAAAGGAACATTTTTGTAAACACAAATGACAATTCCCCGCATGATCACCACTAACCCTTTGCCAATGCCTTCGGGAATCTGACTCTAGGCCTCTGCCTACATAACTGACACATTCCTATACAATGTCCAGCATTTTTTATCTTTGTTTCTCTTCATAATGTTTCTTAGTTTGTTGATTATGAATATGTAAAGTCAGTCATATGAAAGTTCCTTTGAGGCCTCATGGATGATGGGCACAGCAGGGGTCCTGTGTGTCATGTGGATGGCGGGCACAGTAGGGGTCCTGTGTGTCATGTGGATGATGGGCACAGCAGGGATCCTGTGTATCATGTGGATGGCGGGCACAGCAGGGGTCCTGTGTATCATGTGGATGGCGGGCACAGCAGGGGTCCTGTGTGTCATGTGGATGGTGGGCACAGCAGGGGTCCTGTGTGTCATGTGGATGGTGGGCACAGCAGGGGTCCTGTGTGTCATGTGGATGGTGGGCACAGCAGGGATCCTGTGTGTCATGTGGATGGTGGCACAGCAGGGATCCTGTGTGTCATGTGGATGGTGGCACAGCAGGGGTCCTGTGTGTCATGTGGGTTTGGGCACAGCCGGGGTCCTGTGTATCATGTGGATGGCGGGCACAGCAGGGGTCCTGTGTTCATATTGCACAGCAGTCCTGTGTGTCATGTGGATGGTGGCACAGCAGGGGTCCTGTGTGTCATGTGGGTTTGGGCACAGCAGGGGTCCTGTGTATCCCGTGGCTGGCAGGCACAGCTGTTATCTGCTCATATGTACTTCATACATGATCTGTAGTTATTATGCATGTTAGCAACTAGTCCATCTTGGTATTTACAAGGCTGACATCATGGGTCAGCTCTGTGCACACAAAGCTCACGGTTCTAGCAACTGGTTCCTTGCCTGCGCACTGCAGGGACTCGCCAAGCGTATCTGCTTAAGGTTAACAGGGAAATCGCAGACATATCTGAACATGCCGATAAACACAAAGGCCAGCACACCCCAAACGGTTGCTTAGCATGCACTGTGTATGCTCTGCACTCTTCAGCAACTTAGGTGGATTCTTCCTCTCTATCATGGGCAAATTACCCCACCTTCTTTCTTAAAATGGGAATTTATAGCAAAAAGCAAATAGTAAAAACTGTTCTCGTGCAGGTGCTTTGCCTAGATTGTGTTCATCTCTGTAGCAGCCCTAAAAACCATGTTCTCCTGACATGTCCAGCTTACCGATGAAGTACAGTGTGACTCCACAGTACGTGCTGGAATATCCAGACGCACATTGTCCAGGTAACCTGCAGAACAGCTGTTTCAATGGTATTTACATATTTGTGTGTGTAGGTGGGTAAGCATGTGCCCACCCTAGCCCAGGGAGGTTAAAGGGTAGGGTACCTTTCAAAGGGCAGTTCTCTTTCTAACACATGTATTCTGGGGACTGAACTCCGGTCACAAGACTTGGCGGTGACTGCCATCACCCACTGGCCCAGACTGTTGTAATGTGATACTCTGGTCTGAAGTTTAGGAGACGCCCATGTCCCTATGGTCACGTGGAGACTCTTCCTTGAGGTTATTCTGACAGGGTAAGGTGACGGGCAAATGACTCACCGAGATAGGCCACTTCTTTCCAGCCCAGACCCATCTCCTTCCTCCACGCGTCCACGACGGCCAGCTTGTCTGACACACCCACTTCTGTTTTGCAGTCCAACTTTAAGGCAGAGAGTGTCTGCTTGGAGCAGGCCCTTTCTGAGATGAGTCTCACCTGTAAACGAAGCAACGCTGTCAGAGAGAGGAACAAAGGTGGGCTTGGTGACAAATCAAGCTACGGAGACTCCAGTCACAAGCGAGTGGTCCTCTGGCCTTCTGAAGGGCCATGTGTAACTCAACCGCAGCACAAAGCATGCTTGCCTGCTCCACACAGCCCCTCCCAGTCAGTCAACTGCTCAGGAGGAACGTCTACCTCATGCTGTAAAGCACCATATAGTTATTTAACCTTTTCCCTCCCGAACTGTGGATCATACCCAAGGTATCATGTAAGCACGCTAGGCGAGTGCTTTATCCCTGACTACATCTCTGGGCCCCTTCTCATGTTTATCTTGAGTTAGTTCTTAAACTCGCGATTTTCTTGCCTGGGCTCCCTACTAGCTCCATTCAGGGCCTATGTCACCGGGCCTGGCTTAACCTTTGCTTTAAGAAATATACCTATACGTTAAATTATTTTCAATTAACAATTTCATTCACACGAATAGGCTGTAATTATAAAGTCTACAAAATGCCTGCCCTTTCTAGTTGCCAACACAAATTAAGGAAGTTTTTCTTGTTCCAAGAAAATTAAAAAGTGTGTTTAAAGTATGATTAAACAGGAGATATTAAAGAACTTGAAAACCCCAATTTCACCTTCCTAGTGTCAGAGATTTTTAGGCATATACCAAGTAGTACTTCAACCCTTATGTAAATAGTGAAACTTAGAGCGTGCTGGTTACTGGAGTGTTCTTTGACCTTGAATCAAATCTTGTACATACTGTTACATTCAGGAGCACATACCTCAATGCCACTCTTCTTTAACAAGCTTATGCCAATCGCATCTTTTACATCGTAAGAGATTATTTCTTTTTGGTCTCCTGATACATAAATGTGGCCATTGGTGAGACATCCATCAATATTGCAAACCAAAAGCTTTATCTCCTTTAGTTTCTCTTTTCCAAAATAGCCAAATCTAAAAGAAACCAAGACAGAACCGCTGAGTACAAACCCCATGTCCCTCACATGCCTCCGGGCCCAGGCAGCGATGGCACAGCCCCATCACTCACACTTTGCGGACAGCAGGAGAACACGCAGCTTAGTCAAACCGCACCCCTGCCCCAGCTTACAAGGGCATTACAGGTGTGGTTTATATGCACACCGCCCACTCAAGGAAACTGAGTCCAAAGACGCTCTCAAATCAGTGTCGCCAAGGCTAGTTCAACATGCTAAAGACAGCACGGGGCTCTGGTCCATGGCTACTACAGGCTTTTCCCTTCTTTTACCTCAAAACTCTTTGCTCTGCAATCGGCCAATCAATGTCCACATCGATATCCACACTGTGTTCAGCTCGCATTTCATAGTATGCCATTTTTCCACCCTAAAGACGACAGAAATGATGTGAGTGCTCTGTGTTATTGGGCAAACAAATAAAGCAGCAACACACCCATGGCGATTACTCTGAAAACAAAAGTTCGGACCAAACAAACGAGTTTTCAAGTTCCCTGTTTTCCTTTCAGCAGGTCTGCCTTAGGGGAAGTGGCAGAGACCCTGCTGGCAGCACTCTGGCGGGGTTTCCTGAGGAGCCTGAGAGCGCCCGCTTTCCCAGGCCAGGGATGGGGTGGGCACCCGCAGGTACTGCTACACAGCCCATCTCAGTGCTGGTGCATTGTGCATGTCAAGGCTGAGGCAGCGTCTGGGCACAGGGCAAGAGAAAGCCATTCCTCTGATGCCTTTCAATGACCACATCAATTATGGGGAAACTTCATTTTAAAGCTGTCTCACAATCGTGTTACTGTGAGAAACAATTCTTCTCCACACGTTTGGGAAGGACTAGACCGCAGCTGTCCCTAGAGAAAAGCAAAGGGTGGCAGGGGAAGTGTGTGTGTGTGTGTGTGTGTGTGTGTGTGTGTGTGTGTGTGTGTGTGTGGTGTTGGGGGGGGTGGTGGCGCCTGTGTGTGAGAACTAACCTGAACACTACAATGTAACTGAAGGACCAGACTTCTGTTTGCCTATGCACTGACCTAACGACTAGCCAGCCAGTTTGCCCAGAGGATACCCACGCTCACCTCTTGAACACGGCAATGGTCGGCGGGGTCCCATGAACACCAGGCACTTAGTGGCTTCTGCGGATCTGACCTCTGTCTCACCGTTGTGTGTAAAAGCTTTACCCACCAAACTGATGCCCTGCTCCTTACATCCCTGCATCCATGACCCACGCTCCCTGTTTTGTTTCTTTTTAGTAAAATAAGGACCTACATCTCAACAGTATTGTTTCTCTTTCAAATTGTTTCACTTGTAAAAGTTTTTATTTTTATGTATCTAGAATATGTTTGGTTAGCATAAATACTCAGTGCGCAAGGAGGCCAGAAGAAGGTGCTGATCTCTTAGAACCGAGCTACAGATGGTTGAGAGCTGCCACATGGGTGCTGGGAACTGAACCCTGGTCCTCTGGAAGAGCAGCCAGTGCTCCTGACGCCCGAGCCAGCTCCTGATTACTTGATCTTCAGAGCCTCAGCCATCATCTCTTTAAAGCGGGGTAGGAATGCCCACGCTCCTCAGCAGCTGTGCAGACTGCTGTAGGCGGCAGTGTTTTCCACAGCCCACGCTGCACAGCCCACGCTGCACAGCCCACGCTGCCACAGCAGCAGCTATGATGAAACGGGCAATCTCCCAGTGTGATGCAGCCACACAGGCTCTAGGAACGAGAGTCCACCATCCTCTCGTTTCAAACAAGGGCAGCGAGCACACAGAACAGTACAGTCAAGGTGACACAGGCAGACCCAGAAGGGCAGGCCAGCGCTCTCCCAGGTCCACCGAACGGGCTGTAGGAATCATTTAACCACACAGCCACAGCTCATGTGGACAGCAGGACACCGGCAGCTCTCGGCCCTGACCCCATCCCTATCTCACGATCACCCTGAGGGTAAAGCAGCAGGACCAGCAGTCAGATGATAACCCCACCTTTCCTCTACAGACTACAGACGGTGCAGCCAAGCTTCTCTCCCAGAACTGCAAGCACAACACAGAAGGGTTTGAAGAGTTGTATAAAATGAGTATACAAACCTGTAAGTAACCCATCTCTATCAAATGTCTTTTAGCAAAATAAAATGAGCCGTTTTCATATAACTCTCCATCCCAGTCTTGTCGACGAGGCCGTTTAGCTGGATTCAAGTTCAGGGGCTCAGTCACTTCACGAACTAAAAGCAAAAGCTAAGTAGTCTACATTACTCAGAACAGACACCGTTCATTAGTAAAAGCACAATTAAAATCCCTCAGAATGCAGACATCTGTATCTACATGAACAAGAGGTACTATTTCTAAAGGGACACTGCTAACAGTCCTCATATCTGTATCCCCTTTAGAGGTTATACCAGAGAAGGCATTTCATGAAGGAGTTCAGGGAAATTCAGGTTTAAGGCATTTATAAAGTACTGTGGTTTGGAGGGCATGCAGGCAACCTTTGAAGAGCTCCCAAGGACTGGGACTTGTCACAAAGTGTCATCCTACACTTGACTTCTTTTGTCTGTTTCTCATTATTTCCAGTGTCAGAAATACAGTGTGTGCCCATTTACCTAACAAGGTTAGAAAGTACTTTCACAGAATTATCACTGAAAACTAAGGACTTTCCCGTTAAATCATTGAAGGTTTTTTTGGTTTTGTTTTTGAGTTTCATCTAATGCAGGCTGGCCTCAAATTCCCTAATTAACCAAGTATAACCAAGTATAACCTTCTGAAGTTCCTGGTTCTGCTTCCTGAGTGAGGAGATGATGTGACAGTCACGTGCCAACATGCCCAGTGCTGGTTTGAACTTCATGCCAGGCAGGTACTTTGCCGGCTGCACTACACTCCCCGCCCATATCAAAGCTTTACACCAGTGGAAATACGTGAATGTTATTTGGTGTTAAAATATATGAAACACAAAATAAATATTTATTATGTTGATAATGAAAGCTCAGCAGTGTCACCATTAGTGAGGATAATGGATGGAACAGTGAAGCTTTTGTTAGAACATGGAGATTCCCTTCCCCTCTCATGGGATTTCCCCTGGTTCTGGGTATGAAGATGTGTTTGGGTATACATGCATGTACGTGTATATTTGGGGGGGGGTATATGCATGTGTGTATGTGCTGAAGTATGCATACATGTCCATGTTGGTGTTGCTTTGGGCTGTCAGCACTGTATGTGAAGGCTCCCATGATTAACCTGTACCCCCTTCCATCACTAACCATGTTTGTGACATCCGACTCGTGCCGGACATAAGTTAGGGGAATTCAGCAAATATGTTTGAACATGTAGTGGCAGCACAGTTTAGTAGCTGCTGGAGGCTGTAGTAGAGGGAACTCTCTGCCTTCGGGGAGCCTGCAACAGAGGAGGGGACAGGCAGCTAAGATTCAGGGGCTCAAGAGGATGGGGCAGGACAAGCTCTCCTGGGGACACTTTATGTCGTGCGAGGGCAGGTGACTGGCACAAGCAGAGGAGTCAGCTGAGGGAAGACCTGAGGGAAGATTCCATCCCGTGAGTGTGTGCTTACTGTCACCAGTTCCTCCTGTCACCGTGCCCAGCACAGGGGGTGTGCAGGAGGAATGGGGACGGGGCATCCTGTCCTTACAGCACTGTGTGGTGGTGCCTTCTACCCTCCCTGCAGTGGTTGCCTGGGAGCCAACTGTGCTGACACCATCTCCCCATAATTGGCACGGAGCAGTGGGCTGGATTCCCAGTGTGAGTCTAGTACAACTTCTCACTGCACCACGGTCGTCAGCCGCTTATCCCTGTGTCTCAGAGATGGGGCTAAGTCCCCTCTGAAGGAAAATGTGGGTTCCAATGTCTACGGCAGCTATATGCCACACCATGAGGCACAGAGAAGCGGAAACAGGAAGGTCACATTCGAGAGGACAAACAGTGGGAAGAAATTATTCAGTGAAAAGAACAAAAAATGCTGGCATTTGCACCAAAAACTCTCCAATGACCGCCATTAATATGCCCAAGATATTAAAAGATATTGAAAATAGATAAACATGGAAATTTCAACAGGGAATTTTCAATTCCTAAAAATCGAACTCAAATATCCAGACTACAAAACAACAACAACAACCCTGAAGTAATTCACAGTTGAAGCTGGCTGTAGAGATGGTTAACACGCTAAGGCCAGCTGGGATTGCTCAAGAGTGAGCAGAGGAGAACACAGCAGACTAAGACACACAAAGCAGAAACCGCTCAAAACTCAGAATGGATTCCAGAAAGAGGACAGAGAACACCCCAAGGCCAGCGTCTGAGACAGGTTCAAGCTGGCAACAGTTCCAGCCTTCTGCAGAGTGAACTAAGAAAACATCGCCACGACATAGGGAGAGAAGACACAGATGCTTAAGAGCACCAGGGAAGGTATGATGAGTGGCACTTGGAGAGATAACCATGATGGTGGCGGTATTGCTAATAAAAATGTGGCCAACAGAAGACATCTTCATGACAGCGCTTCAGAAAGCAGAAGGAAGCAACCATCATCCCGTCTCAATGGGCAGTAAGTGTGAGATTCTTAGCAAGACCCTGTGACCCTCAATTCACACTAAACTGTGTACACAGGGCTATGATGTCACACATGCATGAGCACATGTGTGTGCTTGTGGGGGTGCTGCATGGGAGTGCAGGCCCGACATTCGCCTCAGGCATTTTCCTACAGCTCTCTGCATTCATTTTGGGCATCTGGGTCTGTC
The DNA here is from genome assembly GCA_030556225.1 of Cricetiscus sungorus. NCBI lineage: Eukaryota > Metazoa > Chordata > Mammalia > Rodentia > Cricetidae > Cricetiscus > Cricetiscus sungorus. The sequence continues at coordinate 47,443,130 of JANBXA010000735.1, read as the reverse complement.
CATCAAACCCAGAGCTTGCAGACTGATGAGGCTAGCCAGCCAACTTTCCCAGGAATCCTGGCTCTGTCTAGAGAACGCTGCCACGCCCACTCACCTTTTACACAGGTTTTGGGGATCAGAATGCTGGGGCTCACAGGGTGTGGCAAATGCTTTCCTCACCAAGCCATCCCCTGAAATGTATTCCTACTTTAAAGGGGCGTTTGAGTTTGGCATGGCTAGCACAGCATGAGTGGTGCTATGACCACCATGTCGGACATGCAAATCTACTGTAATAAGGGTAGAAAGTGTCACAGAAAACCTATGTCGTACTGATTATGCAACTGACCGTTAGCAGCTATGATTTTATAAACAAGACATGTCATGGAGCCCAGCAATTGCCAGCCTGGCTTAGACGCCACCCACCAGAGCATTCTGCTTCCTGGGGGCTCCAAAGGGGCACAGTCCAGGAAAAGATGGAGCAGCAGTCCCCGGCACTCGTGTTGGGAGGCGCTTACTCAAGCCTTCTCAACTTCTTTCAGATGTGTGGCAATCACTTGTGCGTCTGTCACCCTCAACATTCATCTTAACTTCAGGATTCCCCGTGGAAGCGCTACACTAATTCAGTATGGAGGGCTGGGGCGGTTTGGCGCTCATCTGACAGGCCAAGAAGCAACACAAAAAGAGCTGACTTAAAAACTGCCACGTCTGCTTTGCCAGCTAACAGAGACAGAGGCTGGGAGGTCTAAAGAGCGGGAGGCTGAGTTAATTTGGTTTTTACCATTTGCTTCCTAGCAAGGTCTAGACTGGAACAATCTGTCACTGCCTACTGCAGCTGTGCCCTAAACTCTCTGACTGCTCCTTAGCTCTCCTTACTGCTAATGGTATCCATTCATAAAGCAAAACCAAGCCTGACTCTGTATGATGAGCTGGGTTACCTCCTTTCTGAATTTCACTCCATCGAAACTGATGGCGTCTCACAACAGAGAAGACAGAGTCGTACCCTTCTTCTCGAATCATTTCTGCAACTTTTTGGAGGTCGGTGGGATGTAAACATGGAGATGTGGCTTGGATGTTCCCCACAATGTCAACCTCTGAAGACAAAACAAAGAAAAGACATCAAACACCCACAGTCTCGGTGATCACATGACACTGAGATCTTAAATGAGACGTTAACCCAAGTGTTGGGAAATGGTAAACACGGCAACAGATCACATATAATTGAAACTGAATAGTCAAACTCATACCATTGTGATAATTAAGGAATTCTACGATGGCGTCTAGTGAGGTAGAGCTGTCTTTGGACGTTTCAGAACTTCTTCGATGAACCTGTGCACCAAACTGTTTGGCCACATTCTCAATTTCATCGTGGTCTGTTGAAACCCATACACTGTTCAGACAGTAAAAAGACAGTTAAACAACAAATCACCAGAAGACACTGCCCACAGTAAGACAGAGCTCTGCATCAATGCACACAGCTTGGTGTTGGGAAAGCTGGACAATTAGAGTGAATTGAATTGAATCTAGGTGTTGTGGTGCACGCCTGGACCCACAAGGCTCAGAGTGGCAGTGGGCATGGTCCTGAGTTCCAGGCCACTCAGTGCTGCACAAGCAGATCCTGTTTCAAACCCACCAACAAAATGAACAAAACCATAAAGATTCAAAACAATGAAAAAAAATACAAGCCACACAGATCATTACTTAGGTAGCTCTAGATTCTATTTCTATAAACCAGGAGAAAATGAACTGAGTATTTTTAAGATGGACACAGACTAAGCAAGACAGCACCAGAGGTCAAATCTAAGGCATGTTGAAGGTGATTCTGCTTTGTATTGCCAATTTAAACCCAAAATATCACACACACAGGACTAATATATGTGTAAAATTAAACTGGACTTGGCTTAACTGAAATAGTTTTAAGTTTAGAAGTGAGCAAATATCCAGATCTGGGTTCACAGTAATCAGAAAAGTCCATTTTTTATGTCTAAAACAGTGAGCAGTGGATTCCTGAGCAACACCCATTGATAATATCGACCATGACTGCTCTGGCTGGAAATGTCTACCTGGAATCACCACAGCACACAGACGCCTGTTTGATTCTGTAAGGCCAAGACAAAGAGCAAAATGCTTCTCTGTAGGGACAAACTTGTCTCTACTGAAGTCCTGTTTTCTGAACCTTCATAAATTCCCATCTCTAGAAATAGAAGATGTAAATATTACTTGAACTGCAATGCTTTAAGAATGACATAAAACAAGGTAGGGAGTGATGTTGGAAGGCAGCTGACATCCTCCTTTGGTCTCTGTGCAACACCCCCCCCACACACACACCACACACACACACACACACACACACACACACACACACACACACACACACACACACACACACACACACACACACACACACACACACACACACACACACACACACACACACACACACACACACACACACACACACACACACACACACACACACACACACACACACACACACACACACGCACCATAAACACATAAAGGCACACAACTGAGGATTTAAATAAAAGGATAAATGTTGCAAGGTATTTGATTATACTGAGTAAAGATATGTCACTGTGATTGGTTTAATAAAAAGCTAAACAGCCAATAGTTAGACAGGAAGCATAGATGGGACTTCCAGACAGACAGAGCTCCGGGAAGAGGAAAGGTAGAGTCGCCAGCTGGAAGAGAGGAAGCAGGACATGCAGGAGGAGCCACAGAAGTCAGGAGCCACGTGGCTCGCCTAGATTAGTAGAAATGGGTTACTTTAAGTTGTCAGAGCTAGTTTGAAACAAGACTAAGCTAAGGCTGAGTTTAAGAAGTCTCCATGTCATTATCCGCGAGCTGGCTGGCAGGACAGAGAGAGGTTTGTTACAGATAATCAATAAAGCTTCAGTTTCTCTTTTCCCCTCAAAGGAAGCCTGGTAAACAAGACGGTCGGTTATAGGTTAGTGCTCAAGTCTCCACACCTACTCATGTCACTTGGTGCAAAGCAAGTGAGCTCATGATTTCTTCTGCACTGCAAATAGTTTGGTGGTGACAGTGATTAACCAGGTGAAATGCCAGTGAAGCAACTGCACTGGGTCCCGGAAATGCAGGTGCAGGGGAGGATTAGCAGAATGTAGTAAAAGTGACCCAAGTGAAGGCCACATGTCCTGAAGACAACTAGGTGGCCACTCAATCAACTGTGCGGGGTTCAGTGATGCTTTTCAAATGTTTGTGAGATAAAGTAAAAGAAGGAGTCTGTCAATTTGCCTTCCTTCCTTCTCTCTCTCACCCTTTTACCCTTGAAATGTTTGCTGGAATCTATTCCGTCCTGGGCACCACTCTAGAGCCTGGGGCATGACGGCTGATTCAGAGCAGACTATTTCCTCAAACTCCTGGCCTTTCCGTAAAGGCAGGGCCACACTGCTGTAATGCCCGCTAAGCCGGCAGGGAGAGACGTGAGGACCAGTTAAGTAAGCAGGCTCCTTCTAATGCCTTATCTCCCCCACACCCTTTACAGCTCTTGCTGACTGACAGATACTGGGCTGTTTTTTGATGAATGGATGAAACGGTGAGGGGGTGGGAGCAGTGTCGTAACTGTAGGTAAGCCTATGGCGATGGACATAGGAATATAAACATAAGTCACCTGCCACAGAAAGAGGTAATAAAGAACAGTGTCTCATTTAATCTGGAATAAAAATGAAAAGCTTTGTGTATATGATACGTGACAAGAGCACCATGGACAGAAACACAGCACATACAACACACTTAACACAATGGACCTCTCTACTGAAGGCACCAGGTGGACTGCCCTGTCCTCGGTTGAGGAATGTCAGCGAAAAGGACAAAGGTTAAAGAATGAACAAGAATGAGTAGGCATGCCTAAAGACAACTCCAGGAAGTAAATGTCAAGGCCCAAGGCAATGACTTTAGTCTGGAATGAAGTCACAGTCTATCTAGCTCAGCACAGTATCAGCCATGGCGCCTGTGCAGTGTCATTGCAGGGACAGTGACCGAGCTCTAGAGGCCCCTCACGAATCTGAAGTCCACACAGGCTTAGAAATGAAACTAAACATACGTCGATTTTCACCACTACGTTTTCCAAGAGTCGAAAGATCCACTTGCTCCCTCCACTGCAGATGCATGGTTGAGTCAAGACTCTCGCAAGCTGGAGGAACAGCTCTCTAATGGGCATGCTCCTCCATCCACCCTTGGGAAGTGCTGGCCGTCTTAGCAGCAGAGTTTAGCAACTTGGGAGACATTCTGTTAACTTCTGTCACATGCAGCTGAGTAAAGCATGGCTTTGAACAAAATCATCTGAATGCCCAGTGCCTGTGGTTCCGCAAAGCGCACAGCAGCTCAGCTTCTGCAGTCTTCTGCCATCTTCGCATTTAAGTGTCCGGGCAGGAAAGGTGCTCCGAAGCCCTCCAGGGGTCCTACACAGCCAGCTCAATCCCAGTCTATACATTTTAATGGCAGATCTAAGATACAGTTTCCTAGAGTGAGTAGGGCAGGGCTTCCCCTCAGACTGTTTATAACGTTTTACTGGAGGACGGCCACGTTCCTTCATTCATGGACCACCAGCCACTTTTACAACCCACAGGCTCAGAACTGAGATGTTACAATAGACGCTATCTGGCCTGCAAAACCGGCAATACATACGCGCGGCCCTGTTTAGAAAAGGTCGGCTGAAAGCTGAAAGGCATGCGTCCATTAACAGAGCAAAGCCAAAGGGCTGTCAGGGCGGAAGGCATTTTCAGGGTTATCAATTCTCCATCTACTGTCAAGGGAAGAGGCTGGCGGTTCTCCGTGAGCACTTGATACAAGGAAAAGCTGTCAGTGTTACATCAGAGCTGAGCGCACAGCATCTCCCACAATCCTCGGGCAGCCTCTCCTCTCAGATGTACATCCACGTCCATCCTGTAGGTGGACATGTTGGGTACAGAGAGGACATGGTGTCGTGATTACTAACCACACGGTCTGCACCCTCACCACCAACAGTGCTGGCTCCAAACTGGGGCACCAACAGCAGAGAGCCTGGCGGAGGCTGTGCTGCCTATCTAGCTCCTTCTACTACGCAGTTAATCTTGAGAGGTCCCCAAAGACAATGCCCAGCGCAGGCACCACCAGAAAGAGTGACATCATAGGGCGCAAGGTAGAGAGGGTACAGGGACACTCAAGCTGCTGGCCTAGCCAAGAGGGGTCATTCCTTCTAATTGCTGCTGTTGCTGCAGGTCCTGCAGGCAGTGTAAAGAAACACAAGACAAGCGTCTGGACCAGCAATGCTCACGCCCTACAAGAATGGAGGACGGCCACAGGGAAGCTACGCCCTCATGCGTCTTCATGGGAGCTTGTGTAGTGCAGCTGCATTTTTTCACTGCATGTGTGCAGTGTGCAGGGGTGGGGCACGAATGCCTCGGTGTGTGCAGGGATGAAATTCAGGTCCTCAGGTTTGGTAGCAAGTGCATTTATCCACTGAGTGATCCCATAGTTTAATAAATGAAACAGGGATTTCAAGCAACATCTCCAATGGCTGCTATCCGCTACTCGCTGGGTTTTTAACCAACAACCTCCTCTCACTTGGCAACTGTTCTTCAGCTTTCCTTATGACGATTCAGTGGCTTCTGAGGTGGGGCTAACTGAGCTAGTACTCGGCACCGCGGCTGGCTTGAGTTTGAGTCAGGGATGCACTGGGGTCCAATGAAGTAAGGATTTTAAAGCTTTAAGGTGAGAAGACCCAACTAAGCCTGGAAAACTTGAGTGCTGCAAATAAACAGGCTCAGATACTAGTAAACTAGTAAGGGCGCGCTGTCCTCCAGTTACTGCAATCAGGGAGAAACTAGACTCCAATCTCCTGCAACCAAAGCCAGAAGCATTTTAATGGGAAGGCAAGGAAGAAACGCCAAGAGATGTTCAACAGTCAGTCCACATGAAGGTCTGTCTGGACTTACGAATCAATACATATGGAGAGGATGAGAAACAAGTGCCTACTCGCACGACTAGGAAAGAAAACGCAACCTCAAGCCCACGTGCCCACTGCGGCCCCTCTCCCACGTGGGCTGAGGGAAGTCACCTTGCAGAATACAACTGCAGCTCATCTGAATGGGGGAGGCACAGACCTTCTCTGTAGGCTCCGGTCACAGAAGGCATGGGGGTTTCTACAACTGCAGCTCATCTGAATGGGGGAGGCACAGACCTTCTCTGTAGGCTCCGGTCACAGAAGGCATGGGGGTTTCTACAACTGCAGCTCATCTGAATGGGGGAGGCACAGACCTTCTCTGTAGGCTCCGGTCACAGAAGGCATGGGGGTTTCTACAACTGCAATCTTGCTAAGTTCACTCTGCAAGGGAGGGCTTAGCGTCTATGAGCCCACCATGGTTTCCCCAGAACAAATGGTCCATTCCACTGGAGGCACTGCATCTTCTCAGGTGGCTATGTCACAAAGAGGGGGTCAAAGTTAGGAATATGACCTTAAGCTTCCTGGGACTGTGCTCAAGTGTGCAGAGGCGAGGTTTCTCATGACACACAGCTTGACATCAGAAAGGGACAACCCATCCTGAAACAAGAAACCGAAGATTCTCGGGACAGGGCCCACCCCCCCCATGCCCTACTTTGCGGTCCTTACTATAACACATCTTGTCCAGTACCACACATACGACTGCATGCTGCGTGGCTGTGGTGTTATGGTGATAAACAACACCTGGAGGAAAGGTTTCCTGGCTCAGGCTCTGAGATCTTTCCATGATTGCTTGGCTCGAACACTGTGGCCTCCGGTAAGGTAGAGCATCATGGTGAAGCGGGCACAGGGGGCAGAGGGGCCCAATTCATGGCAGCCGGGAAACACAGAGACAGAGAAAGGCTTGGACAACACAGGCCCTGGCACAGACTAGCAATATGGTTTTTCCCTGTTTATCTCATCTCACTCTCTAAAGAATTAAACCTTCAAAGGCCTGCATCAGTCATATCGCCTCTTGTCAGCCACCTTTCTTCAGGTACATCTGAAGGATCAGGACACCTGGCTGTCATCCAGCAATTGACAACAGGGAAGACGGATGGCTACCAGTGCCCACTTGACTGGAGCTAAACGCAGGCTCCTCAGGAGGCCCACATGAGCCTTATAGTGGCACCTCTGCTGAGATAGAACACGGGTGACAATCTACCGTCTTCCACCTGCTGACTGTGGCCTGATAAGCCTTACTGTCCCCGCCAATGCCAGGGCTGGTGGCTCCAGAGCAGGCAGCAGGGCTGTACCTGTCACAGTTCCATACAGACTGGCCCCGGCTGGCTCAGGATGGAGCAGTGCCTGTCATATAGCAGCAGGCAGACAGTATTTGCTGAATAAAAGACTCGCCTTTTGTCCTTAAGCCTAACTACTGTACTGTGTGTGTGTGTGTGTGTGTCCATGTTTGTGTGAATGCAGGCATGTGTGTCGTGGTGCATGTGTGGAGGTCACGGGCAACCTCAGGTACTGGGCCTCACTTCCCCCTGGGTGCGGGGTGTCTTGTTGTGCCCTGGGTCCACCAGGCACATTCCCCTCCCTCCCCTTCCCTCTTGCTGTGACTAGATGCACTAGTCCCTCACTTGGATTTTGCATGGGTTCAGGGAATTAGACCTCTGCTTCTCAGGCTTGCACGGCAAGCATGCTATCCACGGGGCCGTCTCCTCCATCAACTGCATCCTTTCAAGACTGTTAGATTGTGTCCAGGAATACGTGTAAGGAATGGAAGGGCCCGAGGAGCCCCCAAAATGGTATCCAACCTCCTGGTGTTACAGGCAGCCGTGCGCTACCTAACAATGGCACTGCCAGCTGAACGTGGGTCCTCCGGAAAACCAGGACCTGTCCTCAAGCGCCAGGCCATGTCCCCAGCTCAAGCGCCAGGCCATGTCCCCAGCTCAAGCGCCAGGCCATGTCCCCAGCTCAAGCGCCAGGCCAGGCCTCCAGCTCAAGCGCCAGGCCATGTCCCCAGCTCAAGCGCCAGGCCATGTCCCCAGCTCAAGCGCCAGGCCATGTCCCCAGCTCAAGCGCCAGGCCATGCCTCCAGCTCTACCATTACCCTTCACAGACACCGTTCAAAGTCATTTCCTGACATGTGACCCAAGTCATAAATAATACTTTTGTTCTCCATCTACTGTCAATGTGCCCTCTCCTCCCTTTCACGAACGTGAGATTTTACTTCGCCACTGTGGCCTATACGCACCTCTCACTCCTTTTGAGTCTGTATTCTGAGAGGGTTAAAAACACAAACAACAAACCTGACTTCCATATGGGATAGAACCGAGCATGGGCCATCTTGCTGTTTCCTTGAATGTGTGTGTCAAAAAGCGGGGCCCTGGAAATGTTTACCGAACTGAACTAAACCCCAATACTCCCCTATCTCCCTTTAGCACGCTTCCTATTACGTGTTATTTTTGGAATGCCAGATCTATTCGCTCGGCTCCACCCAGTTCCTCCTTTGGGTTAAAACACACAGGAAATTAATAAACTTACACCTCTCTGCTATCTCAGTTTTAAATTAAGTCGGCTGGGTGAAAAATTTGCCTGCGTAATATGGGGAATTAATAAGTCTTCAGAATCAATCATCTTAAAATCCAAACCATAGCAATAAATAAAAAGCACAATTAGGTTGCTGTTAGCATGTGCACTGAAATTCATTCTTGGCAAAGGATTTTATCTTCCTCCTCTGATGAATGGCACCAACTTGTAACTCCCGATCAATCTGGTGGGAGCCCAAAATGATGCAGAAATAAAACCGTCGATAGTGAGGCCAAAGTTCAAGACGTAAGCGAAAGCCGTTCACACTCATAAAACAGTCACACCTCGTACACACGAACACACGCAGGGAGCTTTCTGCATTGTGCTGACTCACAGTCTCACTGCTAGAGCATTCTCCCCCCCCCACCCCCCCCAAGGTGAGGAGGGAAGGTCCGGGCTGGAGAGCTCCAACTGTGGATTCCATTCACGCACCTGCTGCCTGCACGGCCCTTGCAGCACCCGACAGTGGGCGCAGCCCGGAGGGAGGTGACAGGTGCCCATCGGCAGGGTCAGGCCCGGGACCCCGACCCCCGACCCCCGGACCCCGCTCCCGCACATGCGCACCTCTGGAAGACCCCCGCATCCAGGGCGGCGCGCAGGACCCAGCCAATGAGCGGAACCCCCGCCAGGCGCTTGATGTTCTTCAGCGGGATGCCTTTGCTGCCGCCGCGGGCCAGCACCAGCGCTGCCAGATGCGGCGGCTTCTCCAGGCCGCGCCCCGCGCCCCGGCTGCGCTGCAGCTTCGGGGGCCGGCCCCGGGACGGCCGTCCGCGCGGGGCGGGCACCGACGTGGCGGCCCCCTTCTCCAGCGCGTCCATCTTCCTCCCACGCCGCCGCCCCAACCGCTCCACATCCGGGAGCTCGGCCCTGCCGACTCCACTCGGTACCGCCCGCCTGCGGTGGCAGCTGCAAGCCCCGCCCAGCGGCCCGCCCCGCCCCGCCCCTCCCCGGGGCACGCCGGGAGTTGTAGTCCGCTGCGCCCTCGCCCCGGGGTTGGCCCAGCTTGGCAAGCTCAGAGAAAGAGCGACAGAGCTGAGCCTTCTCCTAGGTGCGGGAGACGCTCTTCGCGTAGTGCTCAGTGTCTGGAGATTTCTAAAATAAAGGAGGATTAGTCCTCCTCCGCTCATCCTTCCCCCTACTCCTTCTCTCCTTTCTTCTCCCTCTCCAACTGCCCCCGCCCCCATTGTCATTCTGGTCATGAGGAATCGGGCTGTACTGGGCAATAACCCCTAGCCATAAAGAATTGCTTAGCCCCAGCCTGACTGTTCCGAACTCCATCTGCACAAACGATATGCGTGGGTATCAAAAGCAATCCACTCTGCTCCCGGTCAAACAACAATACCAGTAACCTCCGGCCGCACTGTGTGTGTGTGTGGGGGGGGGGGGGGTTGGGGCCCCTCCCTGTTCCAATGGGTCTCAGTCTGTGGGGATGGAATCTCTCTTCTCTGCCTCACTTTTCTTGCAATCACTATCATTATCCTCAGACTTGCTCTCTGACCTGGGCTAGCTTTTGAACCTACCATATGACCTGGATCTTACTATATACCTCAGACTAGCCTGGAACAGGAGGCAAGTTCTTGCTGAGCCAGCACTCCCAGGGAATGAATGAATGAATGAACAAACGAACGAACGAATGAGCTAAAGAACTTCCCCTCTTGGAAATTGAGGTTCATTTTTCAGTACATTCCTTGGAGTGCCTAAGCATGAATCAATTTTAACATTTATACTTTAAACCTTAATATTTCTCTTATGCTTCTGATCCACCCCCCCCACACACACACACACCAAGAAATTATCTCCTTTTAATGTTCAACATGTGTCTCAAACTCAACATTTTAAGCCAACATTCCCTTCCATGGACTTGGCAATTCTCTTGGCTAATTCAGTCATCAGTGTTACTCTCTGCTGGTTTACTAACTCCCCCACCCACCCCCCCAGTGTAGTGTGCATGCCTGTTCCCATCTAAGAAAACTTAAGAAGAAAAAAAGTTGTCTGATTGTTGTGTCCAAATTCTGAACCCCCAAGTCACCAAGAGACCCGTTCCCATGCAAAATCAAAGAGTCTTTAATCAATTAACGAGTTAACTGTATTAACTCAGGTCCTTAGTTCCTTTAA
>JANBXA010000735.1:47270000-47427500 GCA_030556225.1 Cricetiscus sungorus | reverse complement strand
GGTCTCAAACCTGGGGTCTCATACATGTTACGTAAGCACTCTTGACATGAAGACACACCTCCAGCTCATCATTTTAGTAGTTTTCACTCTTTGCCTTTGTGCACCCACTGCACTTACACCATCTACTGCAGAGTCTTCTGCGTGCCTCGTGTCTCTTCTGCTCCTCCTAACGCAGTGTCTCTTGTACTTGATCTTCCTTTTCCCACCAGTGTTTTATCACTTCTTTCTGCCTCTTTTAAACGTTTATTTATTTATGTATGCAGGGGAGTATGCAGGTGTGAGTGTGCTGGTGAGTATAACGGTGCGTCTGCCGAGGCCACCGCACAGACGTGTGCTGTCTTTCCCTGTAGCCCTCTCCCTTACTGCCTTGAGCCATGTTTTCTCACTGAACTCAAAGCTCACCTTCATGTGGTGACTCTGGACAGGCCAGCTTGTGAACAGACCTGCCTGTCTCTGACCCCAGCTGCCGGGGTTTAGGGACTCACGGGCTTTTCCGTAGGTGCAGGGACATCCCATTCAGGTCCTCACAGGCTGGCACATGTTCTCGCTTGCTGATCCGGTTCCTCAGCCGGCCTTCCTGCTCTTTTCTCTGTCTACTCATTCAGATCCCTGCTGCTTGCTCTCATCTTCCTTGGAGACAATGGCTTCATTAAGATGAGCTCATCTTCGTTAACACCTGGTTTTAATTCTTAGTCACCAGGTGACAACTTTCTTCTGCTGACCATGGCTCTCCTGACAGTGGATTTTCCTGTCAGCACCTTCTTTTCCTTCTTGTCCTGCCTTCATTCCTCCTCTCTTACCATTTCCCCCTTTCCTTTGGGATCTTTTGTGGGACCCTGAACAGGCCACCCCCCTCTTTCCATCATCGAAATAGGATGATTCCTCAGTATGTTTACAGGAATTTGGGGGAGTGAGGGGAAGAGATGTTTTTTGGCAGAGCAGATGGACGGTCAACTCAAATTCTATTTCATTCTTTTCCCTTAGTGTGTGTGTGTGTGTGTGTGTGTGTGTGTGTGTGTGTGTGTGTGTTTGTGAGCATGCATGTCATGCATGTGTGTAATCACATGCACATACACCATTGCCATGCACATACATGTGTTGCCCTGAGATTGATGTTGAGAATCCATCTCATTGCTATTACACCTTACTGAGGTGAGATCTCTCAATCAAACCCAGAGCTCAGATACCCAGACACCATGCTTTTTGTGCATTTATCAGAGTTCTGGGAATCTGAACACTGGTCCTCATATTTGTCCTGAAATTGTTTTAGTTCCTGAGCCATCTCCTTAGCTAGATATTTTTTCTAATTTTATTTGTGTGTGTGTGTGTGTGTGTGTGTGTGTGTGTGTGTGTGTGTGTCCTCAGAGTCCACAACAGGGTGCCATAACCCCACAAGATGGAGTTCCAGGTACTTGTGAGCAGACATGAATGCTAGAACCCAAATGTCCAGGTTCTCTGGAAGATCAGTAAGAGCTCTAACACCTGAGCCATCTCTCTAGCTGATCTGTTTGCTTCTTGAAGGAGGCGAAGCTTCTCCACTGGTAGGAAGCAAGGCTTGTGGCTCAGCTGGTAGGGTGCTCACCTAGCATGTGTGAGGCCCTGGGTTCAGTTCCCAGTGCTGCACGGAGCCAGGCTTGGTGCTGCCCTCTCTCTGGTTCGGGTACCAGTGTGTTGAGAACAAATTGACTCTTGCAGTTCACTTACATTTTTTCCTTCTAACACAGCATCCCAGGGACACGGTTTCTATGACTCAGGCCTGACCCACTCCCATGTTTCATGTGTATTTTTGTTCTGGTTCTTTCTGAGATAACCAGCTCCATTTTTTTCTCTCTCTCTCTGGTTCTTTGGGAGTGTCTGCCCACTTGATTCTCACTAGGATCGAAGGCCCTTTCGTCTACGTCGTCATTTAGATAAACTGGATAAAATAAAACTGTCTTCTGTGTTCACCCAAAATAGTTTTTATTCCTTTCCTTTCTCTTTTCTCATTGCTTTGGAGGATTTCCAGATAATGCCAGCCGTGCCAGCCCTGTGCCACTGTTTTGAAATATGACATCCCTGTCTTGAATCTGAATGTTTCCTATGCTGGCTATTTATAATGCTTTCTCTCACTTTCGATCCTACTCTTTGTAGATTTTGTGTGTGTGTGTGTGTGTGTGTGTGTGTGTGTTGCTTGCAGTTTTAACAAATGAGTTAAAAGGTCTTTGAATTTTCACCTCGATCTGGTGCAATCTTGCATCCCTAAGGAGATTCTGATGTGATTGCCCTCCAATATGCATGAAAATCTCGAGGCCATATTTGGTAGTGCTTTTGGCCCCTTGCTTTGACAGTTAGTCTAGACACCATGCTGAAATTACTTCTTTTGTATTTATTTTATTTTATTAATATTCACATGTGTTTGTTTCTGAATGAATGTGTGTGCACAGTATGCGGGCAGGTCTTCTCAGATGCCAGAAGAAGGCATCAGATCCCCTGTAACGGAGTTACAGGCAGATGTGAGCCACCATGTCTGTGCTGAGACCCAAACCTGGTCCTCTGCAACAGTACCGGTGCTCTCAACCAGTGAGCCTTCCCTTTAGCGAGGATTTATTTGAAAACATAGTTAATGGTTTTTGAAACTAGGATGCGAAGTAGCGGATTTCATCGTGGCATTCCATTATACTTTGCTCATCTTCCTCTCTACTGTTCTCCCCCAGCTCCTGCCTCCCTCCAGCTGGTCCCCTTTCTTCTAGACAGTCCCTAGTGTATGCTCATGCCTCATCATGTATTCTAGTCCCTCTTTCCTCCTGGCCTCTCTTAATACTCCTTCCTCACGACCCCCTTCTAATTTCATGTACTTCACACACGTCTATAAGTATAAACACACACACACACACACACACACCCACTGTGTGTATTGTGTGAGTTAAAATCTAGTTTCTACACATAAGAGAAAATGTGGTATTTGTTTTTTCTGAATTTGCCACATTTTGCCTCATATACCGATTTCCCACAAATGCCATAACTGCGCAGTGACTGTAAATTCCATCGTCCACGCAATGACTTGTTTTTGGATGTTTCTCTGTCCATTTTACCTAGTTGTAGAGTTGAGACTTTGTTGATGCATCTGAATATGCTGTTACGGAAGCAGTCCCGAGACACCATTAGTCACATGGCTCTTCCTTACTTCCTCCTTGAACATGGCCTTCTTTCTCTACGACACTCCTTGGCACTGCAGGCGTAGTTCCAGGCATCATACTTAAACACAGCATCCACCAGTAGCGAGAGACTGTCTGACACTTCACCTCTTCTAACAGAAAAGAAAGCTCTTCTGGAGCCCTCCCCTTTCTGTCAATAGCCAGTCCCCAGTTAGCTCACGGCTGCCTGTGCTCAGAGCCCACTCTGGAGTTCAGAACGTATTCACCTGTGTGGGTTAGCGCCGTGGAAAAGCCAGGGTGTGCTAGTGAGGAAAAACGGGGACTTAAGAGGGAACAGTGAGTGCGGGCTTGACTATGTGTTAAAATTCAATATTTTTGTTGTCATTTTTTATTTTTTTTCCTAAAAAGATAGAAACTCACCTTTACAGTCTCAGCAACATTGCTGTGTCATTTCAAAACAGCAATGTTTTGCTTCATCTTACCAAGGGGCTAGGCTTAAACAACGGTCATTAAAGACAGTTTATTGTCAAAATCCATGAGCTTTCTAACACATAGGTAAATGAGAAGTGTTTTGTCTAGTTGTGTAAGGTTCCTTTCGTTTTTATCTGACAGCTTTTGTTAGTTCTGGTGTTGGAATCAGCGAAAGAACTTGATTCTCCATAACCCTGAGGTTACAAGCGATTTGTGTTTTACACAGGGCTATGCTGTCTAGGCTCACTGGTATTACTGCTTACAGCAGAGTCTCCTACTTTAAGGGGCCGAATCATATTCCATTGCAAGTAAATAGGTGTATGCACACACACACACACACACACACACACACACACACACACACACGAATAACTCCTTAAAAAGTAAGTAAATATTCCAAAGTTTAAAGACTCTGTAAGCTGACAGGGTGAAGGAAGGTATTGAGTTGCTTGAGAAAGTTTATTGTTCTTGGCCTATTTGACCTGGCATATTTATCCATCATAATGAAATAGTCTCTTTAGTTTAATGTGGAGATAAATAATACTGTTGGCAGCTTTAATAAATGTCACAATGACAGACCCTTTTCCAATGTTAATGTAATTTAGTAATTACATCAATGTTTTAAAAGAGACTATGCTGGGGTATAACTAATATACAAAACGTTGCACATGCTTAATTATACTTTTGGTTTTTTGAGACAGGGTTCCTATGTGTAATAGCTGTGGTTGTCCTGGAACTTGCTCTGTAGACCAGGATGACTTTAGACTCACAGAGATCTGCCTACCTCTGTCTCCCGGGTGCTGGGATTAAAGGTATGCACCCTCACTATCTGGCTTAATTATACATTTTGATGAGCTTGGATAGATATGTAAAACTGTGATGTCACCTCAACCAAAATACTAGCTAGATACAGAACCTTTTAAGAGTCGAGTGCATGGGTGCACATGCCTTAATTTCCCCTGTCTTTTCCACACTGCACCACATTAACCACAGTGCTATCTCCCATATTAGATCAGCAGCACCTACTCATCTGCATCACTGAAGCTTCTGCTCATCCACAACCCTTTTCCATGGTTTCCTGCCTCCAGCTCTGGAAATTTCTGTTCTACTCTCTGCTTCAAACCATTTGGTTATTTTTCCTCTTTCCTTAGTGAAATCATGGATAGATGGCCCTGGAACCACACAGGCCTGCAGCGTGTGGATGGACAGTACTGGAACTTCTCAGCTTCTTCAATTGCAGGAAACCACGTGACAGATCCTTCATCGCCCTGTGTAGTTCCAGGGCCGTCCGTCTCCAGGGCCTAAGGATATGAGAGCCAGGAGCCAGTAGTGCAAAAGTCAACTCAGGTCTCAGTATGAGTCCTGGCTCAAGCCTCCAGGCCTCAGTCCGGGAGCACGGTTCTGAAAGGAGGAGGAGAAGATGTTCAGGCAGAGAGGGGAGACTCACGTTGCCTTTCCATTCTCAGACCACGGTGGGGCAGGTGACGCTTTGCATAAATTGGTAAGGTCTTGTTTCCTCAGTCATTTGCTTCCAATTCTAACACCTTCCAGAAGCAGCACTGCAGTCACACCAGCCAATAAAAAATGTTCCCGATACCCGGGCACTCCTACACCCCACCCCGTCAAAGGAGCACACAAAGTGAACCACCCAAGTGACATCCATTGTCAGCTGGGAACCACACACCTGCAAGCTCAAACAAAGGTCACAATGAAGCCACTGTTCTGCCCAGGCACTGAAACCACTCCATATGCAAATAAGAGAGGAGGCCACATCCTTGAGTTGTTTTCTCTTCCTCCAGCGTCTTGTAACTTAAACAGGATGAGGAATAGTTAACTGGGTACTGATGAAGTCAAAACACCGTTTATCCCACAAGGACAGAAGACACACACAGTTGCAGCCCATTTTCTGTAACTGCTCACGTGTCATAGCCAGTGCTTATTACTACCTTCCCATATTACTCTATCTATAGCCCCTCGTCCTCAGCAGAACCCTCAGCATATCCGGTAGCGTATTGACTCCCGCAGCCTTAGTCTGAAGGGACATCTTGTGGTTGTTTCCCGTTAACCCGGGGCACCGAAAGTGCCCCTCCCAGAGAGTGTCTGTATCCAGATAGACTTGAATCTTATTGTGGAGGAGTTGTTCAGTTTCCCTTTGGGAGTCAGGACCAGCCACTGTAGCTGACACCATAACTTCCATCTTTGCCTGCTACTCCAGAGGCCTGAGCAGTGCAAAGTTGCTAGGGTGACAGTCGGTGGAGTGACTGTTGTGCCTCTGGCTGGAAGCGTTGGTTCCTCTGTAACTGTGACCTCTAGGCCAGCCGTGCACAAGCCATGGGAACATGGAAAAAAAAAAACACACGTCAGTGGGCCAAAGGCACGAGAGTCAAAGGCACCCCTTCTGTTTCGACTCCTTGGTTACCGGGTCAGTGACTCTTGATGTCACGTATTTTGTCCTGTATTAACTACCAATTCAAAGTATGCACAGCCTTTTGGGAATCCCATGCTCCAGCCAGACACCCAGCTGGTGCTGTAACCATCTCCTCTGCCTCACCACGCCACGTGCTTCAGGATGCTAGCAAGGCCAGAGGTGTCTAGGAACGTGGGTCCATTGCTACACTTCTCTTTGCTCTGAGGTGAGTTTGATGGCCAATGCTTTATGAGGGCAGTAGATGTATTTTGCAGGTCTGCTGTGGGAGTCTGTCCACAGAAGGAGCAGTCCGATGCCTACGAGCATGGAAGGGAGATTTACTCACTGGTGGCCTGAAGCCAAGAGAGTTCCAGGCCACTTTGCAATTCATTTTATGCTAGGAAACCACAAAGTGGGGCAAGCAAGCAGGCAAGATTTTACAGACACACGCGTGGCAGCCAGCAGGTTGTCAAGGGCAACGGCCCATTGCTTCAGCCATTTTTCCAGGTCATTCTGTTCCAGTTAGCAACTGAAGTCATGCTTGGCACATAGGCAACACTAGCTGTGCTTTATGGAAAACGCTAAATAAATCAATAAATCCCTACCCAATAACTAGTCTTTTCTACCCACTTCTGCTTCAGGAACAATACCGTGTCAGAGTTCAGTGTTGGACTAGGCGCTCATTGATGGCTGGAGCTTGTTTGGCACTGGTGAGTGAAAAGACCGTGTTGCTAAGATGGGTCACCTCATCCCTGTCACCGCGGTCTTTTGATTACAAGCTCATTGGGCAACGACAAGGCTGGCAGAGAAAAGAGGCTGCTGGTGTCTGCAGAATGGGTTGATTTATGCATCTGGTTGCTAACACACCCCTCTACCGAGAAGCCATCCTTTGGTGAGCGTGGGACACAAATGCTCTCACTTTTAAAATGCTCATCCTGGGAGGTCAACGGCTGTATGCTCTCCAAGGTAATCACTGAAGTGATTAATTCCCTCCTCTTCCTGCTCCTACTCCTCTTTAAGAGGCTTCACACTGCTGATGACCTTCCCACCTCCCCACCTGCCAAGCGCTGGACTTACCACTGCGCATGTACTTACCACCGCGCATGTGCCACCAGATCTGGCGTTTTCCAGTAGCACTCTTCCCACACAGCTGAGCCATTGCGTACAGTCCGCCCGCGCACTGCTATGTAATCCCCCGTGGTCTGTAGCTGTCCATTTTTAGACCGTGCCTGCGCATCATGAAGAGTCTTCTGTAAGCCGGGAGCAGGTCTTCTTGTGCTCGGTTGGCTGCTCATGGGGGATTCTCCGTGAGGGCTTTAGTACCAGCTGAGAAAGAAACAGGGTCGCAGGTGTGGGACCACGGGCGTTTGAACCATTTAGTCCTGTAAATTACATGTCTTCTTGGGTCCTATATATATATGACTACATGCGTTATATATTATCGGTGTTATAATACATCATACATTGTTTATGGATGTGCATCATTGTATATGCACATACACGTAAGTATGATATATGTTCTACATTATTCCCATTAGACGATAGAGTATGGCCATGCGTACTCAGCTTTATGTGTCAGCCAATGGTCATATCATTATTAGTTCAGCTCACATGGTAACTTGGTGGCCCCTGGTCAAGCTCTTACCCTCTCTCTACAAAGGCTCAGTAGCAGAGTAAAAGAGTCACCCTCCCCCTCCCACCCCTTTCGGAGAGGAGTATCTTCTACAGATGATGGTAGAGCCTTGTTCCAAAAGTCTAAAGTCCTATGTTGTGACTTCACCTTTAGGAACTTTTGAGGACCTGGAGCACAGTGGCTGCTGCTACTTTAAACACTCCTGTGTGTGCTGTGACATGTGACTCCAGCTGGCACAGTAGCCAGGCCTGATTCCTTTTGTTCTGGGTCCCACTTAAGTCCCGACTTAAGTCGTGCGGGAACACACCACGGTGAAGACTACACTTCCTCCCAAACCCAGAGGTACTAACCATTGCGCTCTTGCTTGGGGTGGGGGTTGGGGCTGGATGTAACAGCTGACACTTGGCCTAAGGGACACCTAAAGGACACCAGCCAGTCCCTTACACTCCACATATGGAAAAGGTATACATTTATGTATGTATTGTGTGTGTGTGTGTGTGTGTGTGTGTGTGTGTGTGTCATCTATGGCATGAGTGTTAATGTCAGAGGACACTGTGCTGTAGGTGGCTCACTCCTTCTCCTATGTGGGTCCTGTGTGTCCATTTCAAGTCACCAAGCTTGGTGGCAAGTATCATTACTTCTGAGCAAGCCATTTCCCCGACTTTTCAGGATTTTAGATATCCCATACTTTGATAGGGAAATGTCTTCCCAGTAAATCTAGAATAGTTTTTTTTTTTTCTTGCTTATCAGATTAAATGAGCAAAAAAGCATCCACATAACAGCCTGGACTAATGTCTTCCAAAAGGAAAAGGTGATCACAATCCTTGCCTGCTAAAGTAGCATGTAAGGCTGAATGCCAACACCGGTCGGAGACAGGACAGTGAAGTTGTATTGCCGGCCTTGCCAGATGGAAGCACGTATATCTTCATGGATCTTCAGGATAAATATGGAGAAAAAAAGAGAACTGGTCATTACTAGACAGACCCACAACTGCATATGTGTTACCAAGGTATGTGCTAATTTGCCCAACAATCAAAATACCACATCTGGTGCAGCTGCCACAATCGGAGGCGCAGCCTG
Organism: Cricetiscus sungorus; assembly: GCA_030556225.1. NCBI lineage: Eukaryota > Metazoa > Chordata > Mammalia > Rodentia > Cricetidae > Cricetiscus > Cricetiscus sungorus. Next base: position 47,418,775 of record JANBXA010000735.1, on the reverse strand, counting down.
GCAAAGCTCATGATTCTCTACCATCTTTCTCCACGATCCGTTTGTTCTCTGCACAGGCAAAAGAGAACTGGACAAGGTTGTGGCAGGAGCTACCCCGTCTGCGGTTTCCATGTTTTCAGGGTTGTGCTAACCTTCAGGAATGCAGCACAGATTTGTTACCATCGCTATAGATGGAAGGGCTCTGATGGCTCCATTCACTTTTTCCCACCATCATGGTGTGGGTTGGATCAGGAACCCATGCTGACATTGTATCTGCTGCTAAATATGACTAATCCAGCCATGCTTTCTGGGACGGTGAATATCAAAAGGGGGTTGGTTCAGGGTTCTGCTGTGATATGGGCATAGAGTGGCCCCTGACCTCCATATGTATCTACTCCAGGAAACACTCAAGCTCACCTGCATCCATTGTCATTTTATAGACAGTGCCCAGAAGTCCCCCAGTGTTATGAGCATTTGATTTTCCCTTGTGTACGGATATTCTGGTTAAAGGCTAAGTATCTCTAAGGAAAGGCTGGGAGAAATATTAACCACATAAACATTTGATTGAGGACAAAGTTTTTTTTCTCTCACTCTCACTCCAAAGACTCTGAATCTATAAACTGGCACAACGTTGGCAATTGGACAAAAGAATGCAAGGTTTTTCTTTTTCTTTTTATTGTATTGGAGGTGATTTGATTTAGAAATTCACTAGGTTGACATAGAACTTTCTTTTTTCACATATGCAGTGAGAATCAAGCCTGTGTCTTGTTTATCTCACCCTTAGGCTTACTGTGATTAACTAGCCAAGGTCTTAAGTTTGCACAAGTCAACTATTTTGCTACCTGCTCTGGCTCCGTCGCCCACATGATATGTGCACGCCTGCATCCCAGCATCTCTGAGACTTTGGATCACTTCTCTACATTAAATCAGAGCAGGTCTAGCATTTCTAGCCCATCCACAGCAGATTGTCTTTTGACCTATGCTGCAGTCAGCACAGCTGTTGTAACTCTGCCTCACTCCCTGAGCTGAGACACTCATAACTTGGCCTGTTTCACCCTTGTGTTCTGTTCAGAGTGTCAGAGGTTTGAGCACTTGTCCAGCTGTATTGAAGGTGATTTTTTCCCACTTGTTTATGCAAATGTCAATAATTTTTAAAAATTACCCCAGGGACACAGTCTGTGACAATGTTGTGTTAGGTACCCTTCAGCAGAGCCAATTTAACATGCAAAATGAACCACACTCTCCTGTATTGGCTTCATTGATTACTTAAATCTTAATCTTCTTTTTGTAAGTTATTTATCCATTAATGAACATTAAGATGCCTAGCCACCTCTATGGTGTGACAGGAGGAACCCGCCAGGCTGAGTCAACGTGTACCCCGGTGAAGCAGACTTTTTTATATCCTGATTGACATGTCTAGAGTATCAGTAACTATGATTTCACTTCCACATCTTAAGACTTGTGGATTCCTGATGAGCAAGGGGTCAAGCCCAGCCGGAGGAACCCACAGAGACAGCTGACCTGAACAAGGGGAGCTCATGGACTCTGGTCTGACAGCTGGGAAACCAGCAGAGGACCAACCCAGAGCCCTGAACGTGGGTGTTAGTTAGGAGGGTTGGGCAGTCTATGGGGTCTCTGGTAGAGGATCAGTGTTTATCCCTAGTAAACGAGTGGACTTTGGGAACCCATCCCACATAGATGGACACTCCCTCATCCTAGACACATAGGGGAGGGCCTGGACCCTGCTCCAAATGATGTGACCGATTTCGAAGATCCCCCATGGAAGGCCTCACCCCCCTCCCTGAAAAGCAGAAAGGGGATGGGGTAGGGGTTGGTGGGGGGAACACGGGAGGACAGGAGGGTGTGCGAACTGGTATTTACATGTAAAACAAGCTTGTTTCAAATTTAAATAAAAACTACCAAAAACAATTAAAAGACCTGTGGATTCCATCCTTGTGGCAGCCATTGTCTAGACGGCATTCTACACTGTATCTCTAACCACATGCCTTCCATGCTGCTATTTTTCTTCTAGTTTTTATTAACTTGTATTCATTTTATTTTTCCCCAGAAAAAAAATGTTTTTAAAAAGGCGTCTCCAAAGATGACTAAGAAATATTGTTGCATCTTGTTCAACTGCTTGAGGATGGACAGACTTCCCACTGTTGAGTTGTGGAAATGTTACTTCTACCTTCCCAGTCTGACTTTGATTCGATCTTTCAAACACAGACACGCCTTTTCAGACCCCTTATTCTGTAATAGTTAGCTCCTACACACAGGTTATTTTTATCATAAATTTATAGAAGCTGATAGATAGAAGATGGAGGTTAATAACCGGAGTGATTTTGTTTAAATAGAATCATCACCATGGACGATTTGAACATATAGTGCGCATACGGTCTATGTACAAATGCCCACACGTGCATGGAGAGGTCAGAGGTTGATTTCCTCTATTGTTCTTGACCTTACGTCTTTGGTGCAGGGTCTCTCGCTGAACCTGGGGCTCACCGATTCATATAAACCAAACGTTCAGTAAACCCTCAGGAAGCTTCCTGCTGTCTGGTTGCTCAGTGCTGGATTATAGGTGCGTGTGAGTGCTATGCCCACAGCTCACTGACCGGACCACTTCCTCAGCTCCTGTTATTTCAGATTTAAAGGGATCCATTAGGAACGCTGGATCCAACCAACCAATTGCTGCTGTAGTGAGCGCGTCTTTATTCTCAAAGTAACTCAGCATAGCAACTATCAACCTAGACTTTGTATTATATACGATATTTTAACTAAAGAAGATCGCACATGTTCTGTGAAGGAAGTGAGTTCTAAGAGTTTTGTATTTGCAGAAAGATGTGGAATCATGTCTAGAAGGGCCCTAAATGACAGCTTACATAGTGGCACACATGATCTAAGATGTGCATCTCATGGATGCTACCTAGGGCCTTTATATCCAACAGGGTCGTATTTGCATGCGACCTATGCATCCCTCCCTAGATTACTTATATGATGCATGTATTTGAGCCGAGAACTGTCATATCAGTCATATTCCCGGCTCTCTAATGACAGCACATGGCAAGCAAGACTGATATGTGTGAGTGATGTGGATGTAGGCAGAATGGCTTCTCAGGGCCCGGTCTCATCAGTACTAAGAGTCTCATGAGACATAAAAGATGCTGACATGAACAAGAGAAAGGCTGTCTTCAGGAAATCACCGAAGGGTGCTTCATAAACCATTTGAAGAGGAGGTGGGGAGAGAAACAGGGATGGCAGTAGAGAAAATAGTAGCTTCTGGATGTTTAAGTGTAGAGACTAAAATCAGCTGGCTGTCCATATCTTCAATTTAGCCAGCCATAATGAGAAAATTTTAAAAGAAAAATCACTCTGCTTTGACTATGTACAGACCTTTTCTTTTTATCCCCTGAAAAAGATAATGCAGCAGAGGTTTATTTACTCGGTGATGATAACGCGCTGGATATGACAGGTGCCGTAGCGATGATGAGGGACACACATGAGGATATGCATAGGCTATATGCAGACAGTATGCCATCTCCTGTTACAGCCATGAACGTATGAGGATTTTGCTTCTGCACTGATCTTGAAACAAATCCTTCACATGCTTCAGTGGCTGACTGTGCATCCAGTTCAGAGGACCGTGAGTAGGTAAGCTGGGCTGCCGTGACGGCTCAGTGGTTAAGAGCACTCGCTGTTCAGTCATGAGGACTGGAGTTCAGATCCCAGGGTGCCTCACAAACAGCTGGAAACCAGCTCCAAGAAATGTGATATCCTCTTTTGGCCTCTGAGGGCACCTGAACACACAGGTGCATGCATGCATGCATACTCACATGCAATTAAAACAAAATAAATCTGAAAGAAACAAGAGCAGGCAGGTCCTACAGGAGGACAAGAATATTAGCACCTGGTGATTATGTGGAATCTGTAAAGGTCACCGTTTATTATTCTGTAAACCGATTTTAGAGTAATGATAATATAGACAGCTGAAATGGTCTCTATGTTACAGATACAGAATGTTAAAATATGCAAGATAAAACAACAAAGCAAAACAAAGACATATCCCTTTTTAATAGAAAGATTTATTGAGGTATAGAGTTCCAGAGGGTGAGTATGTGAGCGCCATGGCAAGGTGGGTGGTTCTGCAGATAGGCATGGCACCAGGCAAGCAGGCATGATGCTGCAGGCAGGCAGACGTGGTAGGAGGGAGGCGGGCAGGCATGGCATTGAGCAGGCACGTATGGTGGCAGGCACACATGTACAGCATCAGGTGGGCAGGCATGATGCTGCGGGCAGGCATGGCATCAGGCAAACAGGCATGGTGGTGGAGCAGTAGCTGAGAGCTCGCATCCTTAAGATATAACCTCAAGGGGGGAAGGGGAGAGGGGAGATGGAGAGAGAGAAAGCTAACCCAGAATGGCGTGAACCTTTGGAACCTCAAAGTCTATGCCCAGCGACACACCTCCTCCAACAAGGCCACACCTCCTCTTCCCACCCAAACAGTTCCACCAGCTTGGGACCAAGTCTTCAAATATCTGGTGCCAGGGGCTGTGGAGGAAATCTGGGTTCTATCCTAGCTTGGCCATTCCCCAGGTGAGCAACAGAAATGAGGGACTCTGTCTTGCTGCTGAGCCTCATTTTCCCCATCTGGGAAGTGGGAGCAGGAGTCATGGGAATCTGAAAGATCTGTTGTCAGGTTTGGAGGAGATAACACCCACAGCAGGGCCATGAGGATATTGTCCACCTGTCACTCGTAAGCTAGAGGCAGCTTGCTGTCTGGCTTGGGCTTTAACCCAATGCATGCACTCAGCATGCCACACACACACGCACTGGCGTTAAAGCTTTCCCACTCTCAACATCTCCAAGCTCCTACCTGGGGGCTTTCCCTGACGACAAAGACCGTCTGTGAATAACTTCACTTTGCCATCAGCTTCTAGAATGGTCACATCTAACACTGGTTAAGAGATTTCTGTGAATTATTCCTCCTCGCCTTTGAAACAAGATCTCACAATGTGGCCGTGGCTGGCCTGGAATTCACCCTGGTAGCCACGCTGCCCTGGAACTCACTATGTAACCAGGCTGGTCCCCACATACAGCCATTGAGTGGCTGGCCTGTCACTGCCACCCGGCACAGGGATGAAAGGTATGTGTCACCACCCCCACTTGACTTTTATGATTAAAGCATCGTTATATTCCATCTGAAAATAGACACAGGTTTTAAACTATAGTTTTTTTAATTTGTATTTATTTTTTTTTATTTTACATATCAATCCCAGTCTTCCCTCCCATCCTTCCATGATCCCCTCCGCCCCCCATCCCATCCCCCATCCACTCCCCAGGGCGAGATGAGGCCTTCCATAGGGTATCATCAAAGCTGTCAAGTCATTAGGGGTAGGGCCTAGGCCCCCTCCCCGTGCCTCTAGGCTAAGGGAGTATCCCTCCATGGGGAATGGGCTCCCGAAGTTCATTAAACTATAGTTTTTAAATAACTCCAAATACCCTCCACTCAAAGAAATAATAAGTAAGGAGGCGGGAGGGGGGTGTAGCTCAGCAGTGGAATGCAGCACTTAGGAGCCGGGGTTCAATTCCCAGCACCACAGAAGCAAGCAGAAAACAGAAAGAATATATTGTTCTCCGTCACTGTCTGAAGTAGACAAGGAGAGGCCCCCCATTGAGTTGTAACACTGCGAAGATGAAACAATTCTTTTTGAAAGGTGCTTTTTTATGTTAAATTATATGTACATGAAGGCAGACGCCTGCAGAGCCCAGATGTCCTCCAGCCGGAGTCACAGGCAGTTGAGAGCCACCCACCATGGGTACTGGGGACAGAACATGGGTTCTCTTCGAGAGCAGCAAGCTCTTTCAACTGCTGAGCTGTGGCTCTCCAGCCCCCTACACATAATCATTCTTGGTCCTCAACTGCCTTTTTCTTCGGCTTCAGAAGACTGTGCTGAAGACAGACCTGGATTCGAACCCCATTCCCCCATCCGTGGCTCTTCTAGCGGACTAATTTGAGGTGTCTACGTTAACGAGGCTTACTGGGAGTAGTAAGTGACCATTCATTGTCTGTTAGTGTGAATTTCACAGCCATACGGCCTGCTGTGTGCAGCTGGGAACAGCAGTGTACATTTTACGAGATTGGCAGGGTTTGCATCAGTTAGTGATATTTCAATTCTTATTATAGTTAAAGGAAAGTGATGTGGCCACTGTGCCAGCGGATCTTTGTCAACTGAACAGCAACTAGAGTCTCCTGGGCAAAGGGAACCTCATTTGGGAACTCCCTCCATAGATCTGCCTGTGGACCTGTCTACGAAAGGTTTGCTTGATTGATGACTGGTGTGTGTGTGTGTGTGTGTGTGTGTGTGTGTGTGTGTGTGTGTGGTGATCTCAGCCCACGGTAGGCATTGTCAGCCCTGGTTACGTGGTCCTGGGTCACATATGAAGGCAAAGCAAAGAATCCTTGGGAGCAAGCCAGTAAGCAGCACTCATCATGTGGGCTCTGGTCCAGCTTCAGCCTTGAGGTCTTGCCTTGGCTTCCCTGGACGATGGAGAGAAACCTGAAGGCCAAGTATACCTACTATACCAGTCATGTTTGGTTAGCATTTATCACAGGAACAGAAAGGAACTGTTGAAAGAACGGAATCTAGTGAAATAATGCAATACCCTCTCTGAATTAATGTGATCACACAGACATCTGATTTCCAGAGAAGGAAACAGTAATAAAGATACCTGTATTTTATTAATTTTCCTTAGTTGGCAAATATGGACAATGTGAGTTTACTGTCTGGTTAAGACAGTAGATGGCGCTATAAGCACACAGTCGTGAGAGCCCAGGGTTTTGTTCGTTTTGTTTTTTTTGTTCAACGAGGTCCCCAAAGTGAATGATTTAGCGAACAAAAAAATATACAGTGACTGATTCAGATTGTATTTTAAACTTTTATTTGGGAAGCTGTGTGTTCTATCTGAGTATAGATAAGAATGTCTCCGAGGATCCACCAGTAATAAGGTGCACATATCTGCGTTTAATTCTGTGTGATAATTTAATAAACCTGTCATTTCAGTGTCACATCACCTCAGGCGTGCAAGCAACATTCCCCAGGCACTAGCAATGGGCTATGTCTCCAATATATTTTAAAAGACCAATATTTCTGTCCTTTTCTTTTCCTTTTTTTCTTTTCTTTTTTTCTTTTCTTCCTTCCTTCCTCCCCTCTTCCCTCCCTTCTCTCCTACCAGTTCCTCCCCAGAGCTCCCATCTGCCTCTCCTGTGTTTTCTGTTCAGGAAAGGGCAGCCCTACCGTCGATATCAATAAAGCATAGCTAACAAGATGCAGTAAGACTAAGCACCTCTCCTTCTGTTAGGGCTGGACACGGTAACGCAGCATGAGGGGTAGGGTCCCCAAAGCAAGCAAAAGAGTCGAGACAGCCTCTGCTCCCACTGTTAGGAGTCCCACAAAAAGATAAGTTACACAGCTGTCGCATACGTGCAGAGGGCCCAGCTCAGCCCCATGCAGGCTCCTTGGTTGTTGGTTCCGTCTCTGTGAGCCCTATGAACCCAGATCAGTCAATTCCGTGGGTTTTCTGATGATGTCCTTGACCCAAAGACTAATATTTTCAAAAATATAACCGTAATTGACTCGGTGTTCAAAAAGAAATTTTGCTTGTGTTTTTTTTCCCTTCTTTGCCTGTTTGTTGGCTTATTTATTTATATGTACCAGTGATTTAACTGAGGCCCTTCTGTTTGCCAGGCAATCACTCTGCTGCTGGGCTGCAAACCCTCCATTTATTTCCTTTTGAAGTTTTTTTTTGTTTTGTTTATGGCGACAGAGTTTCTCTGTATTGTTTTGGAACCTGTCCTAGAATTTGCTCTATAGACCAGGCTGGCCTCGAACTCACAGAGATCTGCCTGCCTCCGCCTCCAGGGCTTACAGGTGGGCATTGGCAAGCTTGGCTGAGGATTTCGTCTTTACTTTGAATGCTATTTGACGTCAAGGTTTGGATGTGTGTCTGGATTTCAGACCTTGGACAGTGGATCAGCGTGTCCTTGGCTCTCAGAGCAGACATCCCTCTCTTCTGTGTCCCTCCAGATTCTTGTCTGCCTTCCTTGCCTTCTCTACTTCTCCGTGACCTGTGGGAGTGTCCCAGGGAACACTTTGTGGGCTTCCTTTCCTTCTCTGTAATGCATTTCCTTAATTGTTCCACCCAGGCTGTGGCTTTAACACAAATGCCCACAGTTCAAGAGAGAACCATCTCCGTGCTCCGAGCCGTGTCCTCAAGACTCAGCTGTACGGGAGCTACTACAGCAAGTTGCGGGTAACCTGGTGTAGATGAGAACTCACAGTTATTCTGCTGTTCTACAAAGCCATGGGGTGTGTCCTCTGAGTTGTCTGTACTGACCGAGCAGCGACAATGCGGACTTGACAGTGCAGCTCCAAGCTCCTGTCTGAATCCCAGACAAATAATTCAATAGTCTGTAAACTCTCATATTAAATGTGCTCAAAATTTCTCCTCTTACTCATCTCAGATGATGTCACTTCCTGTTCATCACTGTCCAGGCCAATGTGCAGAGACTGTTTGACTCACTTATTTCCAGCCCACCTAGAATCCCGTTAGCGGGACCCTTAACACGTACCCAGAATGTGACCTCCTCCAGGGGTGCCTGTAAATCTACTATCTTTCTCTTGACTCACTCGGGTAGCCTTCCAACTGATCTTACACTGCACATCTTTATGGCCTTGCTCTGTTTTGCATAGGTGAGGCCGGATGACCTTGTCCGAATGCCATGCCCATCACACCGCTGTTCTGCTCAACACCCTGCCAGGCGCTTTGAGTCTCTTGGAGCAGACGCCACTCTCCAGCCCCAGTGAGGCCACGCAGTATGAGGGCCGTGACTGCGACCTCTTCGACGTTGCTGCTCAGCACTCTTCTTTTTTTTTCCCCTCCACTTTAGCCAGCCTGGCCTCCTTGGTACTTGATGGAATACAGCAGCATACCGTGGGAGCGATCTCTTTCTCTGGGAGGCTCAACCAACTGCATGACGAATCAGAGAACTCACTGTCTTAAGCAGATCTGTGACAGATAGCTCAGCTTCTGGGCCCACCTCCAGGGGAATCCTGGCTCACCCAGGGTTTGTTCTCTTTAGATAAAAACAGATCAGAAACATTTATGTTGGGCCTCCGCGTAACCGACGTCTGGAAATGTGAAGGTGGATCATTTCACGTCATCATGGTCCCTACGTGAAGAACAGAACGATTCCCACAGAATGACATTACCAACAAACTCTTCTCCTACCCTAAATTTGGTGGGGCAAAAGTTAATATAACCAGGTACTTATTTTTAAAATATTAATTAATTAATGAAGTGCACGCATACTTCCAGGGGTCAGTTGCCTTCCATAACGCAGGTCCCTGGGATTTTTCTCAGGGAGCTAGCTGGGCTAAGCAGCGAGCACCATTCCCTGGCTGAGTCCGGACCCAAGAATGTCTCTGTGAAGATGACTTTTCCATTGGTCCCACAGTCAGGTTTAGGCTGACCAAAGCCCAAAGCACAAGGCGATCCTGAAGATCGTGTGATGTCTGGGGATGAAATGACACGTTTGTTTCCATACCTGGGTCTCTGGAGACTGCTAATGACCAGACAGAGCCCAGATTGCCCACCCCACCCCCAGGCCCAACAGTTTGGTACTTGAGCCTGGCTCCGAGTCACACGAGGTCCCTTCCTCTCTCATGCCCCGGTGTTCGGCGAGTGACTTTTCGGGCCTAGGGATGTTCTGCATCGCTTTTATTTTGGGATTGCATGTCTCGAAACAGCTGCAGAGTGTTAACGACCGGGTCCAAGCGCTCAGGTCTGCACGTCCGCTCTCCCCGTCTCTGAACAAGGGAAACATCCTGGGCCGCGGTTCTCACAGCACACACCGGACTCTCAGCCTGGGGATCGCCTTCAGTGGGAGACGAGCTATTTTTCAATTTGGCTCTGGACCAAGTACCAGAAAACGTGAAACCATTGATTACATATGACTCCTCTTGGCCCCGAAGTAGGAATTATACAAACATACAAGAACAACTTTTTATGTTTTTTCCCACATTCTTTCATTTCCCCAGATATATTGTTTAAATTTGGACTGCCACACCCCAAGTCCCGCGGGAGTGACACTTCCCTCATGGAAGAGATTTACTTAGTCCTAGGCTGCTAAGGGACCAATTTTAAGGTCATGTAAAACAACACCAGGAGGCCTTGTCTGTTGTTCTTTCCGGAAAGGGAAGGGAGAGATTCATAAACCCCTAGTCCCTGTGAGTGGGTAAGAAACATTTGCCTGGGCACCGACTCGAGCATTACACTCATGGCACCTTTGTCCATGGCATCTTCAAGTCCCAGAGACACCAGGGAGAAGGTAAGGGGCAGTGTGGTCCCCGGTCACACATCTCCCACCAACAGCCGCCCACTAAGAGTGTTCTCTAAGGAGCTACAGCAGTTGTTGGAGATTTAAAGTCAGATCAGTCCTTGACGTGAGCTGTGCAGTTCAGCCTGAAACGTGGGGCGCCCTTTGCTCTTGGCTCCATGCCAAGAGCAAGCATCCCACTGAAACAGAGACACGAATGGAGCTCTTCAGCTACCACGGCTCTACTCTGCTGACTGACTAAAGACACTCAAAAGACGAGACAAATAAGCAGGCTCAGCCCGAGACTGATGGCTGGTCCTGCAAACTGAAAGGAAATTGCAGTTCATTTGCCGTTAAGGACACTTCATTTTCCTTATGTGATTTTGTCCTAGTCCAGTGAAACGCAACATTACATTTTCCTCCACAGAGAGGAAAAGACTGGAGTGTAGGTAACATCTGAAGGAGCCAGGAGGGCCCTTTTGCTTATTTGTTATCATCACTGCGGCCCTCAGCCACAGCACTCTGCTGGCCCTCGCCTTTCTAAGGCTGAGAGAGACTCATGTGCCCTCACATGTAATCTTGGAGGCTAACTATTTGGCTGTCAGCTTTGACTCAGTGCAAAGTCCACCGAGGAATTATGACTGTCACTTAGTATGTGCCGATGTCTACATGGATAGATATAAAATGCTTATATATATATATATGTAAATTTACTTTACTATTTATAACTAACTTAGTTTTGTTTGTTTGTTTTTTCCTGAAGCATAGTTTCAAGAAACCCATAATGGCCTTGAAGTCTGGAACTTCTGATTCTGCTTCCTGATCGCTTATTATCATTTGAGTAATGATGGTGACATTGGCCTTGTAGTACGGTTTGCTGTTCCATCCACGAGGAGGGAGATAGGATGAGAGTGAACCACAGAAAATCAGAGGGAAGGTCTCTGTGAAATGCCTGTAGGTGACTGTTGGCGAGGCAGGCCTTACGTAGGGCCTGCAGAAGACCGTCTGAAAGCTTTTCCAGTTTCTTGTCACTTCCTGTGTGGTGGAAACACACAGCTATTTACACTGTGTTTGGCAATCTTTTCTTATTTGTATTAGTTGAGGCAGCAGCGATCTCTGGGAGACAAAAGTGCATATCTACTGAGAAACACATTTTCAGTTACCAACACATTCATGTATGGGCCAGAGAGAAGGCTCGGGGTTAAGACTATTTGTTAATCTTTCAGAGGGCTGGAGTTTGGCCCCTAGTGTCTACATGGCTGCTCACAGTCTGTAACTCCAGTTCCAGATGATCCAATGTCCTCTTCTGACCTCCATGGGCACCAGGCATGCACACGGTACACATACACACATGTAGAGAAAACACACACATATAAAAAAAATCTTAAGAAAAAGAGATTCATTAAGAGAGTCTAGTTTGGGGAAAAAATGTTGACATTTACCGTTACTGCCCTCGTGAAAATGAAAGACTCTGAGAATCAGCATCAACATCATTCCATTATCATTTCAGAAATAATCCCTCTGACGATGACCACTTTTTATAGAGCCAGCTATTAGGCATGCAATTCAAATGACTGCTTCAGGCTAGAGCGCTGGCCTCAGGTGTCCTGTCACACTGTTGTTCAACTTACCTTTTCACACTTTTGGTTCAGATGTATGGAAAGAAAAATGGTAGTAGGTTCATGACATTTCTCTTTTAGATAGTTTGTCTGATGACAAGTAAGACGAGAGTATCACAAGCAACTGAGAGATAGTATAAGAGGGATCTTAAGTGCCTTCTGTTAACAAGTAAGCAGATATGCAAAAAGAGATGCAAATTGCTTCATTTCCCTTTTGGTCAACTCTACCCTTCTATTAACTTAAAATGATAAAGGATGCTATACGATGTATAATTTTCTTAGTGTAGTGGATTAAGCCCAGGGCTTCCTGAAATCTAGGCAAGAACTCCACAACTTAGCTATGGTTCTCAGCTTCAGAGTTGTTCTTAAAGTTAAGGTTTTTAGCATGTAGTAATTTCCTAATTTAGTCAATTGTTGGGATTAGTTTCTTTCTAAGATATATTTAAATTTTTTTTTTATTTTATGAACATGAGTGTGTTGCCTTTATGTTTGTGCATTGTCCGGAGCCCACAGAGGCCAGAAGAGGACACTGGAGGTCTGGAACTGGGGTTACAGAGTGTTGGGAGCAGCCTCGTTGGCACTGGGAACGGAACTTCCTCTGCAAGAGCATCCATTACTCTTAACTGCTGAGACAACCCCTCAGCCCCAGGGTGACTTCTTTACATGTTTTGTCTGTTATTAAGAAAGAAATAACTAACCCAATTCCACAATGTGAGTATGTCCTGAAATAATATATAGTGTCTCCTTAATCTACACAGATTGTACTTTTGGATATCTGTAAATTTTAAAATTTAAATCTGAGGCTAGTGAGATGACTCAGCAGATAAGAGCATTTGCCTTGCAAATCCAACAATCCAGGGTTAATGCCAAGAACTCACAGTGGAAAGAGAGATCCAGCCCCCCCCCACCAGACCTCTGCCCTCTGATCTCTCTATGTATTCCGTGAAACTCACCAACCTAGACTCACAAACACAAAAATAATAATTTTAAAATAAAAATATAAAAAGCAAATTAAGTCTCTAAAGAATGAAATTGAAGAGGACATCAGAAAATGGAAAGATCTCCCATGTTCTTGGATAGGCAGGGTCAGAATAGTAAAAATGGCAATCATACCAAAAGCAATCTACAGATTCAATGCCCATCAATCCCCATCAAAATTCCAGCACAATTCTTCATAGACCTTGAAAGAACAATGCTCAACTTCATATGGGGAAAACAAAAAATCCCAAGGATAGCCAAAATAATCCTGTACAATAAAGGAACTCACTGTCCTTGACTTCACGCTCTATTATAGTGCTATAGTAGTGAAAACAGCTTGATATTGGCATAAAAAATACAGGTGGACCAATAGAATCTAATAAAAGACCCTGATATCAACCCACACTCCTGTGAACACCTGATTTTTGACAAAGGAGCTAAAATCATACAATGGAAAGAAGAAAGCATGTTCAACAAATGGTGTTGGCACAATTGGATGATGGTGTTTAGAAGCCTGCAGATAGACCCATGTCTATCGCCATGCACAAAACTCAAGTCCAAATGTATCAAAGACCTCAACATAAATCCAGCCACACCGAACCTCTTAGAAGAGAAAGTGGGAGGTACCTCCAAGTGCGGGATTAAAGGTATGCACCCCCACCTCGCGGCTGTTCATTCATTTCTTAAACTCAACTGATTGCTTACATATGTACCTCCCTTTGTTCAGTGTGGACTTGTTTCTTATCTTCCAAAGTATGTTGCTAAAGAGGGGAGAGTGGGATATTCTAGACCTCAGATTGGCTGTTACTCTTCCTTACGTAAGAGCTGCTGCCGATCCACTCGGAGACTTAGCCGGTCACTTCCGCACGTCACCTTTTCCTAGAAGAAGACAGTGTTTCCAGCGAACATTCAGCGCTTCGGGCGCTCCTGGATCCTCTACTTCAGCTTCCTGTGACGCTCCCTCAAGGCCTTGCAGATTAAGATACAGCAGTGCTGCAGGACCCTGGGATCCCAGCACTGCACAAGGACAGGGGAGCCACTGAGGACGGGCCGAGAGGGAAGCAAAGCAAGGGGCGTGGCGTGATCCTCGGACACGATTTCAAACGTTTTACTTTGCAATGACGGAACCTGCAGTTAATTTTTGTCCGTGGTTGTCCAGGATGGAGATGAGAGCTTAGGAAGAACCCCCAACCCCTCCATTTGGAGAAGCTTGGTGAGGGAAGGAGAAGACGCCCCAAGAACGCGTGTGAAAGAGTCACACAGCATCAGGAACAGAGACCAGTGTCCGTCTAGTTGAGATGGACTAGAAGAATTATACATCAAAGCGGCCCCATCCTGACTGGACAGATGGACAACTGACACAGGCTTCTTAATCTTGCTCCAGAGTGTTTCTTGCATTCTGCCAGCTGTCAGCGCACGCTTCAGCCAGCGTGTATCTCTTTGTTACTTCTGTATCTCTTTGTTACTTCTGTCGTAGCTTCCATAGGGTGACATATGGAAGAAACAGTGAGTTAATTGGGAAAGTATTTAACTAACTATCCCCCAGACAATTCTAACCGCTTGTCCTTTAGGAAATGTCCCTCAAAGTGCAGAAATGGCATGTGATTCTGTTTCACACGCACCGACAGCCAAAAGAGGCATTTGACATCAGTCCTTCGAGTGTGTCAGGGCAAGTCGGCTCTATTTTTCTAACCCCAAGGAGTATTGACACGCTTTCCCACAGCCGTTTTGACTTTTGACATTTCATTGTAATCAAATTGTCATTAACAGCTGTTTTTCAGCAACGAGATATTCCCACAGTAGCATAAGCTTGGATGACTTTTCCACACTGACAAGGTAGTGGAAACATAAAGGCGTGGCAGAGGAGGAGGATTCACGTCCATGTCACCATTTGCAAAGAAATAAAGCATGGCAGCCTTTCTGTTACTCAGAGCCTACCTCGGCCAGCTCTGCAGCCCCACTGCTCTTTCCAAGAGACCCCCACATCGCAATGGATTTTCAGTATGGTGGGGAGAGGGAGGGAGAGAGGGATGGGGATGGGGGAGGTTTGTAGCATCTCTATAGCTCGGGTTGGTCTGTAGCTCACTCTGGAGTCTAAGCTAGTCTGTGTTATCGAGTGTCCACTGGGATTGGGAGCAGTTTCCCCTTTCTCCTTTCCCTGGCTTTTCCCTCCATTCTTTCCTTCCCCCAACCGTCTCCTAACTTCAGACAGACACAGAAATGGGAGGAGCTAAAGAATGGAGGCTTGAGTGAGTTGGGTTTAGAGAACATGACCTTATGACCAAAGGCCCAGGATGAGCTCGGGCTCAGCAGTGACCATGGCCTTCTGTGACAAGTGGCCCTATACCCAAGGCAGAGACCCCTTTCTGCCCACAGAACCACATCTAAGTGCTCTGGAAATTTGGATTCATGTTAAAAAAGGACTATTTCTCATTTATAATAATACTAAAAAGAGCAGAAAATAAAAAATAATGGATAATGAAGAATCTTGAGTGATTATGAGGGGATTATTTCAAATCAGAAATTATGGTCTTACTTTTCTACAACTCACACACATAATAAAATGGCTGCTTATATTAGTGTCTACAGTCAAATTTAAAACAAAAAAGCAGCAAACAGGAGACAACAGTGACAAAAGGCAGAGCTGGCTTTGCATAAACCTGAGCTCACGGAAGATAAAACAAAACCCTTTAGAATGACTGAGGTACAACCAAAGGACGGCTGTGTTCTCATTGCCACACAGTAAAACACAAAAATATTCAAGAGCCCCAAAGAAAAACTACTAGTAACACTATGTAAATTTACACGTGTCTGTTTCGCGGCCGATTGTACGAACAGTGACTTGTTTAACATACTCAGTGATTGGGGTGTTTGCTACTCTTCCATGGGACCTGATTCTATTTCCAGCACCCACGTCAGGAAGTTGCTCTCCATATGGATTAAAAGTGAAGGTGTATGAATAAGGCAGAAGTCCACAAATGTCACTGAGAATTCTAGAGACAGCAAATGTGGGACTGGATGGTTCCAAAGTATGAGCTTCTCCTTTCGCCTTCTTATCTGCCATCCTCACATCTGCCATCCTCACATCCTCACATCTGCCATCCTCACATCTGCCATCCTCACATCTGCCATCCTCACATCTGCCATCCTCACATCCTCACATCCTCACATCTGCCATCCTCACATCTGCCATCCTCACATCCTCACATCTGCCATCCTCACATCTGCCATCCTCACATCTGCCATCCTCACATCCTCACATCTGCCATCCTCACATCTGCCACCCTCACATCCTCACATCTGCCATCCTCACATCTGCCACCCTCACATCCTCACATCTGCCATCCTCACATCTGCCATCCTCACATCTGCCACCTCACATCTGCCATCCTCACATCTGCCATCCTCACATCTGCCATCCTCACATCTGCCATCCTCACGTCTGCCTTCCTTGCAGAATGACTTTCCTTGCAGCTCTCCTCAAGCGCACAACAGCAGTTGGCAGGGCAGCCGTTGCGTCCACAGTCCTAACAGAAGGAACGAGTGAGTCAAATGGCACACATGCCCAAGACCCACAAGCCACACTTAGCAACTAGCAACACTCACATAGGCTCCGTCGGCAGCAGCCACTGGGAAAAAAATCAAGAACTACTTTAAGAGAGAAAGAGACAATGTCTATTAGTGTGGAAAGTGAGGGGTTTCTGTCATAAACGGTATTAACAGTGCATGATATGTAGAATGATTGAACATCTGTTCTTGGGCACATATGAAGTGAGGCCCAAATATGTGAGACACTTGTAATGTTGAAGATTATCTTTCAGAATAATTTGACACAGAATGGTGCTATGGGCGAGGGCAGCATGGAGATGGAATGGGCGACGGCTCTGGATTTGGTAGCTTTGCAATCGCTCATTTTATTAGTTCACAGAAATTGTGAACTAAGCACGTATGCATCAACATGAAGCCGGGTGCATCCTGATCTGGGGTTTGTGGCTAACCCATCTGCTCTTTATTTTATTTTATTGATTTGTTCTGTGTGCTTTTCACATCATGCATCTTGATCCCATTGCTAATCCATCTTAAGAAGCTAAAAAGTCCAGTTTCGAAACCCTAGTGGTTTCGAATGGAATGGGTGGAGAAGCCAAGAAAAATAAAAGGAAAATAGGAAAGGAGAGTGAAGGAAGCGTGCCTCATGTTATATTTTTACACCTCCGAGTCTCATTTTATGAAACCCTTTGCCTCTTGGAAGGAGGCACTAAATGCCAGCTCTAAACCTGGGCTGTCGTAGGGTCAGAAGTGACCACCCTTCGGCCTTTGCACATAGGCTTGGGGGTCAGGAGAGGGGCTCACTGTCCACATTCTACACAGAAGAAAGTTGAACCACTGCTGTGGCCATTCCATGGCATTTCCCATGACTCATCCGGGGATTTCAAGGCACCTTTGTGTGTGTGTGTGTGTGGTGTGTGTGTGTGTGTGTGCGTATGTGTGTGTGTGTGTGTGTGTGTATGTGTGTGTGAGTGTGTGTGTGTATGTGTGTGTGTGTTTGTGTGTGTGTGTTGTGTGTGTGTATGTGTGTGTGTATGTGTGTGTGTATGTGTGTGTGTATGTGTGTGTGTGTATGTGTGTGTGTGTGTATATGTGTGTGTGTATGTGTGAGTGTGTTGAGTGTGTGTGTATATGTGTGTGTGTATGTGTGAGTGTGTGTGTGTGTGTGTGTGTGTGTGTGTGTGTGTATGTGTGTGTGTGTGTGTGTGTGTGTGTGTGTGTGTGTGTGTGTGGTGTGTGTGTGTGTGTGTGTGTGTGTGTGTGTGTGTGTGTATGTGTGTGTGTGTGTCTGTGTGTGTATGTGTGTGTGTGTCTGTGTGTGTATGTGTGTGTGTGTGTATGTGTGTGTGTGTGTGTGTGTGTGTGTGTGTGTGTGTGTGTGTGTGTGTATGTGTGTGTGTGTGTGTGTGTGTGTGTGTGTGTGTGTGTGTGTGTGTGTGTGTGTATGTGTGTGTGTGTGTGTGTGTCTGTGTGTGTGTGTGTGTGTGTGTGTGTGTGTGTGTGTGTGTGTGTGTGTGTGTGTGTGTGTGATCCTCCTGTGCTGCTTGACTTTGCCCTACTCGCCTACTCCTACCCACCTGGCCCACCTACTTGCCGTCCACTAAGATGAGTTCATGGATGAACAGATCCACTCAAAAGGACATATCTAATAAAAAAGTCAGTAGAGTTCACAGATTGTTGACCCAGTAGTCTCGTTTCTTGATCACATCCATCACTGTCAAATGGACGTGGAAATGTGTAAGTTCTGGGAAATTTCCCTGAAGAACAGCTGGTGCGCGACCTTTGGCCTCTCCACCCCCTCCCCTTCCTGCTGTGTGAAACACTGATGTGGGTGGCAGGTTTGCGTGCGGGTGCATGGGACAGTCCAGGGAGCCCTGTGGACAGAATAACTGACTCCCCGTCCTTGGCATGGGCTGCACTCTCTGATGTACCGTGAGCTCAGCATCATCTCAGTGGCTCTTACAGACCAGGGAGCCCAGTGTCAAGCCACCACCCTCTGTCCTCTTACAAGGCAAGCACTTTCCAGAATTAGAAGCCACTGGGAACTGGCCACAGATTCTAAGCACAAGCCACTTTCTGAGGCAGGGAATTAAATGCAGTATGGGGAAGGATTCTTTCTCACGTGCACTGAGGTGAGCTGTTAAGGACACACATTCATCATATTGCACTATTTTATTCTCACAAATGGAATCATATCTCCTCTAAGATATTATCATTCATACTGAGTATACACACTCCTATACTAGTTTGTCTTTTCTCCCTCCCTCCATTCCTCCTTCCCTCCCTCCCTCCCTCCCTCCCTCCCTCCCTCCCTCCCTCCCTCCTTCCCTCCCTCTGCCCCTCCTCTCCTTCATTCCTTCTTCCCTCCCTCCCCATTTTGTTGAGACCAGTCTCACATATACAAGGCTGATTGCCAACTCACTATGTAGCCAAGAATGACCTAGAACTTCTGGTTTTCCTGCCTCCATCTCCCAAGTGCTCAGATTGTGGGTACAGACCAAAGTGCTCAGCTTAAAACCTCGTAATTATATGAGAGGGTGCAATGGTAATGAGAAATTATCTGGGATTAATTGATATAATCATTAAACATTCTTTATATTCCTAAAGCGCCAACATGTAGGAATGACACCTTTCTTGTGTCTCACTGTAATATTTTCAAAGCCTGTGTCATCTAACTCATAGATTCATCTCATTTAATTCTTCTTTATAGATCACTGGCCCACAAGGAAGGCACTCATTGTATGCAAATCTGGTCTTATGTTTTTCCTTTTTATCTTCTTCACATCAGGGGCCACACTGATAACAGAATCTTCAAAACCCAAACCATTTGTGCTGGTTAGTTTTCCATCAAGTCAGCACAAGCTGGGGCCATCTGGGAAGACAGAGCCTCAACTGAGAAAACGCCTCCCTTAGAATAATGGCAAGTCTGTGGGGGCGTTTTCTTGTCAATCATTGCTGCGGGAGGGTCCAGCCTGCTGTGGGTCATCTCACCCCTGGGCAGGGGATGTGGTTTGTATAAGAAAGCAGGCTGAACGAGCATTGGAGAACAAGCCAGTAAGCACAGCTCCCAGGACCTGTTTCAGTTCGCTCCTCGTCCAGCTCCCGGCCTTGAGTTCCTGCCCCAACTTCCCTTTGTGATGGACCTGAACTGGTAAACCACATAGACCCTTGCTCTCCACTTGCTTTCGGTCATGGCGCCCATGCAAAGTCATTTCTTCTGTCCATGTTACGTCTGCACTCCAGACTCTGCAGGTGAGAAGGGGAAGCTGAGGATCAACAGTTTGCATCCAAAACAGGAAATCATGTTTAAACATATGCGTGCCTGTGGAAATCATGTTTAAACATATGCGTGGCTGTGGAAATCATGTTTAAACATATGCATGCCTGTGGAAATCATGTTTAAACATATGCGTGCCTGTGGAAATCATGTTTAAACATATGCGTGCTGTGGAAATCATGTTTAAACATATGCCTGTGGAAATCATGTTTAAACATATGCGTGCCTGTGGAAATCATGTTTAAACATATGCGTGCCTGTGGAAATCATGTTTAAACATATGCGTGCCTGTGGAAATCATGTTTAAACATATGCGTGCCTGTGGAAATCATGTTTAAACATATGCGTGCCTGTGGAAATCATGTTTAAACATATGCGTGCCTGTGGAAATCATGTTTAAACATATGCGTGCTCAGTGAAATCATGTTTAAACATATGCGTGCCTGTGGAAATCATGTTTAAACATATGCGTGCCTGTGGAAATCATGTTTAAACATATGCGTGCCTGTGGAAATCATGTTTAAACATATGCGTGCCTGTGGAAATCATGTTTAAACATATGCGTGCCTGTGGAAATCATGTTTAAACATATGCGTGGCTGTGGAAATCATGTTTAAACATATGCGTGCCTGTGGAAATCATGTTTAAACATATGCGTGGCTGTGGAAATCATGTTTAAACATATGCGTGGCTGTGGAAATCATGTTTAAACATATGCGTGGCTGTGGAAATCATGTTTAAACATATGCGTGGCTGTGGAGATCATGTTTAAACATATGCGTGCCTGTGGAGATCATGTTTAAACATATGTGTGGCTGTGGAAATCATGTTTAAACATATGTGTGCCTGTGGAAATCATGTTTAAACATATGCGTGGCTGTGGAGATCATGTTTAAACATATGTTTGCATGGCTGTGGAAATCATGTTTAAATATATGTGTGGCTTTGGAAATAATGTTTAAACAAGCATGGCTGTGGAAATCGTGTTTAAACATACATGTGGCTGGAGAGAAATCACCACCCTCTCCTTCACTGGTATAGTAGACTCCAATGCTGATTTTCACTTTTCTTCTCCACCCCTGTGCACACACATGTAAGGGATGCAAACCATCTTGTGTGCTCTTGGCTTTTTTTTTTAAACCTTTTACTGACCTAAGAAATATGAGGTCCGTCTATGCAGCTTCTTCACCCTTTGTGAATGATTGCTATACAGATCTTTCTAAGCTGTGTAGATTCAAAGAAAATGATATAAGCAGGACAGGTACAATGGGATATTGAGAAATAGGAAAATTATGGGAGAGGGGACACATGTCTAAACTTCAGAGCTTATAAGTGACTCTTCAGAAGGTGTATTGTGCACTCCAGGCTGTCCTTAGACACTCTTGATGATTAGCATTCATTGTTAGTTTGGTTGATTTTAGAACCATCATGGCAACAAACCTCTTCAACATCTGTGAGCATGTCTCTGGAAAGATTTGACCGTGAAGGAAAACCCATCATGAGTGTGGGCAGAGTTGTCCCACTGAGTGGACCCCCGCATGGATGAAAGAAGAGACGGAACAGAGGACCAATGTTTATCTCTCTGCTTCCTGAGATGGGATGCAGTGTGCCCGATTGCCTCCACCTTCTGTCTCCACCCTTGTCTATCTCAATGGACTGTGCCTTCAAACTGTGAGCCAAGTCAGCCCTTCCTTCACCCGCCCTATAGAAACTAGCATAACCATATTAACCCCCATAGCTGATCGGGATACTTAAATTAGACCCATACTTTCTCAACTACTGAAAACCCATGCCCATAGACAAAACTTCAAGATCATTCTACTTCTTGGGATTTTGACAAGGCAGCCTAGGACACAGGTGTAAGATAAAGTATCTACATTTTCCCTCCAGCTAAAGTGATTTTTGTCAAACTTTATTTTTTGAAGACTGATTTATAAAACCAATAGATTTTTCTAGGCATGTTGGCTTACATCTTTAACCCCAGCACCCAGTAGACAGAGGCAGGGGTCTTTACAATTTCCAGGCTAGCCTAGCCTACATAGTGAATTCTAGGTCAGCCAGGGTTAAAAAAATTGAGACCCTGTCAAACAAACAAACAAACAAACAAAACTCCCTAGCATCTGAATAACAAGAACAAACCGCCTATACGTCACTATTTTTAGGATGTAGGTATCTTACATTGACTCTTCTTATGCCTAAATCCAGCCAGGCCCCTTCCTGTATTACTGTGGGGAAAGTCCTGCCCTGTCTCTGAAGTGAGGGTTACAGAGGACCCTCCCCACTTGGAAACCAGGGGTTCATTCTGCAATGGAGCCTTGTAGACTTGGGGATGTGGGGGGGGGCTGAGTAGTAAAGGCAAGTCTGGTGATTAGCAGTAGACCACTGAAAAGAAAATTCATGTGAATTCTCACCACGGAGACCTCACCTCCCAAAGTCAGCTTTGCCAACAGCCCCCATCAGCACCAGAACCGTGGGATGACTGGATGCTCAGAAGTGCCACCTGTAACAGTGACAAAATTCCAGAAAGCCAGAGGATACAACATCTGCGTGTCAGAGGCTCTGCCAAACTAGGAATTGCCAACTTGCTTTTTCCCATGTGCTGGAACTGTGCATCTAATGCTTTGGAAAGTGTAAAAAAAAAAAAAAAAAACAAAAGAAAGAAAGAAATAGAATGCATTATTATATCTGATAGCTAGTAAAATAATGTTATATGCGTCACAAATGTTTCTAGAACTTCGGGTTCTACCACGAAAGGCACACTGCAAATTTGAGAATTTTGGAATTTGTAGAATTTCCTTTCCCACACTGTCTATCTGTTCCTGGGTACCAGGGAAGGGTATCATTTTTTCCCGTGGTGCGGGTTCTGGTAAGCTGTCCTTGATCTAGCAAGGGCACAGTGTTTAAGCAAAAGAACTTGAGTTAAACTCAAAGGATCTCACACAAAAGTAAAGATTTGAGTAGGAGGGCACTCGGTAGAAAGGGTGCTGCTCTGAGTGGGGACGTGAGGTGAAATCATCTAATACTCATCACATAGGCGCATGAGACCGTCAAACAATTGAGGGAGGTTTTCACTGGGAATTGCTGTGTGTGAATTCTGGGTTAAGAAATGCCTGAGGTTCCAGTGCGGCACCTTTGAATGGGTCTGTGAGGGCACCACTGAGGCCGTTAACGAAGGGGGGAAGACACCCAGAGTGTGCTGCATCATGCCATGCTCTACAGTTCTGAACTGAACTCAGAGGCAAAAGGATCAAGAGACCAGGGCACCCCTTTCCACTGTCTTCTCAGTCTGAGGAGGTGGGAAGGCGAGGCTGACAAGGACAGGACCCTCAAGCCACCAGCCCAAACAAACCCTTCCTCCCCTAGCTTGCTTCTTGCCATGATCTTGATCACAGCAATGGGATGTGTAACCAATGCACTTTCAATATGTAAATGCTGTGGTTCTTATCTCTTCTTTTTAAATTACAAAACCAAAACCAAAACAAACAAAAAACAAACAAAAAACCTAAACAAATTGTGAATATCCAGTCTCTTAACTCAGCACTAGAGGAGCAAGGTGTAGGCTAAAGGGCATGAAAACGTGAGCTTCATGGCCGTTAACAAACGTTGAACATTACAAAATAGCAGAAAGGATGGTTGGAAGGCAGAGCGCGTCAGTTGCTGAGGGCGAGAGCTTTGTATCTGCTAGTGAGGCAGCTTCTGTGCATGCAAGCTTAGTTAATGAAAGCTGAGGAACTTTTGGAGAGTCAACCGCTTTTTGAGCAAATATTTTTTTCCCCCTCCAAGATCTACATACACAGGGAGCTGACACATTATGCAGAGCTCAGGAGACCAGAATGTCACTCTTAAGGCTTTCTGTCGGGAGTTGCTAAGCAGTGAGAAGAAAAGCAAGAATGAGCAGCATTTTGACAACAAACAACACAAGGAGAGAAACCCCATGTCACCTACCCGGAGCATGTCACCTACCCGGAGCATGTCACCTACCCGGAGCATGTCACCTACCCGGAGCATGTCACCTACCCGGAGCATGTCACCTACCAGGAGCATGTCACCTACCAGGAGCATGTCACCTACCAGGAGCATGTCACCTACCAGGAGCATGTCACCTACCCGGATCATGTCACCTACCCGGAGCATGTCACCTACCTGGAGGTCCCCACACAAGAGGAAGCAACTGACCGGTACCAGCTGGAATCTGAGGGACACGGGACACCTCTCTCACTCAATTGAAAGCAACAACCTTGTTCTTGTCCTTGACTCTGACCGAGGACTCCGAGTCCCAGGTCCAGATCAGGGGATGCTGTCAATGGCCAAGAAACTCGGTGTGATGAGAAGGAATCTCTACAAGACTTAAGGCTGGGCAGTGCGTTTCCACCCCCAGCTGACAAGGCTCAGCGAGTGGGGCTGAATCCCTAGGAAGAACGAGGGCATGTTAAAAGCCCAGGCTGGGGGCTAAGACAGCTTGCTGTTCTTACAGAGGGCTGGAGTTCGGTTCCCAGCTACCACATCCGGAAGCTCATAACCACCTGTAACTCCCATTCTGGGAGATATGATACCTTCCGGCCTGCATGGGCACCCATACACTCATGTGTACATACAACCTTAGATACTCATACAGGAGCACACAAATAACAATACATTGCCTCTCAAGAAGAAATTGGTAGAATGCAGGCTGAGCCAAACACCACATTTGGGATTGGCTGCGTGCCTTCTGGGCGTGTGACCTTGAGTGACAGAGTGTCCTGAAGTGGGTGTCTTTGAGGAGGAAGTGGCTTAGAACAGTGTCATGTCAGCTACACTGACAGCTGATATCATGAGAAGCTGACTACCCAGACTTGCACGGCCTCTCTAGAAGTAGTATGTTTGATACCAGCTACAGGGAAACACGTTTATCTTGCATGGAACTTCATTGTAATGGTTGACAGTTTAACAGCTGCACATCTGTTTTCAGATTTAGGAAAAGCATGGGATGCTCTTACCAGCTGTGTGCTTTATGTAGGGTTTCTGAGATGAGCACCTATGTCCCGGGTACTGGGATTTCAGGTGTCCAGTTTGTGTGGTGCTCAGAATTGAGCCCAGGCCGTCATGCATTCTATGTAAACGCTCTATTACTGCAGCTATGCCTGTCTTAAAATATCATGTCCATCAGAACCATGCATAAAAATAAATAATTACAGGGTCTGGAGAGATGGCTCTGCAGTTCACAGCATCTGTGACTCTCGCAAAGGACACACGCAGGTTCTGTCACCGGCACCCACGCTGAAGCTCACAACACTTTGTAACTACAGAACCAGGGGGTTCTATATTCTCCTCTGGCCTGCTCGCCTCCAGATGTCTACATGATGGACACAGTCAGGAGTCCTCATATGCACAGAATAACATGTGCATGGTGCACAGCCAGGAAAACCCTCATACACATAGCATGGTGCACACAGTCAGGAGGAGAATACTTATACATATAGGATAAAATGATAAAATGAAAGCTAGAAATAAGTAATCATAACACAAGTAAAGCCACTTCACAAATTAAACCTCAACGTGACTTTGGGATTTTGAGTCTCAGACTAAACACATGCCGTCTGCAGGATTAAATGTTTCGCTCTGTATTTTAGCTTTTTATATCTTGTTCCCACTTTATAACCTTTGTCCCTCTGCCACAACTTCCGCCGCTCGCTCGTCTTTACATGATCTTTTCTACTTGGACACACACACACCCCTGCAGCAGGAAACCTCTCCCGATGTCTCTGTAATTACAGCCTTCCTCCTCTGGGGCACATTTCACAAATGTCATCCATTTGCGTTACGCTTTTATCAAATATCCCCTGAGCAGACACGGGAGGCACCACTGCCTTTGGAGAAACAGATGGAGAAGACAGACAGGACAGACAGGTAGGACAACAGTGGGAAGAAACAGAATAGTAGGAGAAGGGCCGGTGTCACTCCTGTCAGTGCAGAAAGGGCCTCACTGAGTGATGGCAGCTGCCAGCCACAAGAACAAAGAATGCAACTGATCCTCAGCAGGCACTTTCCTACAAACAGTGCAGACGGGAATGTGAGGGTTGTGTCTCCCAGTCAGAGGCAGCAAGTACCAAGGTCCCCAGAGAGCAGAGGACCCAGGGAGAGGAAAGCAGGCAGCCACAGGAAGGTGGGGCAGTGGGCTGTGACAAGTTCTGGTTCAAAGGATAATAGGAAGCCACTGGGGACAGATGGAAATGTTAGCATTATTTCCCTCTAAATAAGCTTGGTATGCACATAATTCTACCGTGTATTGGAGACGAAAGCAAATTTACATACTAATGAGGTAGTGCTTGTTTATCGTCCCATAAAGAATTAAAACGTGGATGTATATCCGATACCACAGAACCTAGGGCATCTTCACTACTTTTAAGAGTTGATCAATATTTTGATTTTGTAATTGCCAATGCTGAGAACACTGCTTTGCTTAACAATCTTTTTATGAAATTCAAGCCAGCCACTCAAAGAGATAATTTTCAAACCAAACATTCAGACGGGATACTATTTTAAGGTGCATGGTCTTAATACTTACGAGGAATGGCATAGGGAAGAGTATACAAACATCTTTTTTTCTGTAATTAGTCTATTAAACATTAATCTGACTTAATGAGAGGAGAAAGCAGTGTATGTACATTAAAAACACTGCAGTTTGTAACAACGCGTAGTCTTGAATCTGAGCCCAAATGTTTCAAGCATTGTTCATGGGTGTTGCCTGATATGCGACAGTACACACAAGTTGTATGTTCAAAAGCACGGCTGCAGTGAGACCCAGGATGCAATGTAGGCGGGCGCTGCCAGAACCCCACCAGAATATTGTGTGTTTGGTATTGAATTAACATT
Organism: Cricetiscus sungorus; assembly: GCA_030556225.1. Classification (NCBI taxonomy): domain Eukaryota; kingdom Metazoa; phylum Chordata; class Mammalia; order Rodentia; family Cricetidae; genus Cricetiscus; species Cricetiscus sungorus. The sequence continues at coordinate 47,392,149 of JANBXA010000735.1, read as the reverse complement.
TGTTTCTGGAAGAGATAGGATGACAGAGGGTTGTGAGCTAACTTGTGGGTGCTGGGAATCAAACCCGAATTCCCTGGAAGGGCAGCCAGCATGTTAGCTGCCGAGCCTTCTCTCCAGCCCCACGGAGCCTTCTTCTCTCCAGCCCTGCTCATTCCTTGTTTGCCGTCGTCATCGTGGTTCTCATAGTTTCCCAAACGTTTTTCTTCTGTAGTCAATTTCTTTCTACAGCGAGAACATTTCCATGACTATCTGACAATACCTTCAGTTTATTTCTTCTCAGGAGTGGAACTTTAGCTTACGGTGACAGCAATTTCCCACTCTCTAAACACTGTACCACTGTCCTGTGGACCCTGCTGTCACTATTGACACCAAACGCTTGGTCCTCCAATCCTTGTTCCTTTAAAGATACTCTGTCTTTTCTGTGTGTGTGTGTGTGTGTGTGTGTGTGTGTGTGTGTGTGTGTCTGTCTGTGTCTGTGTCTGTGTCTGTGTCTGTGTCTGTGGTTGGGTGTGCTTGTGAGCTTGCATGCAGAGGCTAGGCGTCAATTTTGAGTGTTGTTTTACAAGAGCTGTCCATTTTTGATTTTGAGTCAGGGTCTTGATGGAGTTCAGGGTTCACTGATTTGATGAGGCTGTCTAGCCTCTGAGATTTTTGTACGGCATTATCCTCTGATCTAAACACGCCATCTACAGGAGATCATCATGGTGAGGCTTGTAGACCGTTGGCATTCCCTCGTAGGAGTGGTGGGGAGAGTCATGGGACACTCACCTGAGCACCCAGCCAGTCTTCTTAAGCAGTTGTGTGCAATCCTGCCTTGATTCTGCCCATGACCTTTGGTCTGCCCGTGACCTACGACTAAAATGTGTACACTGGAAGGACTGGGGCGGGAGTTCCATCTCCACAGCCTTGGGGAAAATCATAATTCATGCTTGCTGCAGACCTCCCAGGAGAGCTGCCTAAAACCCTTCACCACTGCTCTGTAGACAAGGCTAGTAAACTCATTGGCTCCCCGTGGTGAATTTTGGTGATTTGTGCACAGCATCATGCCTGGCTTTTAACATGGATTCTGGCAGCCAAACTCAGGCTGTAAATGGAGTTCTTAATTTGTGTAAGTAATAACCAGAGTCAGATATAGAGGAAAATGCGGAGAGATCAGAGGAAAGAAGGAGCCAGCCAGCACCACACCTTAGCATCTCAGCAGACACAGAGCGAGTTCCTGTTTCTCCTTGCTCATATCCTGTTTCTGCCCAGCTATCTCACTTCCTGTCTGACTGTACAGACCTCCAGAGAGCTCTATGGTTAGCTAGTGGCAAGTTCCATGCTCTGACCTTTAGACAGGCTTTATTTGTACCAGCAAGGTACCAGCACACAGGCCATCTCACAGCCTGTGTTCACATTTTCTGTCCTCCTGAGGTGTGCAGTGTCTCTTTCATAGACACTTAACTATTTATTCCCTGGCTGATTCTTTCTTCCCCCTCACTTCTTCTCTAGGCTTTGCACATCCTCCTGCAATTGCTCCTCAGCAGCTCCCTCTGCTCTCCTCAACGACTGCCAGGAGGCCCCAGTCAGCCCTCAGCATCCCAGGCACACTCTCAAACTCTTGTCATACTCTCCATCCCAGTCCTCTCCCTCTGCATCCTGGGCCGTTTCCTGGATAACTGGTGTATTTGGTCAGGTTATTTTTCTGCCAGGTGAATCACTTGCTTTGATGGTGTTTCTGCAGTGTCTCTTGTGGAGTTTTTTCCTTGTCTGTTTTGTAGAAAATTTGTCCTTAGAGGTGCTTGGGTCCTGTGGCTCAGAAGCAAATATCTGAGTCCAGGACCTAGGGATAGTCCAGACTAAGGGAAGTGGGACAAGACAGAGGAGGGGACAGAGCAAGACAAGGCAAAGCCCCATAGACAGCAAGCTCAGGCTGAACCTGCAGGGGTCCCTTGAGTTCAGGCTATATCAAAACTGAGGCTAGGGAGCTTACAGAAAGTGTGTGGGGGGGGGGGGCTGGGGATGTGTCTGGGAAACTGTCTCCCTAATCAGGGCCCTGGCTATTGGATGGGCAGGAAATGGCAAGAAAGAATCTCAAATTTACTTTTAAAAAAAATGTAAAAAAAAAAAAAGCTCATGGGAGTTTGATGGGAGATGTCATTCTGTAAATACGTTTTTCTTATTGGTTAATGAATAAAGCACTGTTGGCAAATAGTAAAAAAAGATAGGTGGGACTAGGAGACAAGGAGGATTCTGGGAGATGTAGTAGGAGATAGTAGGAGATTCAAGATGTAGGGACTTGAGAAAGTAGAGGACCAGATCCTCTCTCCGGTAAGATAAGACCACGTGGAAACACTTAGATGAATAGAAATGGGTTAGTATTCAAGACAGAGCTAGCCAATAAGAAATGCTAGTAACAGGCTAACAGCCTTATGTCTAATACAGCGTCTCTGTGTGTTATTTGGGGCTGGTGTGGCTGTGGGACCAGGCTGGCGGGAAAACTGCTGGTAACAGGAGTTGGGACTGGACAGGACATTTTCAGCTGCAGTACTTCCTCAGGGCGACTGCAAATTTGATAGTACTTGGCACTGAAGAGTGTGACCAGATGAGAGCCGTTATTCATATTTGCATTTCAGCTCGGGGATTGTTTCACTTGATGTGATTGCTTTCTTCTGTTATAATCTTAACCTATAACAAGTACAGGCCTAAGGAACCCGCTCTCGTGAGGGTGGTGTGTGTTTCGGTGCTTTGCTATGTGCAGTAATTGTTAGATATTTTCACTTTCTCATGCATTCCCCAGTCATTAGCGTGTCATTTTAAACATTTTCAAAGCTTCAGAACCTCCCTATGGTTACAACCTTACTGCAGAAATGGTGACCTAAATCCCAAGAGTCTTTCTCTTCCTGTTCCACGGTATTTCCCATCATCTACCTTCCAGTGACACCGGGTCCACAGTCAGGAGGTCTCGTCTTCCTGTCTCTCCTCTCTCCCTTCTGCTCCCTGCAAGCCAAGCACAGGGCTCCTGGCTGACAGGGTCCACACAGGACCCCATCTCTTCTCTATCACCAACCCTGCAGGTTGATAAACGTTATTTACCTCAAACAGTGTAGGGGACCTCCCGAAACCCCATTTTATTAATGTTCCACTTGTCAGTCTTTCATTATTTTTTTTGTCTGATTTCTAATGAATTAGTACCTTCTTAGTCTATGACTTGAAGTTCGTGATCTGCACCTCACTTTCTTTCCTTGTGTCTTACTTACTCTGCAGACCTTCCCCGAACTCCTGTCCAACTCAGTGTGCTGCTGTTCTAATTATGATAGCTTAGAAGCAAAACAAACCAAAACAGAAAAAGAAATCTGCTTACATTAGTCTGTTTGCTTTGAGTGCTGTTTGGTTAATCTAGTATTTGGGTGACACTCAGCTCTATTACAGTGGGAAGTGAGAAAATATTTGTGGTATTTCTCCGAGTGAAAATCCTGAACTTTACGAGCTCTTCCCCCTAATGTGGCCTGGCATTTGAACGATAGTTGACATCCTTACAACTCCTATGGTTTTTGCTGTCTATAAGCAGCCATTCACCATCACCAAAGATTGTTAAGTGCCACTAACATAAAAGTATAAGCTTCTTAGGCAAGCTCAGAGAATTGTGCCCCTAGGGAGAGATCGCGGGGCCCCTCTGACAAGGATTTACTTTCCTGCTTGGCTGACTCTTCCATTTGGCACCTTCTGTCACTTCTCTGTTACCGATGGTGATTTTAACTAAAAGCTGGGAGGTATTGCTCTCCGTGTCTTGGTGTGGATCCTGGCAGTCTGCGGTGAACGTGAAGGGTGTCCCACTAAGTGATGAAGGAAAGCCGGGGGGAGGGTGTGTAGAACAAGGGGGGTTAAAGAGTTCCAGGAACTAAACTGGAGAAAAGTTGATGTCCTCGAGAAGGATAAACAGGAAGCACTAACTCCTCACTGCTCTCAGCAGGAGCTGAAGGGGACTTGCCTGAGTGCTCCCTGGCCAGCAGATGCGTTCTATTTCAGTATGATGAGCAAGAATGAGTAGGAAAAATGTCTTGTTTACGTATCTCTGTGAGAGTGTGCTGCACGCATAAGATGGCATCTGGTCCCCTGTAGCTAGAACCTGGGAATAGAACCCAGGTCCTCTGGAAGAGCAGCAAGTGCTCCTAACTGCTGAACTCTACCACTGACTTTGCAAGTGGATGGACTGTAGACATTCTAGGTTATTCTTAGTGCCTCACACAGCAAAAACCAAACAGACCACTTCAAGAGCATTGACTGACTGTTGGATGTTGATTCTGCCTAACTCAGGCAAGAGACTTACAATAATACTCGAGAGAGGCCCACTATTCTGCAGGTAGAGTTCTTTATAATGGTCAGAGAGATTGCTTTGTCCCTCCCCCCACACGACGCTCTCCGCCACCACCCTGAGGAGCAGCATGAAGACCTTCACCTTGAACTGCCCGGCCTCCCAAAACGGTGGAACATCAATTTCATTTCTGTATTAATTACCTTTTCTGTGATAACCTGTTATAAACTCAAAAATGGGCTGAAATGATTACAGATGTTATTCTTCTGAAATCATTGTTTTGTAACTTGCCTTTTGGCCGGTTTGCTGGGCTCTGAAATTGCGGGGGCCTATGGGAGATCAGAAGAGGACCAATAGAAGGTCTGCTTTCTCTCCACGAACCATCCAGCCTGATTCTGCATCTCCTGCAGAGGCTGAGGGTGCTGCTAGGATCTCCCTTCCAAGCAGCTCTCTACCCAGATGACGGGAGTGAAACAGCAGTGTCCTGTGGTTGGATCCCTTAGGACTCCAGCCCTCAAACTTTGGGTTGCAACCCTCTAAGGGGGTTGAATGGCCCTTTCACAAGGGTCTGCTAAGACCACTCTTCGTATCAGATAATTACATCACGATCCATAACAGCAGCGAAATTGCAGTTATGGAGTAGCAGCGAAAATAATTTTATTTTTTTTGGGGGGGGGGTCACCACAACCTGAGGAACTGTATTAAGGGATCGCAGCACTAGAAAGGTTGAGAAGCAACGTCTTAGGGCATGCCTCAGCAGAAGTGACGTTCTTCCCCGGGTGTCCGAGCCTGAGACTAAGCAGAGCAGTTCTGCAGGGTGAATGACTGAGGGCTTAGGCTCCCCCAGCTTCGCTTTAGACTCAGCTTCCTGCTGCACAGTCGCGAACTGTCAAACCTCATAATTCTGGCTCCCACTTTTTCTTCTTTCTGCTCAGTATGCTTGTAAGGACTCAGGCATTATGCTGGCCTGCCCCTGTCACCTGGCAGAATGCACTCAGGCAGTGCCCTGGTCAGCCCAGGTGCAAAAGACCCCTTTAAAAGACAGACCCCTTCCACCTACGCTCTCTTCCCCTCTCCCACTGTTGCCCTGGGGCAGACAAGGCTTTCCCTGTCTCCCTCTTCTCTCCTGTCCTCTCTCAGTATCTGCTTCTCTTTACCCCCCCTCCCCCTTCTAATAAAGCTTCTCACCAAGCCCTGTCTGCCTGGCATGTTTGTCCCCTGCCTTGGTCATCCTCTCCTGCCATGGAATCGGCCGAGGTTCCCCTGGCACATCGTGCTAACAATGCTACTCCCCTAGGAAGGGAAGCGTTCTGTCTCCAGACAATTCAGTTCCTCTCTGCCTTAGAGCGCGCATTCTTCAGTATGTCTGACCCCGATAGTAAAGTCGATACCATGAAAAGCCAGTGTTAGATTCACGTGAGTCTGATCTAACCTCTGCCCCGAATGGTCACTATGAAATCCAGTTAATCAATCAGTTATTCATTCACAAGAGCCTGTTAACCATTTCTCTGGAGCGTGAGACGTGCACCAATTCACCATTGGGTAGGATCATGGCCACTACCATTGCAGTACACAGCAAATGCCTTCCCAGACACCCCGGTAGGACTCTTGAATTAAATGGAAACAGTATGGACAGAGGCTACCAGCGTCTGAAGGGGTCCTGCTGTGTTTCATCACCTAAAAGTGGAGGTAGTTGCCTCTAAAGGGAGCTAAAAGAACAGACGGTTAATAAATTCAAAAATAAAGTTTTGCATATTTCCAGGTCCTTCTGACCAAGTTTTGTTGGTGCTGCTTTTACTTCTGAGTGAGGAGGGACACCTTTATAGCTAACAGGTTAATTTCAGATATGGAGTCCATCTGCTGTGACATCAGCTATTTCTCAGAAGAGTCTCTCGGCTTTATTTAACTTCCTCTTTGTCTTTTAAAATAATCACTTGAAATATTTTCCTTGGCATTCTCCCAAAGAAACAAAACCAGAGGGTGGGGGTGGGGAGGGAGCATGATGGGAAATGTTCGATGAGAACTTAACTGTTTTAGACTTTTTATTTCCCTGGCCAAGTTTAAAGCCCTCAACTCTTAACGGTTAGTAAGCAGGAGCCAAGCAGGACGTGGTTGAAACAGTGTTCCATGTTGCTGGGTTGTGTTTACAATAGGGATTCACACAGTAAGCGTGTGACACACACAAACACCCAGTGAAGCAAAGCCTTGTGATTGCCACCTGCCAGGAGCGTTCACTGTGACATATGCTGACTTTGTGTGAAAGCGTCCCCAAGGCTGACGTATTGTGTCAGCATTTGCAGGTTCTAATCACCTGTGAAGATGACTGTGAGGATGACTGGGAGAGTGTGCTGCGGGAGGCTGAGCCAGCAGAGACCAAAGGCAGCAGGCAAGCTTGAGCTGCCTTCAGCTCTGTGTGGATGGGTGGGAGACTCAACACAACCCAGCTCCCCTGGGGCGGGAGTGAAATGATGCAGTGACTCTCACTTCACCCCTTAAGCTGGTCTTTCAGATTAGCTAAAGGACAGCTCCAGGCCTTTATGCCCTTTGCCCCCCAAGCTGCGGTTGACATTTCCTGGCCTCACAGGATCATCTTCTGAATTCCCTTCTTATGGCAGTTAAAGGAATTTTCTCCAGCTCTTTGCCTTGGGAACAATGCTATTCAAAGACCCTTCTTCACAAGTCTCCTTCAGAAATAATTTTTGACTATCATGTGCTCCAGAGGCCACAGGACTTAAGGAGTTATCCAAGTGGCTTTGTGGACCTTGTGTTTACCAAGCCCACGGGTGTTATTCTACTCCAGTCTGCTGTCTGTGGGCTTGAGTCAGACATGATGGTCTGTTTGAAATGTTTTCAGAGCACCATGGCATCACACACACACACACACACACACACACACACACACACACTGCTTGCACAGGTAAGTGTAGGCAAGAGAGTTGGTCCTCCATCAAAATGGATGGACCATATTTTACAAGTTAACCCTAGTGTTAAATAGACAGTTTCACATCTCATGAGACCATTCTGTGACATTTTGAAATATTTTTATTATTTTTCTGTGTGCATATGAGTGTTTATGTATGTATGACTGTGTGTGTGTGTGTGTGTGTGTGTGTGTGTGTGTGTGTGTGTGTGTGTATGTGTGTATGTGTGTATGTGTGCCTGTGAAGATATGCCACTTGGGTACAGATGCTCAGACCAGAAGAGGGCAACAGATCTGGAGCTGGAGTTCAGGAAGTTATAAGCCACCTGATGCAGGTGCTGGACACAATCTCAGGTCCTCGAGGAGAGGAGCAAGCACTCTTAACCAGTGAGCCATCTCTATAGCCCCCTCCTCAGTGTTTTTGAGCACATATTTATCAACTAATATTGTGAAAAATTCAGCTGGATGGTAGTGGCACACGCCTTTAACCCCAGCACTTGGGAGGCAGAGGATGAGGTAGACGCATCTTTGTGAGTGTGAGGCTAGCCTGAAGTACAGATTGAGTTCCAGGACAGCTGGAGCTATACAGAAAAATCTCATTTGTTTCCAAAAGCCAAAAACTGTAAAATTCAGCAAATGTTTGCTTATGATCTAGATGCCGAACCTAGCCAAAGAAAAATGTTTGAAAAAACCCCATAGGAATATGCAAGGCATAGCCAGCCACTAACATGGCGATGTAAGTCCTATGAAGCACCTGGATATTGCGGGCCCCCTTTATTTGTATCAGTTCTTTGAGAATTTCATATATTGTGTTTTAATTGAATTCACCACACTCTTCCAAGATACTACCCCTTCTCTACATTCCCAACTTTGTGTCATTTTTAGGAAACCCACCGGGCTCTACTTGGGCTGCCCACAGACTCTTGGATGTGCAGCCTTCCCCTGGAACAGGGTTGACCTCCCAGGAGACACTCTTAAATAAGTGACTCCCCATCTCTCTGCAGCTTCCGGCTGTCTTTCTGTTCTCTAAGAACTGAGGCATAGCTTGCTTTGTTTCATCACACTTTGCTCTTCTTTGTACTCTGAACTTCAGTTCCTGACCACGTACTGGCCTCTCTCTCTCTCTCTCTCTCTCTCTCTCTCTCTCTCTCTCTCTCTCTCTCTCTCTCTCTCTCTCTCTCTGTGTGTGTGTGTGTGTGTGTGTACACATGCACATTCATCATGTGTACATGGAGGCAAGGAGCAGGCATCAGATCCCCTTGAGCTGGAGGTCCAGGTGGTTATGAGCTGCCTGGCATGGGTGCTGGGAACTGAGCTCCTGTCCTCTGAAAGAGCCGCAGGCAACTTAACCTCTGGTCATCTCTCCGGCCCCATGTACTCTGGTTTTATCCTTACAATTCCATTACAATTTCAACTGGAGAAGTCTTCTTTCCTAGACTTAAGACTGTAGAGAGAAAACCCGGCCTGTGTTCCTCACTTAATGCTCATTTCTCCAACCAGAGGTGAGGAACACACTTAGCACCCAATAAATATAGGAAAGAACAAACTGACCATAGTCTGCATATGCTGTTCTAAGAAACAAATGCTTGCCAGGTGTGATGGTGCAGTAAGTTCAAGACCTGCCTAAGCCAGACTGGAAGGCTTAGTAAGACCCCATCTCAAAAAAACACACAAACAACAACAACAACAACAACAACAAACATTTGAAGGACCAAGGGTGTGGCTCAGTAGAGGAATGTTGGCATGGAGGCCTTGGGTTCAGTCCTAGAATAACAAGGAAGGAAATAAGAATGGGAGGGGGGTTGTATTGGATGGTGCGACAGCAGTCTGTTGGTTCCCGCTGTATTTTCATCAAGAACTAATGAGCCAGACCCTTTCTGGCTATGATTGCTGTTTCCCACATGAGTCATTAAAGAAGGAAATGAGCTCTTTTAATTAAGTGGCCCCCATTTGTAGGGAATGAAAGCTGTGACGTTGTGAGTAAACCCACGTGACCTTGGGTGCTTATCTCTCTTGTTAAAGGCACTAGGATCAGCCTAGCTCCAGATCGGCCACTGTGACCTGCTTTTCCAAGAACAGCCGCATTTTGACTTTGACCTTAGGTCCTCTCACGCAATCTCCTAAGTTTGTCTGACTCACATCCTCAGTGGGACCTTTCAAATATCCCATTTTCTACGCACGGGGATGTGAGGCCATACTGCAGGTTTGCCAGCCGTCTCGGGAAGCAGATACGGTCTCCGGCGCTCTGAGCATCCGCCCTCCCACACCTGTCTTCTTGGGAGGAAGTGTCTCCTGCTTGATTCCCACAACCAGCAGGAGCACCAGCCCAGGACAAAGCTCTTTACTTTCGAAGCCATTTACCTGGTTTAGAATTCTTTGGGGATCGAGTGTATAGAAGTGAGTCCCCCAATATCTCTTCACCAGTACCTTCAACACTGTGCTTCTCCCAACTTTGAATGTCTGTCCTCAAAGAGGACATGGCAGTGCTCCTGTCCATGGGAGCCTGTGGACTGTGGTGGCAGAGGGCTGCTTGTCTGATTAGGCTCCTGGGCTTCTACTGTGCCCCTGGCCTAGTGATCTGAGGGGATGGAGGACACTGGGACTGATGGGGGAAGAAGGAGGCAGCTTTACCAGAGCCTGTACCCTGTTGGGAAAACACTGCAACAGTCACAGAGAAGGAGGTGCCGTGACTGTGATTACAGAAACAGAGCTGGAACGTCCATTCAGTTTTGTGGCATGGGTGACAGAGTGTTTGGAGCATAGATAGCCGTGTGACACGTCGAAGTGGGACATACTTCAGACAGGGAAAGCAGTGCAAAATGGTCCAGGCACTTGGATAAACAAGACTAAGGATAATGAGGTGATGTGTGAGGGGCTCTACAGGGCAAACTGGAACTTGGATGAAGACAGCTTTGGGACAACTTTCAGCATGAGTGATGACATGGGTGATTCATGAGAGCCCGGGAATGCAAGAGAGACGTCAGCAGGACACTGGTCCCTTTCATCTCTTTCTCCATTGCTTCCCAAAAGCCAAGAGGGGAGCAGACCTCCTCCAGCAAGGTCCCTCCCGATGCACGGTGCTGCCACAGGCCCAAAGCAAAGGGAGAATCTGAAACCCCAACCTTTCTTCCTTTTCAGCTGGTTTCTCTCAAGTCCTTGTCACAGTGATGGGAAAGTGACTGACAAAGACATGTGTAGTGCTGTGTGTACTTAGCAGGAAACAATGCAAAGTCTGTGGTCAACCCAGACAATGAGGGAGAAGAGATGGGTAGTAAAGAACCCACCCTAGTATACTGGATTTCACTTTTGTGTCAGCTTGACACAAGCTAGAGTCATCAGAGCCTCAATCGAGGAAATGCCTCCATGAGATCCAGCTGTAAGGCATCTTCTCAATTAGTTACCGGTGGGAGAGGGCCCAGCCCATTGTGGGTGCTGCCATCCCTGGGCTGGTGGTCCAGCGTTCTTTAAGAAAGCTATGTGAAGTGAAGACAATGAGCAGCACCCCACCCCCACCCCAAAGGCCTCTGCATCAGCTCGTGCCTGCTGGAATTCCTGTGCTGGCTTCCTTCAGTGATGAACAGCACGTGGAAGTGTAAGCCAAATAAACCCTTTCCTCTCCAAATTGCTTTTGGTTACAATGCTTCATTGCAGCAATAGAGGCCCTAACTAAGACATCTAGATAGGCACTCCTATGATTCCACTCTTTGGAAGACTGAGATAGGTAGTTCAAGGCCAACTTGGGTTACATGGTGAGATGCTATCTCACGGTGCCACAACACACACACACACACATACACACACTCACACACACTCACATACTCACACACATACACACACACACTCACAACACACACATACACACACACACACACACACACACACACACACAAGAGAGAGAGAGAGAGAGAGAGAGAGAGAGAGAGAGAGAGAGAGAGAGAGAGAATGCCAGTAATTACTGTTACAAGTAGTTTTCCCGCCAGCCTGGTCCCACAGCCACACCATCCCCAAATAACACACAGAGACGCTGTATTAGTATAAAGCTGTTGGCCTGTTACTAGCATTTCCTATTAGCTAGCTCTGTCTTAAATATTAACCCATTTCTATCCATCTAAGTGTTTCCATGTGGTCTTATCTTACCAGAGAGAGGGTCTGGTCCTCTGCTCTCTCAAGTCTCTACATCTTGAATCTCCTACTACATCTCCCAAAATCCTCCTTGTCTCCTAGCCCTACCTATCTTGCCTTCCTATTCGCCAACTGTGCTTTATTCATTAACCAATAAGAGAAACATATTTACAGAATGACATCTCCCATCAAAGTTCCATGTGAGAGAGTGTCAGGTACAGATTGATAAGAAACCTTACCACATGCTTGTCCCTAAGATTAATACAGACTTTCAGAAAACTCTAGTGAGGTAAAGCATAAAAATAAAATGGTGGCCTTCACGCTGTAGGACTTCGTAAGAAATGTGCAAACTTAATAAGAGTGAAGAGGAGGTGACACGGATGGATGGGAAGCAGGACATGGAAGCCATCAGGCCTCTTGGTAACTTACTGCTTCCACTGCAAGGAACGTAGAAACACGCTTATGAAGGAATCGTCACATGTACACAGCAAGGACAGCTTCACGTATTGGGACAGAAGAGCACTGCTGTCCCACAGCCTAAGACAAAATAAATCCTAGAATCAAGAACAAAGCATTCATACTAAACATGAAAGGCAGCCAGTGTTTATTATGTGAAGCCTTGGAGTACATTGCAATGGGGAACGTGACAATAAATCTAAGCCAGAATTCCTTACAAAGAAGTGTGTAGGGGGCTGGGCCAAGGGCTGTGGCTCAGTTAGTAGAGTTCTTGCCTGGCAGGTGCAAGGCCCTGGGTTCAAATCCCAATAATGCGTCAGTTATGTGTGATAACTTCTACATGCTGGAGGTAGAGGGAGAAGGTCAGAAGTTCAAGGTCATCCTTGGGTACATAGGGAGTTTTAGGTCAGCTTATGCCAGAGATCCTGAAAAGCTCAGTTTTGTTTTGTTTTGTTTTTTAAATGGAAGTATCTGATGCTTGTTATATAACACAGTTGACAATTTGGCACTCACACTTTTGATCCTGTAATTACTCTTCAGAGAATGCATTTTTTTTTTCCAGACAGGATCTCACTATAAAACTCTGGCTAGCCTGGAACTCACTATGTAGACCAGGCTAGCCTTTAATGCTAATGATCTTCCTGCCTTTGCCTCCTGAGTGCTGGGAATGAAGGTATGTACCACCATACTTGGTCTGAGAGGGTGTGTCTTAAGTAAATTGCTTACTAGAGTTAATTAAAATTATGTTTAGGAACAAATTCTATGGAAAATTCCGTATTACAAGCTCAATACCAGGAGATGTGTTTAAGTCAAAGAATGGAATAGTATGCAACCATTTAAACTATTTCTAATTGTGAAATTATTTGTCACTGGAAAATAATCATTGTAAAAGAGAAAGATTATGAGTTATTGCCAATAATAAAAACATGCATAGTAAAAATAGTATGAGAACAGCACAGTCATTAATGTTGATTGTAGGGAAGGAGTCTGATTTTTAGTGTAAAGGTCGTCAACCTTTACATTAAGCCTGAGACACAATTTGTTCCGCTGAAGAGGATCTGACGGACTTCTCCAATCATGGAGACAATGAGTGGGAATGATAACGAGAAGCTTAGTTAGTCTCCCATGCCCCTTAGCTTGCTCTCATTCTCTCCATTTGTCTGTCTGCCTGTCTGTCTATCCACCCACCCTCTATATATCATATCATATCTATATCCATCATTTATCGACTATCTATGATCTTTATTACATATTTTTATCCATCTATTTTATCTCATCCATCTATGTATCTGTGTATAATTTTTTGGTGTTATTCTATATCCCAGGCTTGTTTGAACACTTTCTCCATCAGCTTCCTGTGTGCTTTGTAACAAATATATGTATGTATGTATGTATGTATGTATGTATATATGTATATATAATTACGTATAATTTTAAAAACAGTGATAATTCCTTTTTAAGATTTATTTTTATTTTTATGTGTGTTTGCCTGATAACATGTGTGTGCGACACGTGTACCTTCAGAGTCCAGGAAGAGGCATCAGGTCGCCTGGAACTGGACTTACAGACAGTTGTGAATTCCCACATAGGTTCTGGGACCCTAACACCAGCTTCGGGCACTCTTAGCCGCTGAGCTGTGACTTCAGCCTCAATAACAGTAATATTAAAAGCCCGCCCCAGCTCAACTTCCTTTTGTGCATTCCCATTTAAACTGTGTTTGGTATTGCTCGTCCGTTCCTAACGCTCTCCCCACTTGGTGTCTGCACCTTCTGAACCCAGTCCTGAGATTCCCTATTTTCGGATCGCACTCTCTTCCCCCAGTCCCAAGGCCTCACTATATGAGCAATTGAATGCCATTCTGCAAGAAGATCAGTCTTCCAGGTGCTGCCCTCTCTGGCCTGGCAGTGGCACATTCTAGTCCTGGAAGCTGGCTAAGGCCGCATCGACCTTCCCAGAAAGCGCCTTCATTCTCTCCTCCCCAGGGATTTGCTGTGCTGTGGTCAGCTTGTCCACCAACTCCTAGAGGCCAGGAGGCCACTGGGTTCTGAGTTCAGCTCAGAGACGAGGGCCTCTAGGGGACAGTATAAGAGACCTCATAGGCACCAGCCCGCAGCTCATTTCCCTTTATCTGATCGGGACAGTGGCTGGACACATAATCCTGCAAAGGACTCCAAACTGGCCCTTGGGAATGCGCAGGGCTTTTAATTGAAGTTAGTGGGGTCAAAAATCCAGTGTGACGGCTGCACACATGCGCATCTGTAATCCCAATAATCCCAGGAGCTGAGTCACAGGGATTACTGCGAGTTTGAGTCCAAACCAGAATTTGAAACCATTATCCCCCCCCCGAAAAAATTTCCAAGGGAAAGTTATTGTGGAGCAGCTCACATATGCATGTATGTATGTCAAAACCGTGTGTGTGTGTGTGTGTGTGTGTGTGTGTGTGTGTGTGTGTGAGTGTGTGTGAGTGTGTGAGTGTGTGTGAGTGTGTGGTTGTGAGTGTGTGTGTGAGTGTGTGAGTGTGTGAGTGTGTGAGTGTGTGAGTGTGTGAGTGTGTGAGTGTGTGAGTGTGTGAGTGTGTGAGTGTGTGTGTGAGTGTGTGAGTGTGTGAGTGTGTGAGTGTGTGTGAGTGTGTGTGAGTGTGTGAGAGTGTGTGAGTGTGTGTGAGTGTGTGAGTGTGTGTGAGTGTGTGAGTGTGTGAGTGTGTGTGAGTGTGTGAGTGTGTGTGAGTGTGTGTGTGAGTGTGTGAGTGTGTGTGAGTGTGTGAGTGTGTGTGTGTGTGTGTGTGTGTGTGTGTAGCTGGCCTCCAGCCAGCTGTGAAGCTGCTCCTGGTTTTGAACTCTGCATCTTTCTCCCAAAAGCTGGTGTTTCTGAAGAGCGCCACCAGAGCCTGCCTTCACTGATCTTGTTTTAAGCAGATAGTTATGTTATTTCCAGAGTAATTTCACCTGCAGTTGGTGAAAGCACACAAAACAAGAACGCACTGGTTCAGGACCTCAAAACCAAAGTCAAGCGCTCAGGGTGATCAAAAGGACCATCAGTAGTCGGTCTAGAGAGCAGTTAAGTCCTGGGATCACTGAGGCATCTGCCCTGCGCCTGCCCATCGAGTGAGGCAAGCATGCCTGCCTGGTGGCGGGTTCTTCTGCCTTGAATGAACCCTTCAGCTCCTAGTTCCCTGGGGGGGGGGGGGGGGGGACACGGATGGCAACTGCTCTTGGTGGTCAAAGCAAAGGCTGCCTGCGGAGCTGGTACCTTGCGCGTTTTCATAGCTGACAACCCTACTTTAAAAAGTAGGGTTCCAGAGTCTGTTTTTGCAAGTTCCACTGTCCCGTGGAGTTTGGGGGCTGCGGCTTACTGCGGCGTGGGTTTGGCACAACTCGGCTGCGCTCGCCCCTAGCTGAGCAGCTCTGGAGCAGAAAGTGGCTGGGGGAAGGGTGGTGGAGGGTCCGGGTGGGCTTGGTCGGGGTGGACAGGGTCCCGGGTGGGGAGGGTCCCGGCTTGGCTTCAGGCGATGCACCCTGGGCTCCTGCAGTTTCCTGCCTGGGCGCGGCGGTGTCCGCCCCAGCCCGCAGCAGCGCAGCTCAGAGGAGAAAGGCGATAGGAGGCAGCAGCTGGCCTCCCACCACCCTAAAAATAATCCACCCGCCGGCTGCCGACCAGGGAGGAAACTTGTCGTCCCATGGAGTGCCTGAGCTCCCCGGCTTGCTACACAACGACCGCAGACCCCTGTGAGGAGTCACTGGCTGTAAGCTGATGGTTTTGATCTATCATTTCCGCAGCGAAAAGCGTTCGCTAGTTATAGGATTCAGAGGACTGGGCCCTGGAGAAAGTGTGGGTCAAGTTTCCAGTGTGATTTACACAACCCTGCGGGCTGGAGCCTAAACCTGCTGGCAACAGGGAAAGGTGTCACGGATAAATATAAACTTTCTTAACCAATCCCTTTATTATTCACGAAGCAGGTTTCTCTAGACTGAATATGTTCCTCTTTGCTCCCTAGGAGCTCGGTGTACTGGTTTGAAATTTACGTCTTCAGACTGTGGACAGGCGTTTGAAAGGTGGCTCAAGTGGCCGGTAGGGGGACTGAGTCCAGAAGCCAAACTCAAGGTATTTATTATTTATTAATTTATTTTCCGCTTGTTTGCTCCGTGTTACTTACAGTGTCTGAGAAGTCTTATCTGTGGAGGGAGTCCCAGCATTGGCTTTCCTGAGCCACAGAACGTCACAGTCCCTGAAGGGTTAACGGTCGGAAAAAATCAATCAAGTCAGTGGTCATTTTTGCTAGGAAATTTCCTGCTTGGATCTGAATAGGAACAGCCAGATAGCTAGTTAGACTTTTTTGTGTGAGGTCTCCACAGGGGAACATCAGGGAAGTTTGCCTTTGCAAATGCTGGGCATCCTGAGAGTGTCCTGGGAAACTGAGTCTTTAGGTGCCTTCAAAGGACGTGCCAAGTGCCGAGTTACCCAGGAGTGGGTAGTTTCACCCTGGAGAAGGAAAGCTAGCCTGTGCATGCTTGTTTTCGATGTTTCCAGAGCTGCAAGTGTCAATGCCTCACAACTGCTTCTCACTCACTCACAGTCTATAAGGAGGAGGCTGGCAACGTAGCTGGCCCTCCTAATACAATGTAATACTTTAGCATGGTTTTAGATTAGTATCAGCCTTGTTCTTCTCCTGTAGAAGAATCAATAGAGTTGATGGGTGGATTATTAGAGTTGTAAATCAATACCACATTTTGTAAGTTCCAGGGGCCCTGGACTTCACGTGATGTACATCCAGGGCTGAGCAAGCACGTTGAGTTGCTACTCTCTCTAGGAAATAAGAAGTTAGGCCATGCAGACATCTTCTCGCCTCTGTTTTCTGTTCTGCGAACCATCCCATAGTCAAAGTTTCGCTTTTGATCTTTGTTTTAAAGTTTGTCCCTTCCAATTTCCCAACCCTGATGACTATTATAAACACTTGACTATCTTTCAAAGGGATTATGTGTGGGGGAAGAAAGATGTTCTGTTTTCCCTTCTGATCCTCTTCCTCCTTGCTGGGGCTGCTTCTGGGCAGAACTGAGCCTAAGCAGATCCAGGGGGAGGGACACAGCAACGATGGCAGTTTAACCCTCAAGCGCATCAGTGTATGGCCTTCCTCAATGCTCACACCAGCCTGAGCTCTGGAATGGAAACCGACACTGTTTGGAAACTTAAGGATGTGTTAGAAGGCGTAGTTTGATTTGTAGAGTGAATACTTAGCAGCACGAGGCTTTGGATTCCAGGCCTATAGCAACACACACAGGTGTTCTACCACACACACACACACACACACTCACAGGCACACACAGATACACACATGCACACACACAGATACACACTCACACATACACCACACACACACCACACACACACACAGACAGAGATACACACACACACACACACACACACACACACAGAGATACACACACACACACACAGATACACACACACATATATACATACACAGATACACACACACAGAGACAGAGACACACACACACCACACACACACACACACACACATACACCACACACACACACACACACAGATACACACACACATATATACATACACAGATACACACACACAGAGACACACACACACACACACCACACACACACACACAGACACACCACACACACACACACACACATACACACACAGACAGAGATACACACACACATACACCACACACACACACACACACACACACACATACACACAGATACACACACACAGAGACACACACACAGAGACACACACACACACCACACATACACACACACACATACACCACACACACACACACACTCACACACACACACACCACACACACACACACACTCACACACACACACATACACACACATATATACACACACTCACACCATCTTGATTCAACGTCTTTGATGGGCACAGAAACTGATATGTCTGCAACAGGCTCCCTCCCTCCCTCCTTTTGGTTTGAAGGGTAGCTGGCCTTTAGAAGCAGCAGGGTTAGAGAAAGGAATCCGACGGTCAAGTCGGGAGAGTAGAGGAGTCAGAAGGAAGCATGGGGACAGACCTGTGTAAGAAGTGGAGAGAAAGGGAACCAGAGCAAGGCTCCGGGGTGGGAGCAGAGGGAGTAAAATCTTCTCGATGTCTCTGTGAAATGTAAACTTGAGGTCTGGAGATAGAGCGAATAGCTCGGTGGTAGAGCATTGGCCTGGGATGTTCAATGCCCTGGGCTTGGTCTCCTGCACTGCAAACAAACAGCTAGATAAACAAACAAGCAAATGACTTAAGGTGTCATTTTATCATTCCCATCAAACAAGGAAATAGTCTTAAATATCTCATTAGCTATTATTTTTAGATTGTCTATCTTTATCAAAATACATCCACTATTACACATACATGAATATATAGATTCTTTTTTGTAATTATTTGAAAATTTTCAATTCTTTCTCCCAGGTGAGTTTTTTTTTATAGTGTGCAATGATTTATCAATTGTGTACACAAATTTTGAATGTTTTAAAAACACAGTTTTTCTTTTTTAACGATCTCAACTAGAGAGCTCACCAGTAACTTATCCACAAAAGGGTTTATCAGATGTGAGAGATTATATACAAACATCCGGACTATAACCGCACAAGCTCTCCAACTAGTTACTTATATTCATGTAATGATTTTTAAAATCTCTGAGGGAAACTTGATTTTTCCAACAAGTTATCTACTGTTTCAGTATTCTTGTCACATTATTCATCTTATTTTCAGTAAAAGAAAAAAAAATCACATGTCTGTTACTAAATTAATTACCAATAAAAAGAAAAATAAGAAAGATGCTGTTAATAAAATACTGACTTTTAATATCATAACTCAGAACACAACATAAATATGGAAAAGTCTGCAGAGGTTAAACTCTTAAATTGCTACCTGTTTTAATATGAATAGTTAAGAGCAGCTCTGTGGAAAAACAGGCGGGTGGTTGTGTGACAGAGGGAAAAAGCCCAGGGCATAAATCTGACAAGTGTGTGTATGTCCCAGGATGTCTACTGCTTGAGAAAGGACTGAGCTTATCCAAAGCTCAGTGTAGTTTGCTGTAAAACCCGACAGCATCACTGTCTTACATGCTTGTTCTCAGGACTTTGAATATTACCTGGGCTATGAAAGCAGTGGATGCCATACAAAGGGTTTCAGGTTGCTAACAGAACACTTGGGTCCCAACATCTTATTTTGATGGAGAAGGCTCTGCTGTCTTCCCAGCATAGCAAAGAGAAGGGTCTTCTATTTCAAATCAAAGCTGGAACATAACCCATACTCACACAGGGCGGAAGCTGAAGCCCTTGCAATGATTGGCATGAAGCCCCATGCTTCCTTCCCATCCACGCCTACTCTCATTGCACTGGGACACTGACCTCCAGCTTAGCAGCTAGCCTGTATCTCAGCTCGAGCAGAGCACCTTGAATTTGTGAGTATTTCTAGTGGCGTTTTCATAACAGCTAGAAGTCTAAACACACCAGATGTCTAGACAAATAAAATGTGGTCCAGTCTGTGCTGTAGAGAGTTACTCAACTTGGTGTTTGGAATGCTGTTGAGGAAGTATATGAGGCCTGGTGAGATGGTTCATTGGTAAAGTCACTGGTGCTAAGAGTAATGACCGGGGTTTGAACACATAACCTAGATGGTGGCAGAAAGAACTGACTACTCCTGCAACTTGCCTTCTGACCCCCATGTGCCTGCTGTAGCTTGCAGGCACGACACACACACACACACACACACACACACACACACACACACACACACACACAGATGAGAGAGAGAGACAGAGAGAGAGAGAGAGAGAGAGAGAGAGAGAGAGAGAGAGAGAGAGAGAGAGAGAAAGAGAGAGATTTTAAGAAAAAAAGGAAATTAAAGGAGAAAAAAAATACGTTATTCTTTCCTTAAGGAGGGAGAATGAGAAAATGGAAGCAGGTAGATTAAAGACACAAGTTTCTTTGTAGATGATGAACATTTCTAAAATTAGTTTGGTGACAGCTCCACAAGTCTGTGACTATAATAAAGCCGTTGAATCACCGTTGAATCACACATGCCCGAGGAGATGTGACTCTGAGACCTGAGCACGTTCCTTAACCTAAAGCCATCATTTTAGGGAAGGCTAATGCTAACTAAGATGGTCTTGTCTCTATTTTAGGCCAATCAAAGCAGAAGAAATGAGTCTGTCTTTTTGTGGGAACAACATCTCGTCATATGACATATACACCGGTGTCCTCCAGAACCCCTGCTTTGTGGATGCGCTCAACCTGGTCCCTCACGTCTTCCTGCTGTTCATCACCTTTCCAATATTGTTCATTGGTGAGTCGTCAAACGCCCAGTGCCCAGCACCCCTTATTTCTGCCTCACTGGTGGCCGAGGTTCTGGGTATTGCTGAGTTAAGTTTTCCACTCTGAAAGCTGATGTGTGTTGTGAGGGAAGGCAGTGTGAACAGTGTGATGCTGTTTCGTGTGTTTGAATTGTAGATACTGGCTGTGGAATATTCCACGCGTACACGCCAGCAGAGCTGTAGCAGCTCTTTACAAAGGAGTGAAGAGTTAATTCCACGGGACACAACTAAGGCCTCTGTGTGACTGTTTGCTTCATGCTATGAGACAGGCTAGAAACAGGCAGGACAGAGATCTCACCTCCAGTGCAGACCACAGGAGTATATGAACCATATCCACTCCGACTCCATCTTGTCAGCCCCTTTGCTAACTCAAGAGCAAATCACCCTGAGCATTCACCTGCCAGAGCATTTGACTCCTGGGGGTGATGAGGGAATGGTGACAGAGTGACACATCTGGGTCTTGAAAGAAGGAGACTGGTAGGTTATGTCTTAGGGAGAAAGAATTCTGATGGAAATCATTTGGAAAGTTCGCTGGTTATGGTAACTAAGACCTGGGAGGTTAAGGCAGTAGGATTGCCATGCGTTCAAGACCAGAATGGACTATATAGTGATACTGACTCAGGAAACAAACAAAAAGCTTGTAAATATACTTCATTTAACCACTTAGACATGTGTACATTGTTTAGGGCAATTATATGTAATTTTTTTTTGGAACTTCCTGCAAACAACCAAAATAGATCATTTCACTATATCTTTGTTTTTGGTTTATTTTCCTTGAGAAAAGTTTCTGTTACACACTCAGATATCTGGAGCTTGATATGCAGCCCACTCTACCTTTGATCTTGTAATCTTCTTGCCTTAGTCTCCTGTGGGGGTTTCAGGTATCACAACCACAACTGGAAAAAAACAAAACCAGACCCTTTAACTTGTAAATTTTAAACCATTGTTATGTATGAAATACTTAAGATTAGTATAAGACTAAATACCTTGACAAAAGCAAGGGAGAAAATGCTTATTTGGATAGCAATTCTACGTTAGAATTCATCATTGTGGGTTGATGGGGGGAGGTCTTTCTGTATACATGTTTCTCTTATTGGTTGATGGATAAAACACTGTTTGGCCAATAGAGGCAGGAAGATAGGTGGGGCTAGGAGGCAAGGAGAATTCTGGGAAATGTAGTCAGAGAGAGACAGAAATGAGACACTATAGAGTAGTCAAAAAGTAACAGGTCCGGGCTTTCTCCGGTAAGCCAAGATGATGTGGAAATACATAGATTTATAGAACTGGATTTATAATTAAGACAGAGCTAGCCAATAAGAAGCCCTAGCCATTGGCTATCGGTTTTATAATTAATATAAGTCTTTGTGTGCTTATCTGGGGCAAAGCAGCTATGGGACCAGAGGGGACAAGAACCTCCAGTACAGTGGGGAAGTTGTGGCAGCCAGAGCCATCCCTAGACAGGTGGATTTGGGCCGTGTGAGGAAGGTAGCTGAGCAAGCCAGGCTTCTGCTTCAAGATCCCACCTTGAGTTCCTGCCTTGGCTTCCCTCGCTGATGGACTACAGAGGGTGAGATGAGCTAAGTGATTTCTGCCCAGATTGCTTTTGTCACAGCGCTTATCACAGCAACAGAGAAGTGAACTCACATAGGTATAAGGGGTTAACATTCCAACAGAGGTCATCTGTCATCTGGTATACAGAGAGACCGGTATAATTCTTGATGCATTGCTAATTAGGTTAAATAAATGTATGGACACTGAATATTCTAGGACCAGAGAGTAGAAACACAGCTCGTTTTTTAATGTAACCGTATCTAAAAGCATTATTATTTTAATGCAGGTCTACAGTTAATAATTCATAATTTGACATGAAGTTAGCCTGTGACATCGCCCTTTAATGTCATCACAGAGGTTGACCACTGGGGTATTTAAATAGAAGGACTGATGGAATGCTCCCTTATGACGCTGGCCACTTAGCAAGTGTGAAAGAAGTATCACGTCCTACGGAAATTGTAACATCACAGGAGAGAGGCAGAACTTGAAAGCATAAAGCATGGGACGATGTGTTAGCAGAGGTTACCTCCCGGTTCTGATTTACATTTGGAAGCCATAAGACGCGAGCTGGTTTTCTTTCCAGATGCTCTGCCCCAGCTCCCTTTGTCTACACAGAATTTCTTTCTGGCAATATTTCTAGCACAAATCCTCATTCATTTTTAAAGTGCACTGTATATCTGTCTAGGCAAAATCTAGAAAGAAAGAAAGAAGAGCGCAAAAAATAGAGGTGGGATTCTGTTCTTGTGTACCATAAGTGATGATATTCCTCTCTACCTACAGTTTGGGGAGGAAAACCTTAAGATTTGACCAAAAATTACTGGTTTTTCTTCTGTCGTGAGCTTAGGGTAAACTAGTAGTATTCTCAACCCTTCCCAAGGCTTGTATGAATGATTGAAAATTTTTATTTTAAAGTGTGTGTGTGTGTGTGTGTGTGTGTATGTGAATATGTGTGTGTGGGGTGTGTGTGTATAGTGTGTGTGTGAGTGTGTGGTGTGTGTGTGGTGTGTGTGTGTATGAGTGTGTGTGTGTGTATGAGTGTGTGGTGTGTGTGTGTGTATGAGTGTGTGTGTGGTGTGTGTGTATGTGAATGTGTGTGTATAGTGTGTGTGTATAGTGTGTGTGTATGTGTGTGTGTGTGGTGTGTGTGTGTAGTGTGTGAGTGTGTGGTGTGTGTGTATGAGTGTGTGTGTGTGGTGTGTGTGTATAGTGTGTGTGTATGAGTGTGTGTGTGTGTGGTGTGTGTGTGTGTATAGTGTGTGTGTATAGTCTCTGTGTGTGTGTGTGTGTGTGTGTGTGTATAGTCTCTGTGTGTGTGTGTGTGTGTATAGTCTCTGTGTGTGTGTGGTGTGTGTGTGTGTGTATAGTCTCTGTGTGTGTGTGTGTGTGTATGTGTGTGTGTGTGTGTGTATCTATACCTATATGCATGCAGATGCCCGTGGTGCCCAGAAGATCTGCTGGATGTAGTGTTATAAGCACTGGTGAGCTGCCTGTCTGGAGCCAAACCCTGGTCCTCTGTAGTATCAGTATGAACTCCTAACTGCCGAACCATCGCTGTAGGCCCTGACCTCGACTTCAACTTTCTGAGGGAAACATAAGATGCTTGAGGAGCTGTGCTGGTCCAGCCAGAGAGGCTCATTTTTTTTCCGCACGATGGGTGTGTGATTCAGGGCCAGGGAGGTAGCTCATTACACTACTGTGCAAGCATCAGCAACTGAGTTTGAATACCCAGAACCCATATACAAAAGAGAATCTATTGACATCTATAATCTAGGCACTCCTGTATTGAAATGGGAGAGGGAGATAGGAAAATCCTCAGAAGCCCACAGGTCAATTGTGACCAGTAAGAGACCTTTGTCTCAAACAAGAGGGAAGGTGTGAACACCACACACACACACACACACACACACACACACGAACACACATGTGAACATACATGTGAACACACATATATGTGAACACACACACATACACACAAATATACATGTGACTCAGAATTAACTCAACAAGTGTGTCCTATGTTGTTTTACCAAATACACATTTTTGGTGGTCCCCTGAAGGTCTATAGATGCCTGCTTCCCTTTGATACTGTGATTATTCATTTGTCTTGAGAAGTTGTAAGTGTGTCATGTCAGTTATGATCACACTCTTCTCAGAGATGGAAGGTCATTTGTGAGCAGTGTAGCATGTGTTAATGTGTGAGCCTCCGTGGTGTTGTAAATCTGACTTAATTAGTCGTTTTTAACTAACTGAATTTAACTAATTTCACTAATTGCAAAGAGACCAGAGTTTCCATCGCTGTGAGGCTGCGCTTGATAATGTGAATTGTACTCCCAGCTGCGATGACCCTTTTGTTAACCACATTTCCCCCCACCCCTTCTCTCTCAGGATGGGGGAGTCAGAGCTCAAAGGTGCAGATCCATCACAACACGTGGCTTCATTTCCCAGGACACAACCTGAGATGGATTCTGACCTTTGCTCTCCTGTTTGTTCACGTTTGTGAAATAGCAGAAGGCATCGTCTTAGACTCGTAAGTGACCCAGCGGGCCCAGTGTCTTTCTGTGTGCGAGTGGACACATGGAGGTAGCTCGAGGCACGCGGCCTGGTTTAGTCGTGGGAGGGGACCAGCCCTGGTGAGTGTCATCCATAGTAAGCACTTCCCCCAGCCCCTCTGCATTTTACCTTCATTGTCTCACCATATGATTTCTCTGATGGATAATTTCAGGTCTTTTGTGACTTGAGTTCAGTCATGTGCTTTCATATTTCTTTGTTCTGTCATCCAGAAAGTTCCATCCTTTGAAACATTTTGATGTGTACTTTATCTTTAAAAGTAGGCACATATATATATATATTCTATATTGATATTAAACATTTTATATCTCTCTATATGCCTTGATATTAACTGACTACAGCTCTAATAACTATGCATTTATATTTTAACATAGCCACCAACTCGCAGACGTTCTCATTTATTTTGTAAAGAAACCGAGATAGTTGAGGCAGGCATTGCAAGAACCTAAGAGCCATTGAGACAAAGAAACTCAAGCAAAGGATGAGAGAAATTTAATAACAGATTTTGTATGAGTCATATTTCTAGTGGAATTTTGTCCTTCTTATAAAGGAAATTTATATTAGAAAATTTCTAATATATTTCTAATATAATTATATTTATATTAGAAAATTAAATACGATGAAGTTTACTTATAAATATAAACGTAGTCTGTGAAAAATATTTCTCACATAATAACAGAATGAACTCAACCAATAGGAAATGTGTAAGCCACGGTATTTCATTCAAATCATTCAAACCCTGATTTGGAGCCAAGCGCGGTGACACACACCTTTAATCCCAGCACTGGGGAGGCAGAGGCAGGCAGAGCTCTGTTTCAGGGCAGCTTGATCTACATAGTGAGTTCTAGGATAGCTGGGGCTATATGGTGAGACCCTGTATAGAACATGATTGTTAATAGACGCCTCTTAAGTTTTTTAAGAAGAAAACCCAAAAACTATTTTTCTCTCATTCCATAGGACCTCCTTTGTAACTCCCGTGTCTTCCCGTTAGAATTAGCAGGGACTGAAACTTCAGCCATGGAGCCAATATTCCCCTAATGCTTCATGGTGGCTCCTTGCAGATGTGTGTTTGTTTGAATTTCTGATAAAAGGGGGAAATCAGAGATTCTAATATGTGTCCTTATTTAAAGCCATTGGAAGTTTATTTCACCACTGACTTATTGGAAACTTTTTAGACCTCTTTAGCATGTTTTTACAAATGTAGCAAAAATTCACTTCCTTTACAGATGTCCTCATAACACCTCAGTCACACGGGAATTGTCATCTAAGCCTGTCGTCATCACCTTCACACGTTCACACGGGTCAATTGTAGTCTAACTTTATTGCCATTGCCTTTATAATTCACACTGATCAACGCTTGTCCAATTTTGCAACGACCTTTCCCAAACGCCCGTTTCCTTCATGTCACTGTTATTAAGATGAAACTCAGATTTTCATAGTGTTGACCTGCCTAGTGGCCTCTCCCTCTGCTTCTCCCCTCGCCCACAACCCCTCCCCCCGCCCCGCATTTACTAACTCCATCACCCCTACAGCACAGAATAAATCTGTCTGAAGTGCAAACGTGACCAAGCACTAACTATTAAGCTCATCAGTGTCCTTCAGAGAAATTCCAACCCATTACATAGTGTTCAAAGCCTTTCGGGATATAACCTGTCCTAAGATATCTGGTTCAAGGTTAAACTATTTAGAATGTTAAATGTATTATGTGGTTTTAAACTTTGGTATATCTCCATAGTCTGTGCTCTGTTTATTACTTTCCTGCCTGGGGCATTGCTTTCATTTTTATTGGTGAATATTATTGCCCCAGTACTGGGTTTCATATAGACTGTTGCTCCAAATGCATTATGTCCGCGCCTTCCCTGTGGTCTCCTTCTTTCTTTGTCCCTCTGCTCAACTCCTGTATTACCCTAACCTCCCTAACTCTGCTTCCATGACGTATAAACACACATGAGTAAATGGTGTTATGTATTTATAAAGAATAGCAGGGCCCCCACACAGTACAAAACGTATTTGTCTTCCTGCCTCTTATTTTGTTTGGTATCATGCTCGAGTACTTTTTTCTGTATTTCCGTCTCTACTTTAAATCTCACTTTCGAAACGACTTCCTCAAAATATGTTTTTCCCTACACTTGGACTATTCACTCTTTCGGCTTGTTGATTTTACGGCTTCGATCATTGAATTACTTCAGCAGGCCTTTCTTAACACATAATTTATGCATCAATGTATGTGTCCACACTCACATGCACACATGTAGAATGTGGGTGTGGGTTGTTTAGCTGTGAGCACTTGAAGATATCGTTTCATTGTATTTAATCCATGCCTTATGCCAGGATAGGTGCTGTCAGCACAATTACACGGAACAGATATGATGTATTTGCTCACATGTTCCCTAAGCAACAACTGTTGCAGTCTGGGTTTTAAACACAGCTGTGTAAGTTCTCGTGAGAGGATGGCAAACACAATGAAGAACTCTCTAGAACCCTTTGCCTTAGACACCAACATTGTTTTGCTCTCTCTAGGCGGCGGGAGTCCAGGCACCTCCACCTTTTCATGCCGGCTGTGATGGGATTTGTCGCCACTACAACGTCCATCGTGTATTATCATAATATCGAAACATCAAATTTCCCTAAGTTACTTTTAGGTAAATATTTGCACAGGTTTTCTGAACGCCCTCTCCAAAAGAGCCATTTGGTTTCCTCCCCGCGTGACAGATAAATAAATAGTGAGGGGAGCCGAGTGTGGAAAGCACGAAAACATTTAATTCACCCACAGTCTCCCAGTAAATGTGAGGTCGGGGATGCGTCAAGGCATCCTAAGCTGTGGCAATCCCATTTCTCCTCCAACAAATGCCCTCGTGATGTGTCACTGTTGGGGAGGGACCTTGGGGACATCAAGAATTGTTCTCTAACAATCAGAGCTTAGCACTAGTGGCCCCATGACCATATCATCTTATACAGCTCCCTTTGCCTTGGCGTCTTGAGACATCTTCCGAAGGCCTTTCCCGCCCTCTGTTGATACCACGGGATGCCATTCTGCTCGGGGCCTGTTGGGGACCTAGAAGTCTCCTTGCAGCAGAGAGCATTGTAGCACATTGAAAAGGGAGCCGCCCGGAGGACCAGCTCCCCAGTCTCAGTCCCCCTTCCCTGCACTGGGGTTGCAGTTACTCAGTCAGCCTCTCTGGCTCTACTGACCTCTAGAAATTGAAAATTAAATGCCCTTAACTTCATTTTTGCCTTATGCTGGAACTCTTCCCAGTCGGTTGTATTCAGAACATTGGCTCATGCTTCTATTTCTTACATAAATTGTCATGAAGACACAGCTGAAATGGAAACATAGGTCATTGACCTCTGAACTTCAGGGTCCTGTGAACCTGTTAAAATTATGACTACAACCAGGTTTTGTATGAATGGCAGCTTAGAACTACCCAAGGCCCACAGATTTCATGTGATGTCGTTGACTACCCACGAGGAGATTATTAGAAGAAATAAAACACATTCTAGTGCTTTATTGTCAAGAATATTGACATTCAAGACGGTTGCACAAAAAATACTGGTCACTTAATTCTGTGTTGCCTTACACATGGCTGGGGAAAGGCCTTCAGATTAACACAAAAGGTTTGTCAAAACCTGAAGTATCACAAAGGCTTTCTAGTAAAATAGTGGCCAGATGTAACCACAGGAAAATGGACATGTTAAAGTATATGAAAGTTCTAATTGGCAACCAAAAAGAAAGGTTTGAAAGCATATAATTTTTACAGGATCACAATGAAAAGCAAATGCATAATTTAGCAATATATCTAGGGACTTGAAGCCAAACTCAGAGCACAATTATTATGTAGGTAGGAGACAAGAGTGTTACTTACTGTCTAAAACGAGAGACTGATACAATTAAATGACAGGCTACTTTTTCACCATAAAGAAAAATGCTCATTTTAAAGCTATGAACTTGTAAGTTTGTCCCAATTACAAATTTATGATGAAAATTCCCAAACCTGCAGAAAAATCGAAAGAAGAGAATTATACAAATACTCATTAATCTACTACTTAGAATTCTTCAATTTAGGTTATATTCTGTTTGTTTTAGTACAGATCTGTATTTTCCTATTCTTTACACACACACACACACACACACACACACACACACACACACACACACACAGAGAGAGAGAGAGAGAGAGAGAGAAAGTCTCTAGAGTTAGTCTTTGTCTACAGTTCTTGTGAACTGAAATTTGCACACTTGATGTCAAGAGGCCTTGAATTAGATGTGTGGACACCATCCCCCACCACAGCATCACCCTCGGCCATGCACGGTCTCTCTTAGACAACCCTTACTTCACTTCCGTCTGCACAGAGAGAAAATAAAATCTATTCTGCTTTCCTCCACCATGCGGAGATTGGCTTGCTCTCCAGTTTCATACAGAGTGAATCAAATAGTCTCAACTCTTGTGATGTAGGCAGCTTTCTCTCGGCGTGATTCTGTGAGGCTCATTCACAGTGTAGTTTGATCAGTGTTTTGTTCTTAGGATCAGCTCTTGGATCATTCGCCTCTGTACAAACATGTGCGTTCCCTGTATTATCGATGCATACCAGACTCTGTCTAGAGCTGGGCTATTGTAAAAGTAAAGGGTTATTGTGAATGGTTTTGTGAATACATGAGTTTATTTCTTTAGGCTAAAAAGCTCAGAGAGGGATTTTTGGGCCAGAGGGCAGGCAGAAGTATATGTAAGTTATATGTCTGTATCAGCAAGAAACCAGCAGATGTTCCCCCAAAGTAGCTGAATCATTTTATATTTTTACTAACAGTACGTGACATCTTCAGTTCTTTGTGGACACAGCCTTAGTGAGCTTGGTCCACCTCATGTGGCAGTACCAGTGGGTATACACCAGTATCTTAGTGTGTACACCAGTATCTCAGTGTGTACACCAGTGTCTTAGCATGTACACGGGTATCTTAGCATGTACACCAGTGTCTCACTGTGTATAGCAGAATGTCTTAGCATGCACACCAGCATCTTAATGTGTACACCAATATCTTAGCATGTACACCACTGTCTTAGTGTGTACACCAGTATCTCAGTGTGTACACCAGTGTCTTAGCATGTACACGGGTATCTTAGCATGTACACCAGTGTCTTAGTGTGTACACCAGTATCTCAGTGTGTACACCAGTGTCTTAGCATGTACACGGGTATCTTAGCATGTACACCAGTATCTCAGTGTGTACACCAGTGTCTTAGCATGTACACGGGTATCTTAGCATGTACACCAGTGTCTTACTGTGTATGCCAGTATCTTAGCATGTATACCAGTATCTTACTGTGTACACCAGTATCTGAGCGTGTACACCAGTATCTTAGAATATATACCAGTATCTTACTTAGCATGTACACCAGTGTCTCACTGTGTATAGCAGAATGTCTTAGCATGCGCACCAGCATCTTAATGTGTACACCAGTATCTTAGCATGTACATCAGTGTCTTACTGTGTACAGCAGTATCTTAGCATGTACACTAGTATGTCTTAGCATGTACACCAGTATCTTAGCATGTACACCAGTATGTCTTAGCATGTACATCAGTATCTTACTGTGTACACCAGTATCTTATTTCCATGGCTTTAATGTTCATCTTTCTTGGATCCTGGTGCACAGTGACATTTGATGGATTGTTGTGGCTGCTATCTTTGTAAGGTGTAGAGTTGTTATCTTTTTAAAGTGTCTGTTGATATGTTTTGTCCTATTTTCAATAAGTTGCATTTCGTCTTTGAGTTGTAGAGGTACTCTTTATGTAGTAAATACTATGACATCATCAAAATACTTTCCTCCTGGTGCATTTAAACTTATATCTTTAACCGGGTCTCCCGTTAAGCAAAAACATTTAATTGAGATGTGATGTAGTCTGTCTAATGTTTTTGTGTTGTTACTGCTGTGTCTTAAACCTTTACTATCTCATGCTTTATCTGATAAGTTTATAGTTTCAGCTTTTGTTTTTAGAACCACGATCAATTTAAAATCAAGTGTGTGTAAGTTGCTACGAGAAGGCAAAGTTGTTTTTGTTTGTTTGTTTGTTTTGTTTTGTTTTCACACACACAGCCATTGATTCCAAGCAATTTCCTCTGGCCTACATTTTCAGATAGGGCATCATAAAGTTGTCCCTGGTCATCATGCTCACAGATGTAGACTAGAGACATAGCTGCCTCCATTTCCAGCCCTGGCTCTCTTCTTCTCCCTTTGTCTAACGTGACTAAGGAATGACTAGTCGGCTGTGATTCCCTCAATGACCCAGCCTTGTTGGCGTTCTTGAGTACTCATTTCCTCCATCATTCATTTCCTGCTACATCCTTTCCCACGCATAGTCCGCGGTCTTCCCTCTTTGGTTTTTGTCCTTTGTCCCTCCTTCCCAGAACTTTTAAGATAGAAACATTGACTTGCGACCTCTCCAAACTGAGTATCTAAAATGATAATCTTATTCTAAGTTTACTTTTTCTTAATTTTTATGCAAAGTAGAGTTTCTGTTATAGCTCACTTAGAATATTTCCTAGTGTGTATAGGAAGTATTCTTTTACGTGGATTATTAGGTATGCTTGGTTAAATTTCTGAGCATTTGGAGACACCTTGATAGCTTACCGAACAGAAACACTGGACAGTGACTGCATTGTCCCTGTGGTCTGTGTTCCTAGTCTGTGACATATTCTCCTGAGGTCAAGGAGGATGCAGCAAAGGATGGTGAGGGCGAATGTTCAAAGTCAGTTGGTCCGTTGCTAACACTGCAGTCCCTGTCATCACTCGGCTTGCTGCTTGTTGAGAGAATCCAGATGACACGTGCTAGGACTTAACAGCATGAGAAAGCTGTGAGATGACAGGTGTGTGGGCTGTTTCGAGTTGTTAGGTTTCTGTCACCCATTAAGTGGCAACGCAGAGGCTAAAGGCATTGTTCTTGACTTTTAAAACTGAAACACTTTTGTTTCCTTCCTCTTTCATGTTTGTATTGTGTACATATGTGTATGCATGTTCACATGTGCAGGGACACATGAGTGTACAGGTGTAGATGCATACATGTGCCCATACGTGTGGTTGCCTCAGGTGGGTGCTACAGGTCATCCTCATTGCTCTTCCTCATTATTCGCTGAGATGGGGTCTTTCATATGAACCAAGAGTTCACCAATACAGCTGCTTCGGAGAGCCAGCTTGCTCCACAACAACCCTGCCTCTGCCTCCTGTGTGCTGGAATTACAGGCGGATCATTGAGACCACTCAGCACTCACGTGGGTCTGGGGATCAGAACCCCAGTCCTCACACTGGCAGCTTGTGCAGTAATTGCTTTGACTGCTGAGTTATATCTCAGTCCTATTTTAATTTTACTATGCCTCATTTCTTAATTACCAGCTCAATGGTCAGTCGATGTGAGCATATAGTCTGAAGGTGGTGAGTGGGTTTTATAATGCTAAATGCTGAATAATTTCATGACCATCAAATAATATGAGATGCTTGATAGGGTCTAGATCTTCAAATTTTTCACTGGACCATTCATAATTTGATTGTTGAAAAATGAACCCTTTAAAGACTGGCTATGATGTTTTACACCTTTAATCCCAGCATTTGGGAGGCAAAGGTAGGCAGATCTCTGTGGTCTACAATGCAAGTTTCAGGACAGCCATGGTTGTCACATAGAGAGACTCTGTTTTGAAAAAAAAGTTTTTATCATTATTAGGGTGTTAGAAACATTTTTCCTTTCAGCTAATATTCCATCTTGAAGCCTACATATCTCGAATTTAGCATTGCTTCTCCAGAATCTTAAGCTTCCTGGTTTCATGTTACATCTTTTTCTGCCACTTACTTTCAGCCTGTTTCCAGTCCTGAAAGTGGATCTCTTTAGACAGCGCATTCTTTTGGTCTTTTAATTTCCCCTAGACATATTCTTATTTGTATATCTTAAGCTTAAAATTCCCCGATGCATGTTGAGTTCAGCTCCGTTTCAGGGTAGGAATGGATGAGCACTCTGAAGCGCTCTGGCTCTGCTAAGTACTACCCACACTGGTGTGTTTTAGATTCGTTTTTATCCTGTATTTACTTGTAATGACCCAAGTACAGAGTGGACTACGTTTGTGTCCACAGACGTGTAGGTAGCTCTTTGCTTGTAGCTCACATTCATGACACACTGTCTGTGTCCGGGGGTTCTGAATCTCCTTCAGCTAGTCAAGGACGACACTGCTCTCCAGGGCCATTGCTCTCTCTGAGTCCTGAAGATGTTTGTGTGGTTTCAAACTACTTGTTTGAGAAGAATCTTTTACTCCTTCAAGGTTAACTGTATAGCAGAAGCTCTACTCCATAGCTGTATAAATCCCACGATGATTCCATGCAAACAACGATCCACATATACCGAGATCTACAATGTACCCACCTAACCGATACATTACACTAACACCAACTTGTTAATTCTTCATGTAACTGAAGGCCTTAAGAAACAAGATCTCACACAAACCACTCCAGAGACCCACAGAATCATAATAACTCTGAGAAAAGAGACTATGCTTAGGTCTCCTTATAATTCCCCACCTATCACACATAATCAGAGCAGAAGCAACCAACTATTTCTAACATAGTTTTGTACCTTTATGGATCAGAAGAACTAATGTGATCGAAGTGTTGACATGTTCCAAAGCAATTTATAGATTTAATGAACACCCCCCCACACACACACACACACACACACACACACACACACACACTACCAAAACCTAATGCCATTCCCCTCATATCTGACTGAAAGCGAAGTATGGGGCATCACAGGACCTCAAAAGGCGCCAAGCTCTAAAAATCAAAGCAACATGGCATTTGTTATCAACACTGGCAGACCTGGAAGAGGAATCAAGGTCAGAAGTAATGCTGTCACTTACAGCTAGAGGACTGCACAAAGGCACAAAAACATACATGGGAAGGAAGTCAGTCTCTTCAGCAACTGGAGCCGTGGAAAACTGGATATCCGCATGAGGATGACTGAAACTTGACCCCCATTTCTCATCCTGTGTCATACTTTCGATTTAAAACCCACGACACACACTTAAAAACACATTTTTTTTTCTTACTGATGAAATTATTTGCAAATGAAATACTTAAAATGTGTTTGCTTGTGTTTATGTTGAAACGCTAGTGACGCTTCACCCCCCCCCCGCTTCTTTCCACAGCTTTATTCCTGTACTGGGTAATGGCCTTTATCACAAAGACGATAAAGTTGGTCAAATACTTGCAGTTGGGGTGGGGAACATCAAATCTTCGCTTCTGCATCACAGCTGTGATGGTAATCCTGAATGGGTTGCTGATGGCAGTGGAGGTCAACGTCATCCGGGTCAGAGTGAGTACCAGTTGCCTTTGTGTAATGACTGCCACTCACGACCTCAGCATCAGAGATTACAGCCAGTCGGGAATAAGAAGTGTTTAGTGAGAGGGTTACAAAAGGATGTGTGATCTGTGTGTGTAAATGTAAAGTTAACATAGCCACTGAATTACAGGACATTTGTCTTAGTTACTTTACTATTGCTCTGATAAAACACCGTGACCAAGACAACTTAAAGGAGAAAAGCTTCACTAGGGATAACCACAGTTTTCATGGGTTAGAGTCCATGCCAGCATGGCCAGCATGAGGCAGGCAGGCAGGCAGGCACTGGAACAGTAGGTGAGAGCTAACCCCCTGGTCCACAAGTATGAAACAGATGACAGAGATAGAAATAGACATAGACATAAAGATAGATAGGTAGATAGATAGATAGGTAGGTAGTTAGGTAATAAATAGATAGATACATAGATAGATAGATAGATAGATAGATAGATAGATAGATAGATAGATAGATAGGTAATTAGGTATAGATAGATACATAGATAGATAGATAGATAGATAGATAGATAGATAGATAGATAGACAGACATGGAATAGCACCAGTATTTTGAAATCTCAAACCCCACCCTCAGTGATACACCACCTCTAACAAGGCCACATCTTCTAATCCTTCTCAAGTAGTTCCACCATATGACTCTATGAGCTTGTGTGTGTGTGTGTGTGTGTGTGTGTGTGTGTTGTGGTGGGTCATTCTCACTGAAACACCACACTATTGATGTCTTAGAATCTGTGTGATCCTAGAGTCTATGATTTTACAGGCAGTACTAGATTTCTTTATCCATGATTGGCCAAAGGCATGTCTAGGTTTATCAAAATATGAATCTTGAAGTTGATCATTGTAGAGAAGGCAATATTATCTGCTCTTCTCATTTCCCTGATAAGGTGTCTACAGTGGTAACTAGGTACATGTCCAAAACACAGTAGTCAGGACAGCACACAAAGCCTATACTTTAAATTATTTTTCACTTTCTGCTGTTAATGTTGTCAGTTACATTGTGTGAGACACTGTTAGAGCTAGCAGGTTTTTCAATATTCAATTTCTTTCAGATAACTTTGTGAGTAGAAACATATACACTACAAAGAAAGTGGACAGTAGGCAGTTAACATCAGCCAAACCACGCGACTCGACAATGGAATCTCAATTGATATGATATAGCAACCTCCATTGATTTAACCCTATCATAGGATAATGACGGGATCTTTTAAAGGGCTAATTAAGTTTTCAGGTTTGTGTCAAAGTGGTTTCTATGTGGAATTCTGGCAGTCAGCTGGCTGTGTAAGGAAAACATTGCAAAGGATATTCCAGAATGCAATGGAAAGAACTGTACATTAAAACGCAAATTTTGGCTGCCCTGAGCAAAAGTTTAGGGAAGGTTGTGGCTTTGTTTTCAGTCTGTGGAGAGAGAAGTAGGAGGCTGATGGCCACACTGTGGAATTCTTCCTACCGCAGAGATACGTTTTCTTCATGAAACCTCAGAAAGTGAAGCCTCCAGAGGACCTCCAGGACTTAGGCGTGAGGTTCCTCCAGCCGTTTGTGAATTTACTGTCCAAAGCTACATACTGGTGGATGAACACACTGATAATGTCTGCTCACAGGAAGCCTATTGATCTGAAGGCCATTGGAAAGTTGCCGATAGCAATGAGGGCAGTGACAAATTATGTCTGCCTGAAGGATGCCTATGAAGAGCAAAAGGTAACAGCGCTTGTCTTCCACATCCATAACCGAGAGAGAGAGAGAGAGAGAGAGAGAGAGAGAGAGAGAGGGAGAGAGGAGGGGGAAAGAAGAGAGGGAGGGAGGGAGGGAGGGAGGGGGGAGGGAGGGAGGGAGGGAGGAGGGAAGGAGGGGGGGGAGGAGGGGGAGGAGGGAGGGAGGGAAGGAGGAAGGAGGGAAGGAGGGAGGGAGGGAGGGAGGAGGAGGGAGGGAGGGAAGGAGGGAAGGAGGGAGGGAGGGAGTGAGAGAAGGAGAGAAAAAGATTGTTAAATATGGAAGTACAAAGCTCAAATAATATCTATACCTAGTCTCTCATCATCTTGTTTCTCATATGATTTTCTTTGGCCACATTCGTGAGTGGTACATATTTTCCAAGCCGAAGGGAACTAGACATGCATTTGTCCTTAAGAATCCCATGTCATCTTGACAGCTAAAACTAACGCAGAGATGTGGATGAACTAGCTTATACACTATGTTGTCTGTTTCATTGCGTTGGGTCCAGTAGCTATCATTTGCATAAAATGCAAGGATCGTTGCACTGAAATTTCCACAATTATTTTTCCCATTGTCAGCTCTGCTCCAAAGTCTTGCTTGGGTCTCTTGTTTGTTTCAGAAAAAGGTTGCAGACCATCCGAATCGGACGCCTTCCATATGGCTGGCCATGTACAGAGCTTTTGGGAGGCCAATCTTGCTGAGCAGCACATTCCGATACTTGGCTGACTTGCTGGGGTTTGCTGGTCCTCTCTGCATTTCTGGAATAGTCCAGCGTGTAAATGAAACCAAGAATGGAATAAATAACACTACAGGAGTAAGTTCACGTTTTTTTAAAAATCATTATTTAGTTCGTGTTTGCATTTGTGACTTTGTATTGCTGCAACGACACCGTGACCAAGGAAACTCATAGAAGAAAGAGTTTATTGGATACCTGCTCTCTGCGACACACTTCCTCCAACAAGGCCACACCTCCTAATCCTTCCTGAGCAGTTCCACAAATTGGGGTCAAGTATTCAATGGTGTGAGCCTATGGGGGGGCATTCTTATTCAAATCGCTACAGAGTATATGTGTGTGGACTTGTGAATGGCATAGCTACAATGTGGAGATCGAGGACAACTTGTGTGAGCACAGTAGGGTCTCTCCTTCCACCATGTGGACTCTGGGGGTTGGTCGCAGGTCATCAGGCTTGGTGACAAGTACCTTTATTCTCTGAGCCATCTTGCCTTCTTTTGAAAGGAAACACATGGTTGGATGGTTACATTGTAATTGTCACTTTTTATTAATGCAGTAGTATGAGAAATTCAAGCAGACTTATTTACAGAGAAATTGAATGGTTTTAAGTAAAACCAATAGTTTCTTTTTAGAGAAAATTATTATCTATATAATTATGTACACATTATATATATATTCATATATATGCATGTATCTAGCAATCAAAACTATTCATAAGATTTGGAGCCTATAAACACTTCATAACCACCCTTCATGTGTAAGGAAATTTATTCAGAAATTTTACATTGATTATTTTACTTGTTTTTTAATAGTAATCTTTAAATAGGGTGTGAGGGTATTAAGTCATTGTTTCAAAGCTCTATGGCAATAATATGAGAAATGTGGTTTTAATGTTATATATTCTTCTTTTCTGTTTTAGTGTGTGTGTGTGTGTGTGTGGTATGTGTGTAGTGTGTGTGTGTGTAGTGTGTGTAGTGTGTGTGTTAGTGTGTAGTGTGTGTGTGTGTAGTATGTGTGTAGTGTGTGTGTGTGTAGTGTGTGGTGTGTAGTGTGTGTGTGTGTTTTTTTGTGTATGTGTGTAGTGTGTGTGTGCGTGTGTGTGGTATGTGTGTAGTGTGTGTGTATGTGGTGTGTGTAGTGTGTGTGTGTGTGTGTAGTGTGCAGTGTGTGTGTGTGTATGTGTGTAGTGTTTGTGGTATGTGTGGTATGTGTGTGTGTGTGTGTAGTGTATGTGTGTGGTGTGTGTGGTGTGTAGTGTGTGTGTGTGTGTAGTGTGTAGTGTGTGTAGTGTGTGTGTGTAGTGTGTAGTGTGTAGTGTGTAGTGTGTGTGTATAGTGTGTGGTGTGTAGTGTGTGTGTATGTGTGTGTGTGGTATGTGCGTAGTGTGTGTGTGTGAGTGTGTGTGTTTGTGTGTAGTGTGTGTGGTATGTGTGTAGTGTGTGTGTGTGGTGTGTGTAGTGTGTGTGTAGTGGGTGGTGTGTGAGTGTGGTGTGTGTAGTATGTGTGTGTAGTGTGTAGTGTGTGTGTGTGTGTGTGTGTGTGTTGTGTGTGTAGTGTGTAGTGTGTGTGTGTTTGTGTGTGTGTATGTGTGTGTAGTGTGTAGTGTGTGTGTGTGTGTATGCTTGATATTCAAACATAAGGAACCAGGTTTTCATCTTCAGCGCCTATGTAGAAAGAGCCAGGCATAACAGTCCATACCTGGACCGCAGGGCTAGGAGAATGGAGATGGGTTAGGACTGGAGGTTCAGATGCTAAAGACAGATAAGGAAGGTGATAGAAATATAGTCTTACTAGATTGAAAAAATACACTTTATTGAAATGCCTTCACAAACAACAGTACCATGAATCTAGATTGGTTCACTCAAAACACACATTTGCTTGCCTAGTACCAAACTTTATC
This sequence comes from Cricetiscus sungorus, assembly GCA_030556225.1. Classification (NCBI taxonomy): domain Eukaryota; kingdom Metazoa; phylum Chordata; class Mammalia; order Rodentia; family Cricetidae; genus Cricetiscus; species Cricetiscus sungorus. The sequence goes on along the minus strand of JANBXA010000735.1, from coordinate 47,354,135 downwards.
CATCTCAGTAAACTTTACTACAGTTAAAATGACCTTTCTGAGGCCCTAAAATTTTGCTTAGGGTTATACACTTCTGTAGCTTGTATGTTTTCCGCCAGCCGGCCCGCCGCCGGTCTGGCTGGCCCCAAATAACATGCTGAGACTCTATTTAATACAATCCTGTTGGCCAGTTACCATTATTGTTTATGGGCTAGCTCTGTTGTCATTATTAACCCATTTCTACTTATCTAAGTATTTCCACATGGCTCATCTCACCCAAGAGCGGAGGCCGCATCAGATCTCTTTCAGCTCTCCATGCTGACTCCTCCCAACTACTTCCTCTTTCCTCCTCCTGGTCTCCTAGCCCCGCCTATCTAGTTTCCTATTGGCCACAGTGCTTTATTAATTAACCAGTATGAGAAACATATTTACAGAATGACATCTCCCGTCACACTTCACCACCAATTACAATTTTATTCACCTATTCACCACAAAAAAGTAGTAGAAGATGATGATTATGAAGGAGATGAAACTAAAAAGAAAAAGGAAAACAAAACAACAAAACCTGTTTTTTTCACGACACTCGATCTCAGATATTAAAGGATGAAAAATGTCTTTGACATTGCCATGAACTCCACTGACTGCCAGATGTGACACAGCTGAACCAATGCTTTTTGTTTGTTTTGTTTTTTATCCCTATGATGGACTCAGTCATTTTCCTACTAAGACGAGGAATTTTCACAAGTCATTTCTTCTTCCTGGGAGTTACACATAGATGAAATAAACGACACGTTTTAAAGTTTGTTTCACTAGCACGAGTTAGGGTACATGGAAACCGGAAGCAGTTAACCGTGTGCAAAGATTTTAAAGACCATGGGCAAGGGTAGCTCAGTCGGTGACGTTCTTGATTGACAAGCGGAAAAGGCAGGGATTATGACGGTCGTCTCTGCGCGGAGACAGCAAGGCTGTCTAGCTGAAATGTGAGCTCCCGACCAATGAGAGACCCTGTCTCAATGAGAGACCCTGTAGATGTTTGCATTGTAAGAACATTGAGTTTTAAATTATCCTTTAATAAATACAAACTTTGCACCTGGTGGATGGAGAGGCTGGCTTTAATTCATTTTCTTTTTTCTTTTGGGATAAGACTTCAGATTCACTCTCGTCGAAGGAATTTCTGGAAAACTCCTATGTGCTGGCAGTTCTGCTCTTCCTGGCCCTTATCCTGCAAAGGACGTTTCTGCAGGCTTCCTACTATGTCACCATAGAGACTGGCATCAACCTCCGCGGGGCTCTGCTGGTATGTAGAACATGGGACCTTTTTGTAAACGCCGTGCACCGTGTGTTGATAAGAACACTACCCACTAGGGAGTTCTCCCGCCCACTTTGTTTCCACTTTAATAGTGTGACAATAAGTTTCTAGGATCTACTTTCAAAAAAGCTTAGCTGTCATATAAAATAATGGACTTTGTTGTAGCATTTTTTATATGTACAGTTTATGTTCTTTCTGTCCTCTCTCTCTCTCTCTCTCTCTCTCTCTCTCTCTCTCTCTCTCTCTCTCTCTCTCTCTCTCTCTCTCTCTCTCTCTCTCTCTCTCTCTCTGGTCCCTTTCATCCCCTGAAAATATAATAGTCCCTCCTGTTTATGAGTCATATATATTCAATTACCCTCCCATCACTTTGGACCTTCTCTCCCTTCCCACAGCCCCTCTTGGCTTCCAGCTCTGCAGCTTCTACTTAATGAAAAAAACACTGACTTAATATGGGGCAGGGAGCTTTCAAATTAACACATCAAGGAAGACATCTCAAAAATCCTGCATTCACCGTTCCTGTTTCTGTTTATGCTTGAGCATAGTGTTTAAAGTTGGGTGTAGGCTTTAGTTATAATCCTAGGAAACACAAGTTTATATTTAAAAACATGGTTAGCTTAGGGAGGCAGAGAGGCTTGTAAATTTTCAAACACTTAAAATAATTGTGTTTTTCAATGGAAGTTAATAGTGTTGGATTTTAAGTTTGGAGCTTGACGTGCATCTTTCCCCCTTCTCTCCTCATAGGCTATGATATACAATAAAATCCTTCGGCTCTCTACTTCTAACCTATCCATGGGCGAGATGACCCTGGGACAGATCAACAACTTGGTTGCCATAGAAACCAATCAGCTCATGTGGTTCTTGTTCCTGTGTCCCAATCTGTGGGCCATGCCTGTCCAGGTAGCTCTCTGTGCTTAAGATGCTCACCGGAAGGGGAAACACAACAAGCAGGGCTGAGAATGGGAGGCTCAGGGAAGGGTTTGCTGTTCCAATGTCCCGTGCCCCTGCCCCCCCTTCTTTTTGTAGACAAGGGATATGAGGAATTTTAGAAGTTTAGGAAGTCAGATGTGGGATTACATTGCTTAAATTCTAACACGTGGCACCCCCTGTATGTATGACTGTTGAGCTCTTCCATGTATTACTTTCTTTAACCGTACCCTGGGAATAGTACACATATCTTCCGGACATAGCTGTGGAAGCTTTCAAGTTTAAATAAGCCACTGGGCCCAAAGCATCTGGAAACAGGGTCTTGCATTAGTATCCACTGGTTACTGGTGTTACTGTCAAATCCACAGCTGGGTTTGGACTCTGGTTCTGACAGACACCCACAGAAATTCCAATCTATAGTGATCATATCAAATCATCCCGTGGCTTCAACTGGGTGGCTGAAACATGCCAGTGCTATTTAGCTATATGTTATATAAAGTAGCATTTAAAATGAGAGGGTTTTTTGTTGTTGCTGTTGTTTTTGTTTTGAGATAAGGTTTCTCTGTAGCTTTGGAGCCTGTCCTGGAACTTGCTCTGTGGACCAGGCTGGCCTCAAACTCACAGAGATCCACCTGCCTCTGCCCCATTAGTGCTGGGATTAAAGGTGTGCGCCACCACTGCCTGCCATAAATGATGTCTATTTTTAACATGTGGGTTTTTTGTCCCACTGGATAAAAATGGCTAAAGAAACACTTTGTTTTTTTTTTTTTTCTGGGTTGCTAGGTTGAGTATTTTTCATATCTCAAAATTTCCAACTTTAAATTGAAACTTACACTGTATATACCACATTTATTAAAAGTGTGGAGGGGCACGCCTTTAATCCCAGCACTCAGCAAGCAGAGGCAGGCAGATCTCTTGTGAGTTTGAGGTCAGCCTGGTCTACAAAGCTACACAGAGAAACTGTCAGGAAAAAAAAAACTACATAAGATAATAAAAATGCAAGTTCTTACATGTGTTATATGTTTGTTTTTAGTGGAGATTCAAATTCATAAAATACAAGTGTTTGAGCATAATGCACAGCAAGCCTGAGGCCAGCCTTGACTAGTTTAGCCAGCCTTGGCTATGTGGCAAGTTGGAAGCCTCTCTCAGAAACAAAATAAATAATAGTAATAAATAATAATAGGGATCATAAGAGAAAAGTGAGAGTGATAAAGCAGCCCGAGAGTCTTTACAATTGGTTGGTTTTGTTTGTTTGTTTACATTTGCTTGTTTGGTTAGGCTTTGACTATGTGACATAACTGGTCATGAACCCACAGCAACCTTCCTGCCTAAGGTCCCCAAGTGCCGGGGCTACAGGCTTCTTTCTCCGCGCCCAGTTTTCCTCACAGGTTTGGGTGGCCCTAGCTTTCTTGTCTTAAGTGGCTTTTGGAGTCCCCAAGTGGGGAACTGTTGCCCCCAGCAGCCCTCCTATGCTCATGTGGAAAGCTGCTGATGCTTCCTTCCATTTCCCCGACTTGGAAAACCTACTACAATCCAAGAGGACCTAGAGTGTCGACTTTATGTCGGGTGACAGCTTTTTCAACCCTTGAAAGTCTTTTCAAGTTAAGACCTGCGCTACCAGGCTGGAAACACCAGCAGGCCTCTCTGACATCAGTTGTGCAGACACACACACACACACACACACACACACACACACACACACACACACACACTATATATTTAGTAACATATATCCCTAGCACTTGGCTGCACAAAGAAATCTTAGCAAAACCCAGCGGTCACCATTGAGTTGACCCCCGAATAAACTCAGCCCGATATTACGAACCTCCATTTTCGGTAACGGCATCCCCCTCACCCCCCCCCCCCCGCTTGCAGCTCCCACAGCCCGTTCACTATCCTGTCGCTGTGCTCCCTCCCAGATCATAATGGGGGTGATCCTGCTCTACAACTTGCTCGGATCAAGCGCGCTGGTTGGCGCTGCTGTCATTGTGCTCCTTGCGCCAATCCAGTATTTCATCGCCACGAAGCTAGCGGAGGCGCAGAAGAGCACTCTGGTGAGTCGCGTCCCTGGGGACCTGGGGACGTTCAGCGCTGCTTGGGTTTTGTATTTTTATAGTAGAAGTCAATGCATTTCAATCTGTATAATTTCCAAATCCCCCTCCCCTCCTTCTTCCTCTCCTCCCCTCCCCTTCCCTCCCTCCCCCTTCCTTCCTTCTCCTCCCCACCACCCCACCACACACACAGTCCTGCTACATGCAACCCTGGCTGTCCTGAACTTTGCAATACAGGCCAGGCTTGCCTGAATTGAGCTAGTTCTGCCTGTTTCTGTCTCCTGCGTGCTGGGGTTAAAGTGTTACCATTCCTGGCAGGGACACATGTATTCTTATTACGGCAAAATTATTTCAAATTGGTGTCTGTTCGTTCTACGTAGCAAATTTCACTCAAGTATTCAGTACATGTTGAATTTATTCTATCTGTACCATAACCCCTCTTTCCATCCCATTAAGCCCATTTGTTTCTCTAGACAGTTTCCACATACACTTTCATGCCATACACACATGGACGAAGTTATGTATGTATCTGCGTAAAACGCAGGACTCGTAGATGAGCGAAAACACAATCTTTGTCATTTTGAGCCCGATTTAATTTACTTATTATTATGATGATCTCTAGTGGCACCTGTGTCTTGCAACTAGCATACTTTTGTTCTTCTTCATGGTACACACACTTTCTTTAGCCATCCCCCTGCTGGTGCACACCTCTCTTGGTTCCAAAACTCAAATTTATGCCTGGCGCTGTATGGACACTAATGTGCAAGCGTCTCTGTGGGGTGCTCACTTGGAGCCATTGCTGCGATGAGTATACAGGGTGCTTTGCTGGGCCATGTGGTAGACACAGCTTCAGTGTTTTTGAAGAATTTCCACACCGATCTCGGCAGTGGCTGGGCAGGAACAACTTAAAAGGTAGAATGAAAGCTTGAGACTTGACGGTCTTAGTCTCACACTACGATGGCCACAAGTGGCAAGCTTTGGACCTTTTGTTTTCCCTTTGAGACAGGGTCTCACTCTGGAGGTCTGGCTGTCCTGGAATCCGCTAAGTAGATCATCAGGCTGTCTTTGAACTCACAAAGATCTGCCTGCCGCTGCCTCTCTCATGCTGCAGTTGGAGGTGTCCGCCACCACATCTGGCTAGATCTTATTTTTTTAAAGTGTCAAAAATTACTCTTAAGCATACTTTGAGGCCACTGGGTTTCAGTTATGACAAGGAAGAAATGAACCAAGCATCCGAGGTTAAATTCCTCCAATGGTGGCCTGTTGGTGACAGTGAATCCTATTGAGTGTATTGGTGGTCATGTTGGCAAGGAAGGGACAGTCCAGTTGACATTTTCAGGCTTCTGTTTACCAAGAAATCATTTCATTTGAGTAAGCATCGGCTTCTTTCAAAGAGCCATTTGCAAATAGGAGAACTGTTGACAGTGTGTTTAGAAATAAAGTTTGATTAACTGTGAGGAGGTTGGGTGTGAATCGGGTGTCACATGGAGGGGTTGCTGTCACCCTTAGGCTGGGTGTGAATCAGGTGTCACATGGGGGGTGCTGTCACCCTTAGGCTGGGTGTGAATCTGGTGTCACATGGAGGGGTGCTGTCACTCTTAGGCTGGGTGTGAATCAGGTGTCACATGGAGGGGTTGCTGTCACCCTTAGGCTGGGTGTGAATCAGGTGTCACATGGGGGGTGCTGTCACCCTTAGGCTGGGTGTGAATCAGGTGTCACATGGAGGGGTGCTGTCACCCTTAGGCTGGGTGTGAATCAGGTGTCACATGGAGGGGTTGCTGTCACCCTTAGGCTGGGTGTGAATCAGGTGTCACATGGGGGGTGCTGTCACTCTTAGGCTGGGTGTGAATCAGGTGTCACATGGAGGGGTGCTGTCACTCTTAGGCTGGGTGTGAATCAGGTGTCACATGGAGGGGTGCTGTCACCCTTAGGCTGGGTGTGAATCAGGTGTCACATGGAGGGTGCTGTCACCCTTAGGCTGGGTGTGAATCAGGTGTCACATGGAGGGGTGCTGTCACTCTTAGGCTGGGTGTGAATCTGGTGTCGCATAGGGGGGTGCTGTCACCCTCAGCATTGCTCCTTGAGCTGGTTTTCCTACTATGACGAGGAAGTTGTATGTTGTACAGGAGGCACAGAGGCTCAGGGTCTGTTTGCTTGTTTCCACTTGTTTCTGTGCTGCCAGGGAGAGGTGACTCCTCATGTCTGTGTCTTCACTGTGCTCTGAGCCACCTCCCTTTTTACGGTAGCGTTCAAGTGCAGAAAGACATTGAAAGGCAGCATAAATGGCATATGACACCCTCCAACATCGGTCTTTCATTTTGCTGCTCACAAGAAACCATTTGATAGGCATTGAAGGCCCTGACGAGACAGAAACGATGAACAAAGCACAGCCGAGTGTCTGCCTGCCTTTCCACCGCTCAGCTGACCCGTCGGGTCAGTGGGAAATCCTGCACCTTCTAGCACAGGGTTGGGTGGCATAGGCAGCCAAACAACGACCAAATGAAATCCACTACAAACACCTCTGAAATGGCTGATTCTTAGCCTTAAACAAGAGCACAGGAAAAGCACACAGACACATGTTGAAAGAAGGCTCGGGCTTAACTCCTAGACTGTGAGGAAAGGTAGGAACTCATCCCACGGTGGACCCTCTCAGACCCATCCCACGGTGGACCCTCTCAGACTCCTCACCCCACGGTGGACCCTCTCAGACCCCAAGAAGAGGCAAACCAGCCGTCTTCAGTCCACACTGGCTCTTCTGCGGTAGAGTTGAGGGGAAATGCATTCAACAGGAGACATGGCACACCCACTGCATGTTAACTTCATGCACTCAAGCTGACCTGCAGTTGTTATGCATGGAATCTGATGAACTGGCTTTTGTGTACACTAAAGAAATGGAGGCAGGTAGACAGGTGGACAGGCATTTTGGAGTTACCTCCTTGGTCACGTCTTCATTTTGCTTATTTATTTATTTTAATTTAACTTCTTTATTGACTCTTATTGGGAATCACTTCTTCATTTTAAACCTTGCTCTGACAGCATGCATGCTAAAGCTGGGATGATTCAGAGAATGTGTGCACGGCCCCTGCGTGTGGATGACACAAGCTGAAGAGGCATCCCATATTTTGTATGCATTTATGTGTGTGTGTATGTGTCTGCTTCTGTGTGTCCAAGTGTATGTGTGAGTGGCATGTGTATATATGTGAATGTATGTATATATACGCTTGTGCAGGTGCCTTTGAGATATATCTGTGTATGTTTGTGTGTGTGTGCACAAGCCTGTAACATGTCTATGTGTATGTCGGTGTACATGTGAATGTGTGTATGTGGATTTGTATGCACGCATATGTGTATATTTGCATTTACGAATATGTCACAATACTAGGGAATTATATCAGGAGAAGATGGTCCACCTGGAGGAGAGAAAGGATATGAGGCAGGGCCTGGGGATTTTCCAGTATGGGCAATGGAGAGCTGTCCGGAAGCAAGGCCTCCCGGAGGCCTGAGCATCTCTGGGTCCTGCTTTGCAGTGTAACCGGCTGCATCTAGGGCTGTGATTTCTTCCTTTGTCTTATAGGATTATTCCACCGAGAGGCTGAAAAAGACAAACGAGATCCTGAAAGGCATCAAGCTCCTTAAGCTGTACGCCTGGGAGCACATTTTCTGCAAAAGCGTGGAAGAGACGAGGATGAAGGAGCTCTCCAGCCTCAAAACCTTCGCGCTCTACACGTCACTCTCCAGTGAGTCCCCATTGTCACTCTGAGCGACCAATGTGTGCCCAGTGTTAAGCGTGGCTTATAAACAATGAAATGCACTGCCCCTCAAAGGAATCCAACATTGTCTACACACATTCACCGGCCTGCACTAGCCACACGATGCCCTCTACACTAGGGAGCGAGCACAGCTAATGTCTGGGAGACCTCAATCTGTCTCTTTGCCAGTTGCTTTTGGCTGTGATACATCACGTTCTGAAACCCCTGGTACTTTTTAAAAACTTCGTCTTATTTTTGATGATGTGTGTGGGCACGCACATTTGTGGCACACGTGTGGAGGTCAGAGGACAACTTTGTGGGGTGGGCTCCCTTCCTCCACCTTCTCACGGAGTGCCAGGGATTGAACTCAGGCTGCCAGCCTTGAGCAGCGAGCACTGAGCTGTCTCCCCGGGTAATATGAAAACGGTAATGACGTCAGGCCGTGCTCCAGCTGAAACGCCCCAGTTACAAAACGGGAACTCAATTGTTCTCTGTAAACAGGGAGCTGCTGGTTTGACTATCTTGCTAACGGCCATCTCTAAGTCCTTTAAATGCATCCACCCTTGCCTGTGGTAATCTGTTTGGAAGGGCGCTCCTGGTAGGCTTTTCTGAAGAGGAAATGAAGGGAGAGAACTTCTTCGAGTGAAGGGAGGGACTCACAACCTGACTCCTCAGCCTAAAATGGGGCCGGTTCCTGTCTCCGCCCACCTTACAGTCTTCTCCCTGCCCAGCCATATCATTTCCTGTTTCCTCCTCCCTGGCGCTGGGATTAAAGGCATGCATCTCCCAAGTACTGGGATCAAAGGTGTGTGTCACCACGGCCTGGGCTCTGTGGTTAACTACAAGCTAGCTCCACCCTCTGATCTTCAGGCAAGCTTTATTTGTTAGAGCACAAACAAAATACAACCACAAAGGATCCTAATAAACCACCCTTCTGGTTTTACTACGACTCAAACACTAATTTTTTTGTTGGTGTATGGCATAGCCCCAGCCCTTGGGCACCTAAGGCAGAAGGGTTGCCTTGAGGTTCAAGCCAGCCTGTGCTATGTAATGAATTCAGGGCCAGCCTCAGCTACACAGTGAGACCATGTCAGCAAACAAAAGCAAAAGTAAAACCAGGGCCTGGGGAGATGATGGCTCTGGAGTTAAAAGCTCTTAATGCCCGTGCTGCTCTTGCTGAGGACCTGGATTCAATTCCCAGCACTGACATGTGGTTGCTCACGACTATCTGTAACTCCAGAGGATCTGATGCCCTCTTCTGGTCTCCTCAGTCAGCTGCACACATATAATGCACATACATACACTCAGGCACACACATAGGCATAGATTTAAAATAAATCCATCAGCCTTTAAAACAAAAGGGAAAAAAAATACTGCTCTGAACCCCTCTAGGATTTTAGCCTAAAGCTCTGAGGTGCCCTTGTGTTGGTCCTGTAACTATGGTTTAAGGAAGAGTGAAGATATGAAATTATTTATTAACTGAAAAGTCTAAAAATGAAAGCTCATAACCCCTATTGGACCCTGAGCATGAAGTAAAGTCAAATTCCCATTTTTCATCTGAGTAATAACCAAATTTTCATAACTTAAACTAGTTCAGTAGACCAAATAAAATATAACCCATAAATACCCTCAAAAACACACGTTTTAAACAACCTAATATTGTGCATCATCAAAGGATGTTTTTATCTGCATTCTGTTGCTTGGAACATTTAATAATAAAATGTCGTAACTCCTTAATAAAGAAAACTACTTGGTGGCTAAAACACATGTGTGGGAGCTCGCACAACCACTGATGAGGAGAGAGCACCTGGGAATATTGGCGAGTCCAGACAGAGTGCTACTCTGCCACCCTTGTCTCCATGGAGCATTCGAGTAATAGTGGGTGATTGATTTAAGTGGGGAACATGTTTGCGCGGGTCAGTGAAATAACACATTTGATTTCTCCCCGCAGTCTTCATGAATGCAGCAATTCCCATCGCAGCTGTCCTTGCAGTAAGACACCTTTTCTTGCTTTGAATTAGAAGCCAATCAGTGTTTGTGAATGACTTCCAACAGAGAGTGTGTGGGTGGCCGTGGCTGTTACTTCCCACATCACCTACTTCTCTGTAGTCTCCATCCCAATCCTAGTCCGGGATTGCTCAGTCTGGACAGCGTGGGGGTACTTTGGTTTGGAGCATTCTTTGAGTGTAAGGGGATATCCCTACCATTAGTATAAACCGTGGTGTCCCTGGCTTCAACCCTACTAGATGTCAGTACCTTGCCCGACCATGACAATAAAATCTATTCCTAAATGGGGGTGAATGTGATTGAAACTAACAGTGATTGGAAAGTGTCCATCATCATCATGGTGGCCTGGATCTCACGCATTCTTATAACAAAATAGTTCATATTAGCAATCAGGATGTGTTGAATAACTACATCCTTTTTCTCACCATATGATGTTTACAAACGAGATTAATCTTCTCTGCACTGCAGTGTTGGAATTTTAGTACAGATGACGGTAGAGCCCTGTAAATGCTAGACCACGCTTTTTGCTTAGGAAGGCATCTGGCTGGCTGCTGGGGACTCTGAGTTCTCTGCTCCGTTCATACCTTTACACACAGTAATTTGAGAGAAGTCACTTTCCTGCTCTATAAATAAACTGCCTTGTGTGCCTCAGACGTTTACTGCTAGGATCGCGTGCAGATCACTGTCTCTACCAATGGCTAGCGTTGTTTTAGTTGTGAGTTTGGGGTAAAGTCATTATTTTTCATGGTTTCGGTGGGCACGCCAGCACAGTAGGATATGCTAGGTTAGTCAAATTGAGTGCTGGCACATGTGTCACCTTCTCCTGAGTTTTTTAAATGAATCTTTTTGTTTGTTTGTTTTTGTGCAGACGTTTGTGACTCATGCGTATGCGAGTGGAAACAACCTGAAGCCCGCAGAGGCCTTTGCGTCTCTGTCTCTCTTCCACATTCTTGTCACGCCACTCTTCCTCCTGTCCACGGTGGTCAGGTTTGCGGTCAAGGCCATCATCAGGTATGGGCTGGACTACCTGGGTTCTTTGCTTACAGACTGCATGGATAATATGCAGTTCGTTTACAAAAATACGAAAGGAACCATAAAAACGCAGTCAGTTGTAGATTTGGACTCCTTGGTTTTTTGTTAATTTTTTTTTTTACATTTTTTTACTATTTGAAACAATCTTTAAATTATTTTGATTGTATTCTTCCCTCTCCTAAGTCCTTCCAGATCCTCCCCCACCCCCAGCTTTAAGTTCTTTCTCAAAAAACAAATAAAAATCCAATATAACAATAGAACAAAATAAAAAAAATTAATAAAACCACAGCAAAAAAAAAAGCATCAAATTATATCCAAATAAACACACAGGCACACACACATGACCACACGGACACAAGCACACACATGACAAAAAAACAAAAACAAAAATCCCAACAAACAAAAATCCATCCATATGTTGGTCAGCTTCTCCTGAACATAAGGCCTATGCTGTTGTGGTTGATAGACAGTGTCAGGCTATTGGAGAAAACTGATTTTCCTTCTCCTAGCAGGAATAAGTGACAGTTCAGTTGTTAACTTTTACTCCAGTGGACAAGTTTTCATTCATTCATTCATTCATTCATTCATTCATTCTAAAAACTGTTACAAGATAATATGTAATAATATAAAACAGAAACTATCACATTGAAGTTGGGCGAGGCAAACTTGACAGAAGACCAAGAGAAGGCACAAGAGTCAGAGCCGCGCTCATCTGCACACTCACGAGTCCCATGGAAACTGGAACCCTTTATATGAACACAGAGGACACGGTGCAGATCTGGGTCCACCCTGTGTTTGCTGTTCCAGTCTCTGAGCTCAGGTGAGCTCTGCTCATGTCGAGTTACAGAGCTTTAGTCTCCTGGTACCATTCATCCCCTCTGACTCTTAGACACTTTCTGTGTCCTCTTCCCCAGGACTTCCAGACCTCTGAGGGGAAGGATTTGATGGAGATACTCCATTTGGAGATAAATGCTCCCAAGTCTCTCACTTTCTGAGTAAAGTCTGGCAATGTTGGGTCCCATTGGCTGCAGGAGGAGCCTTCCTGGCCATGCCACAGCCCATTCTTTTGAAACGGCCCAATGTATTGAACAATCGGCTTGTTACTGGACACTTAGCCTATCTTTATTTCCCCACCTCTATCTATCTACTGTGCTCAACATTACCTCCGTTTATCTTTGTGTCTTCTCTGGTGGTTGGCTTAGGTCACATCTCTATAAGTGATGGTGATAGTTTTGGTGGTGTCTTAAGAGGTCTCCATGAAGATGGCAATTATGCTTTTCATCAAAGTGATGCAGGTCAAAGCTTGCATGTACAAACTTAATATATCTATGAATGCGGCCTTCGCGTTTCCCACTGAAGCTGCACCAATCCGTAGGGGTACCAGCAGTGAGGGAAGATTTTTGAATCAAAAGAGTATGCTGCATGAATTTCAGTTTAATCTGCCCAAAAAATTAATAATCTCAGCTCATATTCTTTGAAAAGAGGAAGACCTGGTAAAGTGTTCATTTTCCCTTATAAGAGTGCTTCTAGCCAGAGTAGACTTTGTCTTGGCTATAATTTCCCATCACTGACAGCTACAAAAGAAGGTGTCATGTGATGGTGGCCATTTCCCGTTTCTTCCATTTGTACCACACACACACAACTAGGTTGACAGACACACTGTCTGTGCCCACCACCTGCTGTCCTAAACCAATCTGTAAACAATGCAGTCCTGAAGTTGCACCTTACTCTGGCTGTGCAATCTTTGTAGAACCTTAGCCTTATAGAACCTTAGCATGTGCTGTGAGGAGCCTTTGTCGTATTTGCATGTGACTCTTGAAAGAAATGTGTGGGGAGAAGCTGAGCCCTTGCAGGCAGCAACGTAGAGCATTCCAAAACAAAACATTTCCCACAAGGCACACGCATGCCTGAGCAACCTAGCATTTGGTGTCCAATGCGTTGGTTGAAGGTGACAGCTTATATTGGCTTGCCAGTGACTAAATGCCAGATAAACATCACAGTGCGGACGAGCTATCCTGAAGAGCTCAGGTCCTGATGGGGGTGGGGCTGGTACCCTAACTGAGTTTTAGTTCTCTCTGAGCCAGGCTCCCAGTGACTGTTCCGAGGCTCAGGGCTGCTTTGGATCTCTGGCTCTCTGGCCTCGGCCACCCTCGTTTCTTCTCTCATTGGTCTGGCTTTGGATGGCTTGCATACATAGGCTGTAGTTCGGTCGCAGTCAGCCTTCCAAATTAGGCAGCACTCTGGAAGGGGAGCCACTTCAAACAGTAAAATTGATAAATAGCCAGCGTCTACTATTTTGGTCCGTATTTTCATTCTCTCCACTTAACGGCCATCCCTTCTACCACGGCTGCAGTCTCAGCTAATTAGAACTTGACTTTGCACTAGCCGTTGAAATAGAAAGCAGCCTCTAATTTACAACATATCATGCCTTTGAAATAAGCAGCTTGCCAAACATTAAAAGGACTTTGAGAGTTGGTTTGAAAAATATAAAAAGGGCTCTTCCTCAAACCCAGTGTACAATCCTGCAAGTAAACCCTAGTGCCGTGGAAGGTGGGCAGGGCCCTCTGTGCGTTTCTCATAGCCCTCTCCCTTCATCCCTCCTTGGGGAAAGGCATTTGCCAGTTTGATAAAGTCCAGTGAGCTTTCGGGGCCCCGGGCCAGCTTCCCCAAGCCACACAGGCCAAACAGAATGTGTTTCTAAAAGCTCACTTCTCTAAAATGACGTCCAGGGTTGATTTGCAGGTCCTACAGAGACGGTGGGTCAACAGAAGTGGCCAGGCCCTTTTCCCACTGGGTGCTGGTTCTGGGAACCCAGACAAGCATTTTCCCAGTGTTGATTGGCCTCAGCCTTTGCTTCAGTGCCTGGGAACCCGTGACCAATCTCAAATGCCAGTTGGCCTGCAGTGAGCTGAGCCGCCTGTTTATAATCGGAGACTTTGGTCAGCTGATTTTGAAATCTCCTCTTCGGGACTCTAGAAATCTTAAGCTCTCTACTGGACCCGTCGTTAAGCGTATTCAGAAACTTGGTGGGTTGAGATGGGCTGAAGAAAACTCATGCGTTTCTGCTGTGTGTGCATGAGAAGAATCGAGAAACTTCTTCCCTGGAGGAAATGCAAGGAAGGCCGCTCAGAATTCCCTGCTCCAGGATAAACCGTACACTTTCTTTTGGAAGAGTTCATATCAATAGGCAGGCACTCTTATGATGCGTGGCGTTCACTGGGAAGAGCACGTGCACATGCTCACATGCAATATACCTGTGACTATATTTATAACAAAGTGGAACAAAGGGCCAATGTGATTGATCCATGCTGTCTTGTCACAGCCCCAAACCTCCCGCCCTGCTTGAGGGTGAGGGCGAAGTGTCACAAAACAAACTAAAGAAATGCCACTTGTTATTTAAAATATGACTCTGGTTCCGGGGGATCCAACGTCTTCTTCCGGCCTCTGCAGGATCAGGCGTGCTAGTGGTGCACAGATGTACACACAGGCAGAACACACATAACATTTAAAAGTTTATGTAAAAGAGAAGGCATGGTGGCACAAGCTTGTAATCCAAGGGGAACAGGAGTGCAGGGTTACCCTCTGCTCCATGCTGAGCTTAAGAACAACTTGGGCTCCCTGAGACTCTGTCTCAAAACCAAAAGGTATCTCTTTAAAAATGCTAAACGCTATTCTCTACTTCCTTAGGAATGATTTGTGTGTTTTGGCCTTCTGGAGTATAATATGTGGTAACCCTTATAGGTATTTGGTATGGAATGCAGTGACTATGTCCAAAGATGTTATTTGTCAGAGGAAATAATGTTGTTAAAGAAACCTCTCATTTTCGAGGGAAAGTAACAACAACAAACATTTTTCTATTGTGTGGCCCTCAGAGACGGTTCTACTTCCAAGTCTCCTGCATCACCATCTATAAAACAAATACTCATGACCAAGCATGCTTATACCTTGGCCAGGTCTCTGCATTTCAGCTGACAAAACTCTACAGTCTCTATCAAAAGCCATGCAACTACCAGCCACAAAAATCAGACGTCCTTCATCACTGTGACACTTGTCCAAGGTTTTCAAGTTGCCTCTAAGTAACCAAAGTAATATTTGAAGGGAGAGAGGTGATGATTAGGCAGCTCAATCACATACTGTTCTGCTAGAGGACCGAAGTTAGATTTCCAGCGCTCATGTTGGACAGCTCACTACCTTCTGTAATTCCAGCTACAAGGGCCTCTCCTGGTACTCACACTCCATGAACACACCCATAACAGACATATAATCAAAAATAAAATATATATTAAGCCAAAGTGGTATTTAAGAAGCAAACTGGCAATGTGAATATGTAAAACTGCAAGTACTTTTGTCAGTTTCCTGAATACATGAGACATTAGTAAAATGCTGAACTTGATGGTGGCGAGGGCAGGCCTGCAAACTATTGTTACTAACCACGCCTGCTTGCCTTCAAATGCCAGGCATAAAGTACTTGTTTTTCAACTTCAGGTGTGTTGTTTGGTTGTATCTGAGGCTCAGTTTTCTGGTTTACCAAATGAATCCACAATATCACCTGCTTCTGAAGGTTGTTAAAAACACAGTCATGCATAGAAATGACCCAGAACACTCTCTAAATGCTTTAGGTCCTCTTACAAATCTCAACCTTACTCAGTTACCACTATTTTTACCACCTAGTGCTCACCCAAGCATCTTATGTGGGTCTTCATTCTCTGGTGGTTGCATTAATTACTGAAAAGAGAGGTAGGTGGCTATGAGCAGGGAGTCCACCATGGATTTAGAGAGGTCAAGAAGCAAAATGGATCCCTATACGCAGAATGCCATGGCCTTCGTTGACCATCAGTTTGTTTAGAGGGAAGGGAGGCTGTCTGGTACATGAGGGTCTGAAAGGTGTGACTGTAGCTGCTAACCCTAAATGGATGAGTGTGGCTTTTAACTAGTTGGAGAAAGAAGAAAATGAATATTATCAGTGGGGATAGAGGGAGGAGGAAGCATCCTCGATGCCTTGGTATATTTGGGTGGCTAGAGGTGGTTTTACTGTGGGTGGAGAAATGATTCTGACAGTAGAATTTTCAGGGAGGAAGACTGGAAGAGGGTGGGGAAGGTGCTGAAAGGCAGTAAGGGCTGTGATGTTTCATATCTAAGAGGACACATATTACATTGATAGAGTTGCGATGCGCAGGAGAACTCTGGCTGAAATTACTTCACCCCAGGTCAGGATTTGTGCCTTTCACACAGTTATTTGCCTCGGTGGTTCCTGAAAGGACCTCACACAGGCAGGAGATGCTTTTGCTGTTTATTTAGCCGCTCATTCCTCGCCATCATCACCGAGCAATCACACCGCGCGCATGGAAATTGCCCCAGAACACGGAGAGCGTCGCTCTTAAAAAGTGTTCGCAGTCTAATGGGAGAGATACAAATAGCACATCGTGCTGAAGCTACAACAGTGCAGTGGTGTGTAGGGCTTTCAGCGAGAGAGCACAGGGCGGTGGTTCTCAACCTTCCTAATGCTGTGACCTTTTACGACACACGGTTCATGGTGTGGTGACCGTCAACCAGAAAATTATTTTGTCCCTGCTTCATAACTGTAATGTTGCTATTGCTGTGAATAATAATGAAAATATCTGATATGCAGAATATCTGATATGCCACCCCCCCCAAAGGGATTTTGACCCACAGGCTGAAAACCTCTGGCCTAGAAGAAAGGAGTAGAGGGGTTCAGAGGTTTGGCACTGGGCACCATCTATGTACATTGTAACTGGGGTTACCGAATGGGATGTGTCTTAGCTTCATTTCTGTTGACATGATAAAGATAACTTAGATGAGGAAAGAGTTTATGATTCTAAGGCACAGTCTACTATTGAGGGAATCAAGGTAAGAGCTTGAAACCTGAGCTGTGGAGGAACACTGCTTGCTGGCTCATCTGCAGGGCTAAGCTAGGCCAACTTTCTTATTCTGCTCAGGGCTACCTGCCAAAGGAAATGGTGTTGACCCACAGTGGGCTGGACCCTCCTCCATCAGCTGACAATCAAGGCGATCCCCACAGACTCACCCACAGGTCAATCAACCAATGCAATCCCCACAGACTCACCCACAGGTGTTACCAGTAGGGTTTTCCCCGCCGCCGGTCGGGTCCCACCGCCACACCAGCCCCAAATAACACGCAGAGACTCTGTATTTGATATAATTCTGTTGGCCAGGTACTAATTCCTTATTGGCTAGCTCTTTCTTAATTATTAACCCATTTCTATTAATCTAAGTATTTCCACGTGGCTCATCTTACAGGGGAGCAATGGGTTGGCGTCTTGCTCTCTTTCGGCTCCCCATGCTGACTCCTCCCAACTACTTCCTCTTCCTCCTTGTCTCCTAGCCCCGCCTATCTATTGGCCAACAGGGCTTTATTCATTAACCAGTATGAGAAACATATTTACAGAATAACATTTCCTATCACACAGGTCATTCAATCAATCAATCAATCAATCAATCAATCAATCAATCAATGCAATCCCCACAGACTTACCCACAGGTCAATCAATCTGACCCAGGCACCTTTTCAGTGAGATTTCTTTCTCAGGTGACTCTAGGCTGTGTCAGGTTGATGACTAAAAGCTAGCAAGGACAGGATGTTCCACAGAGAAGAGAAAGTTCTTTCCATTCCCAGTGTAGCTGAGGAATTATGACTCCCACATTAAGGCTTATGCATTCTGTAAAAGCTTCCGTGAGATTTGTGTGTGCATACTAGAAGGGGGGAATGGAGAATCGGACCCACCAGATACAGTGTGCGAATCATCTGTCTGTTTATCTTTTGGTTCTTTGAGTAAGCATCCACATAGCAACGTGTGCCAGCCACTGTCAGGCCTGGAGGTCAGACTCAAGAGCCTGGTCTTCGTTCAGAGGCACAATGAGTGTGTGCAAGGGGACAGTCTCATAGTCAACAAGGCTGCTTCTTCAGACCGCACCCTTTAAGACACGAGAGCACAATGGCCGCCACACCTTGCGTACCTCCTAAAGGAATTCTTGTCGTTCAAGATGGGTAACAAAGCACAGCCTAAGACGGTTCTATGCAGCCAGATGTTGGGAGCAACGTCCCAGAGTGAACAAGCCAATGCTCTTCTTAAACGATTACCTCACCTAGTCTCCTGATGCAGTGTTTCCTGGTTCCTTTCACAGCGTTCAGAAGCTGAATGAGTTCCTCCTGAGTGACGAGATTGGTGAGGACAGCTGGAGGACTGGGGAGGGCACACTGCCATTTGAATCTTGTAAGAAGCATACTGGAGTGGTAAGTGTTTGCCTTGCTATGCGGAGAACAGGCCAGACAAGCGATGTGTTTTAGTATGGGTGCAGTTACAAAAAAAAAAAAAAGCTTTATTTGCTTATTTATTTGCTTATATCTACACGAATCAAAAATAAATCCTCACATGTCTGAAACAGATACGCAGATATGGGAATAATGCCTGTATAAATTGTGAGAGAAGTGACCCCTGCTTGACCCAAAAGGGAATTGAGAGGTTGTTTCTTCTTTCTTAGGAGGGATTTTAGCTCCCACACACACCTTAGTTTAAGACATGCTCACTGGTACATTTAGTACTTTGATTTGCTTAACACATTATAGGACATTACCAGTTTTTATTTTTGTCCGAGCATGCTGGCTTTGCATGCTTCAGGGGCCGGACAAAGTCATAGGGTCATAAGGGCCAGAACCAGAGCTTTAACCTGAGTCCTGTCACTTGTAAACCAGCGGGTTCCCTCATGCTCGCCAAAAATATTTACTCAATGGCTGCGTAAGGTCTGGGAACAGTCAGCACTGTTTGGACGTGTCATGTAGAGTAGAAATCAACCACTTGTCATACTTTCACCAGGCTTCCAGACTCACTGGCTACCCTGTATTTAATGTCTCTCTCAACAAGGCTCGTGATGTCTCTCTCTCCCAGCATGCTTTGTTTTCTTGCTGAGGGCATCAAATGATAAATTAGTTTGAAATCACAAGGCCATTTCCTGCATGGAAAAAAAGAGGACATGAGAAAGTGAAGGGGATAGTAAATCAGGGCAGCCACTCACTCATGGCCCCTCAGAGGAGCCAGCATTTGGGCCAAGACCTAAAAAGCACAGATGTGCGTCTTCCAAAGGGACACTGGAAAACAGGAAGGCTAGCACATGTAGAGATCTTGTGTGGTGGACTGATGTGGTTTATATGAGAAGAAGGGCAGTATGTTTTGAGCTTGGTGACAAAGAAGATGAGGCACAGTTATAATGACTGGGTTGTATAGAACACAGGAATGGCTGAGTTTTATGAAAGTATAGTAGAAGCCATTGGGCGAGGTTACTTTGTTTGTTTGTTTGGTTGGTTGGTTGGTTGGTTTGGGAGACAGTGTCTCATGTATCTCAGACTTGCCTGGAATTCTGTGAAACTATGAATGACATGGAATCCTTATTCTTCCTTCTACTTCCACATGCTGGGATTACAAGCACACGTATTGTTCAAAAAGCTAACTGTGGTTACTGGGGTCAGTAGGGCAAAGGTTGGAACTTTGAGGTGAGTAGAGGTGATTATAATATCACTGCTAAGAGATAATGGCTAGACTTAGAATTTTGCTGCAGTTATGTTGGATATGGTGAAGAAGTGATTGAATCCAGTACATTCTCTGACTCTCTCTTCCTGTGTGTGTTGTGGGGGGGCATTTGCTGAAACAGGACACTGAGTAAGGAGACAATTAATATTAGGGTGATACAAACGGTGTGTATTTTGCAGTTGATATTTTTACACCACTTCCTGCTATCCAAGAAGAAACATTATCATTGGAGGTAGAAATTTACAAAAAAAAATCGGCCATGAGATAAATTTTCAATCAATGGGACTGGTTGAAGCCTTTCTTTGGTTATGGAGGTGGCTCTTCTTGTAAAGTGAAAGCCACACCAGCATTAAGATCTGAGTTCATACCCCAAGCATCCACATATAAATCTGGGTACAATTTTGTGCCCTTATAATCCCAGGGCTGGGAGGCAGAAACAGGAAGATCCCTGGGTTTTGTTGACCAGCCAGTCTAGCTGACTGGTCAAGTCCAGGTGCATTGGGAGACCCTGTCTGAAACCATAGAGGGCAGTGAAAGATGATATCTAGTCTCCACAAGCACAAATATACAACACACACACACACACACACACACACACACACACACACACACACACTAAATAAATAAATGAATAAATACAAACCATTTTCATGAAAGGTGTGTCTGAAACATTCTGAAGAAATCCATTAAAAGCAATGTACATATTTCTCCAGAGTAAAGTCAGTAGATGTTATTCCAAAATGCATCGTGTTATTCAACTTATTATTAGTCATTCACATAAGTGTTTGAAAAAAAAACAACATGAATACATTTGTCACATGCATAACCCACTAAAAATATACAAATCAATTTTCTGAGTGGAGTCGAGTGGAACTCAGAGAATCTTTGCCAGGAAATCCATATATATTAAAATTTTCTTCATATTCTACTTAAAACTACTAAAAATAGTTGAGCTTAGTGTTTGAATACTTTTTTCTGTAGTTATAAAAACTCCTTTGTTCATATTTTTGCTCCTCCCTCACTTTGATTGTACTCCAAGGGCTTGGCCCAATGGTTAGTTGTGGATTTCTGCATCTGCTTCCATCGGTTTCTGGAAGAGGGTTCTAGTTTCTCTGGGGTTGTGAATTGTAGGCTGGGTATCTTTTGTTTTATGTCTGGTATTCAAATCAGCTAACCCAAGCTAGTGATAGATCACTGACTCAGGTCTGACAAACAGGGAACCTACATAAGACCAAACTAGACTCCCTTAAAAGAGGTGACAATGGTGAGACTGGGACAATACATGAGGCCACTGGCAGTGGGTCCAAGATATAACTCAAATGCACAAACTGACTTAGTGGAGCCCATTCTATATGGAGAGATGCCTTGCTCAGCCTAGACATAGGGGTGTGTGGTGGGGGAGGTGCCTTGGTCCTGCCTCAATGAGGTGATGGGACAGACTTAGTAGACATCCTGGGAAATGAGAGGGGAGTGTGGGGAAAAGCAAGAGGAGAGAAGGGAGGGGGAACTGGGATTGGAATGTAAAAAAAAAATGAATTAATTTTTAAAAAAAGAAAAAAACACCTTCTTTTAGGTCATTTCATTGAACAGATGTCTGAGAAATAACTGCCACATCTGCTTGTCTATTTTGCCATAGCAAGGCCTGCAAAGGATGACAGATGTTGTGTGGACGTGTACATGAATATCAACACACATGAATCGGTAGCTCAGGTTAAAACAGAGAGCTTATATTGTTGTGGCCATAGGTTTCATCCCTGTATGGACCACACGAGATATTCATGGGGGTTAGAGAGGTGACCCAGCCAACACAAGAACACTTGATGTTCTTGCAGAGAATCTGAGTTGAGTTCCCAGCACCCAAGTTGGGCAGCTCACAATCACTTGTAATTCCTGCTCCAGGCCCTCTAAGGCCTCTTCTGCCTCTGTGCACCTACACAAACTTGTACACGCGCACACACACACACACACACACACACACACACACACACACACACACACACGCACGCACGCATGCGCACATACGCACAAAACCACACTGTATACCCACACAGACACACACAATCACACTGTACACACACACACACACACACACACACACACACACACACACAAAACTACACATCTTTAAAAAGCACATTCAAGTGTATCTATACCTTTTAAGAAAATCAAATCTGATCAGAACCAGATCCCCACTCTTGATGGTCTTCATCTCCCCAAGAATGTACTAGACCCCTTTCCAGGGAGGTAGGGCGAGCAGAGGGAGATGATCTCAAAGAAAGGGGAGAGGTCAAGTTCATGGAGCTGGCAATATCTGAAGAATTATTTTCTGTTAGAGATGAGGGAGAGGAGTAGAGTTGCACTGCAGAAAGATTTTGGAAGAAAAAAGACTCCTTCAGACACGTCCAATGTCTTCGGTTATTGCATGCAGGTTGGACTCCTAGTGCCTTCCAGGGTCATTCATCACAGAGCATGGCCCAAACCACAAGTGGCAAGCTTTTGTAAAATGCTGTGCTTTTAAACAACGCTAATGGAAACTTCTCCTTGAGAGCACTTGGGATGCTATATATTCTGTGAGAGCTTAGAGTTCAGTGGTTTTGGCTGTAGCATTGCCACAGAGAATTAGTGATGTTCTAGGGCCAACTCTTCAAGTTACATCTACATAGCTGTGACTCAAGTCTCTGTCAACACATCTCCACTCGTCAGCCTCGCCTTGGTTTCAGGAAGAGCATGACGTCATCCTTCTGAGCATCCACAGCACTGCCACAGTAGTCACGACTCTAGGGGACAGTGGTGCTGGAATGTAGGTACAGATCTACTTAGTGCATGAAGTACATCCACCCTAAAACGTTGAGGTGATTCAAGAATATTCCATGTGCTGTGCTTCCAGTGTTGTCTATGATGGCTATGGGGAGGACAGACAACCAATGTAACATTTCATCACCCATCCCCTTCTTTTAAAGCAAGATTGTGGGGGGGGGGTACATGTTTGTGTTGTGTGTGTACATGTGTGCATGGTATGTGTGTGTATGTATGAGAGAGAGGGAGGCTATATGTGTGTGTGTGTATGAGAGAGAGAGAGGCTATGTGTGTGTGTGTATGAGAGAGAGAGAGAGAGAGAGGGAGAGAGAGAGAGAGAGAGAGAGAGAGAGAGAGAGAGAGAGAGAGAGAGAGAGAGACTGTGTGTGTGTGTGGGGGTTCCTAGATGACCTAACCTCAACTGGTCCTCTGCTGTCTGTCCTCTTACTAAGATTTTGTTTTGTTTTTCTAGTAATGAAGCCTTGGCATTGTTCTTTTTGATGGTTGATGATTGATGTTCTTTTGGAACATCAACTAATAGAAGTTGGAAAGGCAATATCTTGTTTGGATTAAATTACTGATTATTTTCAGACATTGTTAGTTCTCATAGAAGTTATCTTTTTAAAATGTTAAACCTGAACTTTCAGACAAAAATATTTTTTTAAAGTTTTACACTTCTAAATCATTTGCTTTTCTTGGCAAATTAACAGTTTTAAACTGTCGCATTATAACCTTAAGCATCTCTACAAGGTATTTTGACTGAGGCATATAATTATTTATCAGAAAGTACTTTGTTGCTAAATTTATAGGCAAATTTTGAGCTTTTCCACTCTAAATTTTTTAAAATGTGTCTGTGCAGCTCATGTATGCAGTACCTGTAGAGACCAGACAAGGGCAGACGGTACAGCCGGTTGTGACCTCCATGTGGGTACTACTAACTGAACCCAGGTCCTCTAGAAGAGCAGTCAGTGCTCTTAACCACTAAGCCGTCTCTTGAGCCCCTTGTGTGGGTATGTAGGTACATATGTATGTGCGTGCGCGTGTGTGCGAGTGCGTGCGTGCATGCGTGAGTGTGTGTGTGTGTGTGTGTGTGTGTGTGTGGAGGCAAGAGGACAATCTTGGCTGTCATTCCTGAGAGCCATACACCTTGTTTTCAAGTGTCTCTCCCTGGTCTAGAATGTTTCACGTGAGTTGGGCTGGCCTATCTCAACCTCTTCAGTGTTGAGACTGCCAGTCCTGCCATCATATCCACTCTTTAGAAAAAAAGAATAGGGTTCTAGATGTCAAACTCAGGTCTGCTTGCAAGCATTTTAAGGCACAGGCACCCCCTTCCCATTATTGCTCTTGGTTTGTTTGCAGTGGATAGGGTTGTCTGCTGAAGACCGTATTGCCTCTGAAGTAGATCAGATGACACGACAGCTCCAATGGGTCTCCTGGTGATGCACTGTCCGTGGAAAAGAATCCCAGGTTTTTCCTTTCCACAGACTGCAATAGATTCCTGGGTGTATTCCAGCTCAGTGTGATTTATGTGCACATGTCAGATTCAAACCTCTCATGATTCCCAAAGATGATCCGTAAATGTCCCCCTGCAATGCTTGTTTATATGTCTGAAGGCTCTCCCAGATGGATTGCAATTTGCTTGGGGTTAATCTAATCAGCCTGTTTATAGCATGCAGGGTTTAAAAACTATTTATTTATTTGTCTGTCTGTGTGTGTGTGTGTGTGTGTGTGTGTGTGTGTGTGCGCGCGCGCGCGCGTGTGTGGATGGGTAGATGGGCTCACAAGTGTGTGCATACAGAGAGTCTTGGTGAGGGCACCGAGTCCTCTCTTTGAGGCAAGGTCTCTCACTGAACCAGGATCTCAAGTTTCCTGGGCTAGATGGAAGCCAACATCATTTGCAAGTACTATGTCTTCATCTTTTCATTTTCCCAAGAAATAGGTTAATTAGCTTTAAAGTTTTAGCGAAACATTTTTCCCCAATATTTGCTCTTGTGGAGAAGCCATAGGAAAGGCTAAAATTTGACATTCACTTTGCTTATTTTTCTTGGAATTGAGGTGAAATAGCAGTGGGAGTGAACGTTTGGTAGGAATCTCAATGTTTTTATAACGCTTCAACTCCTGTCCGTTTCTATTTGGAACACAGCAATCAAAACCGATAAACAGGAGGCAGCCTGGAAGATACCACCTGGACAGCTACGAGCAATCACGACGCCTTCGTCCTGCAGAGACAGAGGATATAGCAATAAGGGTCAGTTCATCTCTTGCATTCTTACGCAAGTGGGAGCATTTATGCTGCACTCCAGGCTGACGTCTGCAAGCGTGTCCCAAATGTGTCTTCAGAGTCTCTTTGCTGTGGTCACAGCCCTGACAGTCGGCAAAGCACATCCTGGTGAAATTTATCACTCTTTCCTTCACTTCTTGACCACAGGTTTCGACTTTATGTTTGGTACCCAGAAAAGAGCATTTCTTTCAAATCCACCAGAAGCTAGTATTCGACTCATTCCTCTAGTATTCACATATATATGCAGATTCATAGAAAATACTGGCAATTTATAATTCCATTTTTAAAGGAAGAGAAGGCAGAGATAGTTGTTGTGTGACACTATTCCTAGGGAGATATGAACAAATGTCTACTCACCAAAGATAGGAAATTAATGAAAGACCAGTGTAATGACGCCATTAAAGTCCAACCTGGCCAATCAGCATTTTATTAAAGCAATTTGAGTGACAAATCTTTACAGTGTCTAAGAGGATTATTCCACAGCATTTCCCCAATTCTGTCTACTTAAAAAGGAAGGTTTTAACTTTCACATAGTCAGATTATACAGAACAAAAACAGTTATCAAGTAAGAATTGTAGTTACAATATCTGGTTTATTTGAATTTGGCAAAACTAGAGAAACTATATTATTATTTATCTTTGTGAGTCCAAAGTTTTGTACCTAACTTATTTTTATCATAACTAAAGAAAACTATAATTATCTAGTACGTAACTCCGTCAAAAACTTGAGAAGGAAATAATACTACCTACGTAAGCAGGAAGGGCAAGCCAGCGACTTCCAGGGCAGTGAGGTTCAATGCTGACCTATGTTAGCATGCAGCTGCTTGTTTAGGGGTGACTGTACTTGTTTATGGGTGTCTCGGGCTCCTGTCTGGTGGTTTCAGGCCCAATGTTGTCTTTTTACACTCGGATGAAGCTGCGGCATCTTCAGCCACTTCTCATCTCTGTCCCCAGACACGTTAGTGCTGTCCTCGCTTTCACTGGTGCCATCAGCACTGTTTTTCTAGCACACGACAAGCAAATGCATTTTTTTCTAATTAAAAAGTATGTATTTTCTTATTTGTGTGTGGATTTGTACGTGCCCGTGCGAGTTTGCATGTAGCCCATGTGTGTAAGTGCTAACAGAGGCAGGAAGAGGGCATCGGATCAGTCCCCTGGAGCTGGAGCTACAGTTGGTTGTGAGCCCGGTGATGTGGGCGCTGGGAAGTGAACACGGGCTGCGTGAGAGCATCCCGTGCTCTGTCCTGCCGAGCCTCCCATTCTTCGTTTCTCATCTACCCCACTAAGCACTCAGAACTCCTTTTAGATGGGCACTGCGCTGTGTCTTGTGTTGTAGTTTTAAACACCAGGAAGGAGCTGTCCTTTACTCCTTCACCAGCACTGCACATCTAACTTAATTCCTATGTTCTGATTTGCTAGGTGACAAATGGATACTTCTCATGGGGCAGTGGTTTAGCTACATTATCCAATATTGACATTCGAATTCCAACAGGTAAGTGAGGCTCATTGCTTAAGCAGTTTTTGTATTTTTTTTTCCCCAGATAATTGGTCCTAAAAAAACAAGTGAAAAAGGAGGGCTTTGTTTATGCTTATTTAGTTTACAGTGTGTGTGTGTGTGTGTGTGTGTGTGTGTGTGTGTGTGTGTGTGTGTGGTATGAATGTGTGCATACATCTTTGCATGTGTGAGTATGTGTGTGAGGGTGAGGTGGTGGGATGGTGAGTTTATATATGTGGAGGTCCAAAGCTGAGGTCTAGAATCTTCCTCAATTAATGTTCCACCTTTTTCAATGAAGCAGAGTCTGTTGGTTGCATAAACTCAGTGATATGGCTCAGCTGGCTTGCCAGCTTGCTCTGGAGGTACCCTGTCTCCATAATCTTGCTCTGGGGATGCCTTGTCTCCATAATCTTGCTCTGGAGGTACCCTGTCTCCATAATCTTGCTCTGGGGATGCCCTGTCCCCATCATCTTGCTATGGGAATGCCCTGTCCCCGTCATCTTGCTATGGGGATGCCCTGTCTCTATCTCCAGGGCTAACTGGACTTATTTGGATACTGGGAATCTGAACTCTTGTCCCCATAATCTGAACCGTTGACCTATCTCCTGTCTCTCCTGCCCGTGAAAGGAGTTTTAAGAGATACAACCATAGTTTATGTTACTTACATGCACTAAGTTCCTCATGAGATTCCAGACCTCAGCTTGGGTCTCCACATATATGTGCCCGCTGCCCCCCACATATTCAAACACCTGCAAAGAGCTAGGTTCCTCTAGTTCATATCACTGTAAAAGCAGACTGTCATTTAAAAATCTGTGTCTTTGGACAAAGTTATTTACTGTTTACTTGGTGATTCGAGGCACTTCGGGAATTGCGATTGTTGGTTTCTCATTGTGTTTGAGAACAGCTGTAAAGAGAGACTATCTGTGCAGACATCTGATGCCCTGAAAAATACCGATGCCTGCAGTTGGACTTTCTGTGGGCTCCTAAGCCCCACAACATGACATGGAGACTTATCATTAATTATGAAAGCTTGGCCTTTGGCTTAGTCTTGTTTCTAACCAGCTCTTACAACTTGATCCATTCATATTAATGTATGTTCTGCCACATGGCTTCATACCTCTCCTCCATTCTGCGTGTCGGACTCCGTCCAGCGTTGCTATGTCTCCTCCGTGACGGATTCTAACCCTGAGTTCTGCTCTCTGCCTGGAAGTTCTGCCTAGCCTCTCCCCACTAGCTACTGGCCATTCAGCTTTTTATTAAACAATTCAGGCGACTTAGACAGGCAAGGTAAAACAGTGTCACATCTTTTTACACAGTTTACTCAAATGTCCCCCAACAGATGGCACTTGCAAGTACTTCAGGATCACTTATCTCATCATTTTGTTCGCTTACTAGTTTTCTTGCCTTTAAGTTTTATTGAGATGCACTTAGTCTTTAATAACTATCTATTTATTGTTTAATTATAGCCAGGTTTCTTTGGACTGCCAGCTCCCAAATAATGGCCTGGAGACTTCTTATTAGTTATGAAAGCTTGGCCTTAGCTTAGGCTTATTCCCAACTAGCTTTTGTATTTTAAATTAATTCATTTAATATTAATCTATGTTTGCCTTGTGACTTGTGACCTTGCTTAGTACCATGCATCCCACTTCCCCCACGTCTGGCTGGCTAATTCTGCCTCTCTTCTTCCCAGAATTCCTTTCTCTACCTGGAAATCCCACCTGTCCTCTCCTACCTAGCTATTGGCTATCCGGCTCTTTATTTCTTCAAAATAATATTTTTATTAATTCTTTTCAGATTTTTTTACAATGTATTTTGATCAGTTTTCACTTCCATCTTCCAACTCCACCCTCATGTCTTATTCCCATAACTTTGAGTGTTTGTCTTCTTCTTTAAACCCATAAAACACAGTTTCTATCGCCCAGCTACTCTTGGGAGTAGGGCCTGCTCTGAACTTGCAATGAACATCGGGCTGGCCTTGAGCGTGCTTCGATCTTCCTGGCTGTTTGTCTTCCTGATGCTGAGAGTCCCTGCTGCTTCATTTAGCTGTGTGAAGTCTTCCTCATCTCCCTGTACTCTGATTTGCTTCTCTAGGTCAGTTAACCATGATCGTGGGTCAAGTGGGGTGTGGGAAATCATCTCTTCTCCTTGCCATCCTTGGTGAGATGCAAACCCTGGAAGGAAAAGTTTACTGGAGCAAGTAAGTATGCCTGTTCTAGTTTCCTCTCTGTTGCTGTGATGAACGCTCAGACCAAATGCAATGTGGGGAGAGAAGGGTTTAGTTTGGCTTATATGTCCCATCCCTGAGGGAAGTCAAGCAGGAAATCAAGGAGGAACTTCCTGTCAAAACCACAGAGGAATGCTGCCTGCTGCTTCACCTCGCTCAAACTTAAGCAGCTCTCCTCTGCAGCCCAGAGACGCACAGCTAGGGGCTGGTGCTGTCCACACTGGGCTGAGGCCATGTGCATTAATTCACAAGGAGACAATTCCCCATAGACGTGCCCACAGAACAGTCTGGTCAGGGTATTCCCTTAATTGAGAGAGCTCCTTTCTCAGGCGACTCTAGGCTGTGTCAAGTTGACACTTGGCACTATCCAGGACAGTGCTTTTTAACAGGTTTGTATTCTGTCACATAGCTAAAAAAATCTTCCAGTAGAAGACCAGAACAATGGTTTCCCATTTTATGAGCCATAGGATCCCTGAACTATGCAAATACATAAAAATAAAACTCACAGAAATATCAAAAGCTAGTGGAAACCTCAAGTGTCATAAAAATCATAAGGCAACTCACTGTGATATTTAATGGTAGCATGAAGTAGTATACGCTAAGGTCCAACACTGTCATGGTGAAGACAAGCGTTTAAATACAAATAGGGAATACTCAAAGAGATAACAAAATCCGTTCTGTAATAAGATGAACTATGGAAAGTGTATACTGTTTATAAAGCTTAAATGTAAACAGATCATCAAGCGTTCAATGTTCAGGGAGCAAATATCAAGTGATCTTTTCCAAAGCCTTCATAAGAGGCTGAAAAGCAACAAGTTATTTCCGCATTTAATGTAAGCCAGACACTAGAGGTTCTGAGTAACACATGAGTGGGACGGCCTAGTGTGCTGGACAGCTCACCAAGACATGAAGAGGAAGGCACCCAGCCTGGTGCCTTTTCAGATGCCGGGACACTTGCAAACACCTCTGTTAACACTGAGAGGTCGTGGGGGCTGTAGAGATGGCTCAGCGGTTAAGTTCACTGGCTGTTCTTCCAAATGTCCTGAGTTCAGTTCCCAGCAACCACATGGTGGCTCACAAGTGTCTGTAATGTTCTCTATGGTGCTCTCTTCTGGCCTGAAGGCATACATGCAGGCAGAACACTGTATACGTAATAAATAAATAAATTTCTTTAAAAAGAAAACCACTGAGAGGTCGTCACTGTCACTAGCCCAGGGCACCCATGCAGTGGGTCTGCAACAGGTTGTGGTAGTAAAGCGATATTAGCACAGAACTGAGTACTGAGGAGGAAGATAATTTAATCAGTTTGGCCTACCCAGTTGGTCCCTCGTGGGCAGTATATGAAGAACTACTAGAAATTTTTGTCAAATAAATAAGCAAAATTACATAAACTCATAATACATACATACATACATACATACACACACACATACAGGTGTTGTCTAGGAGTTCCTATCCGAGTGTGAGTCTTCCATGAACTTGGCGATGCATGGAGATGTGTTTGAGAACTGTGTTGCTGCCGTTCTGGTTGGTAGACACCAGAGATGTCTGCTAAGCACCCTGAGATGCACGGTGAAGCCCCCACATCCGAGAGCCATCCTAGCCCGGCAGCTGTGCTAGAGTTGAGCAGCCTTGCTGTAAAGGGTCCAGTTCTGAACTCATGGTCACAAGTTCCACTGTCACGCAGCCAGCTGTTCACGTACATAGGAGCCCCCGAGGGACTAAAGATGGTTTCTGGGCCCTTTAGAACCCACTGCACTTAAAACATCGGGAGAAAGAGATGCTTGGCTGTGAAATTTGGCCTGGAACTCTTGTTTGAAGTGTTGTTACTGGCAAAAGAAGGAAGCCGGGAAAAGTTGAGTGTCTGTCTTATCTGCATTGGAAAAATCTGGAAGGCAGTAGCCAGGAGCTGGTTTGCTCACACTCAGATGACAGCACAGGAAAGCACCAAGCCCTCGGTTTGTTGCTGAGCACCACAGTTAGACACTGAGCAGCGTCTGCCCTCCTTCTGCCATCCTCTGCTCTGGAGGGAAGAGCCGATCCCATCGGATGAAATCATGTGATGCAATAGTTGCCATCATAATTAAATTGCTTGGTTTTCATTTAATATTGTTTTACCAGAATTGGAATTTGTAAGAATGTGAGACAGTGACAGGAAAATCTAGAAGTCTACTTCGCATGCTTCCTAGGACTTCTAATCTGGTCTTCTCTGTTGTTTAATTTTCTGGGCCTGCACTCCCGTTGAGTCCATCTGACTCTGTGTATTACTATTTATCATTATTATTATTTGTTTAGTAAGTAAACACACTAGTGTGGAAATACATTTTGTAATCTAAGTAATCATTTATTTGCGTTCCCAAGCATATAGACTGAACATATTTAACTTATTCTCTTAAAAAAAAAAAAAGTATATTGCTGGGAAATGGTAATAAAGAAGTCAAGGATGAAATTAGTTTAGATAATAACCCCTGGATACATTTTTACATAGTTTGGACCATGGAATATGTGTGTCCATATACAAATAAGTAAAGTGATTAATGTTAAACCATGACATCCTTAAGTGCACAGGACACATTGTAGACATGACCCGCCTTTGTCTCTCTACCGCCTGATGCTGTTATTAACACTTTTCACATTCAGGTGACTTCCTTGCTCAGTTTCCAGTAAAGTTTGCAGTTTGGTTCTCCTCTCATCAATGTAGTGAGGCACAGTGGTGCGTGTCTGTAATCTCAGTTCCCAGGATGACAGGAAGGAGAAGCATGAGGCTAGCCTGGCTATGTAAGGAGACCTCATCTTAGCAAGCAGCCAAAACCAACCACACAACAAGCCTCTCCTCATCGCCCATCACACAGCTTTATTTTCTCTAGTCACGTTGGCCAGTGGTGGTACGTTCTGGATTCTGCCTTCCCCTCTTCTGCTTCTGTATTTTCCAGGTCTTCGCGCATCTTCCCAGGACTTTGGTTTCTACTCTCTGCCCCCAGTCTTTTGTTCTCCCGTAAACAAATTAAGATTGTTGGAACCACTTACTGATCTCTTTTGTGAGTAATGAGGGGATGGGAACTGGAATTCCATTATCTAACACACGTGTCAGGACAGGAAATTGTTCCAAAGTCTTCATTCCCTCACTGGCTCTCCCTTGAGCTTTAACTTCTGCTTCACGGCCAAAGTCATTTGGAAATTCCCCAAGCACCTCGAACTGAATGCATTTGGTGTTAAAATCTCCCTTGTCCCCTGTCACAGAGGCGTCTCCTCCCGTGCTCATTATCTCTTCCTCTTCATCGTCCCCTCGCAGCAGCCCTGTAAGCTCAGGAAGCTGGAAGCTTCTCTTCATCGGCTCACCACAGCTCTCCTTAGGGACTGCCCTCACTGTTCTGACAGTCCCCAGAGGTCACTGTGTCTCCTCCCGCCCTGTTCCTCCAGCTCCTGTGTTCCACTGGAGTGTAGCTTCTCAACCTACCCCATCTCTCCTGGGAAAGTTTGTGATGGTTTTGGAGGCCCCTGAGAAGTGGTTAATGAGCCCTTTACCACCTACGTTCTCATCTACTTTTCTTAGACTTGTGCTTGTGAGCCTTCAACGGCTGAGCCATCCCTCCAACCCCACATCTACTTTTCTCCGTGGGTCTCCTGGCGTATTCTCGGTGTGGCCCATTCTTCATCCTCCCTGTGGCATCAGCTCCATTGCTAATTCCATTAATTAGTTACCTTGCCTATAGCTGTGAGAAAATAACTGACAACATCAACTAATAGAAAGAAGGGATTTTTTCCCCTCAAATGTCAAGGGTGAAGCCCGAAGCTGCTGACAACTCTACCTGTGCAGGTGCTGCAGGGACATGGGTGCAGCTGCTCAACTCTTTCTCCTTGTTCTCAGCCCAAGATGTCAGCCAATGGGAGGTTGTCACCCACATTCAGAGCGGATCTTGCCTCCTGCATTAAAACTCTGAAAGTATTTCCCCAGGCATGCCCAGAAATGTGTTTCCATGGAGATTCCTGCCCATACTGTTTGTCATGCTCTGACAACAGTACAGCACCAGGCAGGATAGAACCTTCATTCTTACGGTGTCTCTGCTACTCTCAGTATCAGAAGGTGACCAAGTATAGATCTTAAGTTTAATTATTTATTTAGTGTGGGAGATATATATGCCCGGCATGGGTGTGAAGTCCAGAGAGCAACTTGAGGGAGCCGTTCTTTCTGCCACATGGGTCCCAATGCTTGAACTCAGGTCTGTCAGGCTTGGCAGCCAAGACTTGACCCACTGAGTAATCTCCCTGACTTCAACAGGTATTTTAATTGCTTTTGAACATAGTGGGAATTTAATCGGTCATTATTTCAGTAAGTTGATGGTTTCCAGGGTCTCTAGCTTGGATTGACATATCCAGTTGCATGATGGACATTTCCATCTGGATGAACAATACATAAATGAGTCTACTATCCTCCAACACATATGCCATTCTTTCATGGATGACTTGAACAATGTTACCACTAAAACATCAAGTTCAAGTGTTTTGTATCTAAATTGAGAAATGGGTTATTTTAGTATCTGGTTTGTATGTTATTTAAATCAGGGAAAACTTGTTGGGAGACTTGCATTAATGACTCTTTGCTTCTATTAAACATCTTAGCATATCACTAGCAATGTGATAATAGTGGAATTAACTCTTACCAGTTCTAAAAGAAATTTATCACTAGGTAATGTAATTAGATACATTTTCACACACACACACACACACACACACACACACACACACACACACAAAGAGCACTATCTGAACTAAAATAACACTTATTTTTGGATCAGATCAATTGCAGAGTGTTATTGAATAGAGATCTTAAAAAATAATAGAATTCAAGTGAGCCTAAATGCTTCAAAATTCAGATACAAAATACTGACATTGGGGTGATTTACCCCCCCCCATAATGAACATGCAACTACATGGAATCAGTTCAATCTCACTTATACAAATATCAGCACTCCATAGCTGTGTTCAGGTGTTGCTGTTTGACCTGCTTCACATCTGGCTTTCTTACTCAATCCTTGGAGGGCGACACCTTGGATTTGTGCCGCTTACATGTTTAGATTCTCAAGATATTTCTTCTGATCCTGTCTCGGGATGGCATGAGGGATTAAATAGATTACAGTCAAGGTTTAATGAATGGAAGAATTTGGACATACAAAGCTGCAGTCAACTGTGTTTCAGGGAAATTACTCTTTTTTTTTAAAAGCAGAACAGTACACAGAATACAAGCTATTGCAAGAGCCAACAGTTTGTGTGGGACGCGTGCTAGGCCCGCTATCTCCAGAAGCTTAGTGATTAATTATTTCCTGCTTGAGGAAGATGGAAAAAGAAAATAATGTACCTACCTTGTCTGAAATAAGCTCTAAGAACATTTCTGATGTTTGTTTATCTCATACCTATTTGCACACACATCCTTTCCTGGTTACATTTCGTCATTAATGAACGTTGTTTGCCATACTTACAGTGTAAATGAATCTGAGCCTTCTTTTGAAGCAACCCGAAGGTATTATTTCTATTTTCACCCAAGTTTAATAAGAATAACATCCTCCCCAAGTCTTTAATCTCTTGCCCCTACCTTCCCTTTTCTGATGGTGTGCAGTCATTTTTTAAGATGCCTACCATATTTCCAACAGCAGTGGTTCACAACATTTGCAGGCTGCTGAAGGGTTAACTTGACAAGCCTATGCCTGTAACTCTGAGGCAGGTGGATAGGCTCCATTACTCAACCTTTCTTTCTTATACATTGAGTCCCAGGTGAACCCAGGCTGGAGTGATAGCCTGTTTCAATAATCCAAACAGGAAAAGAAAGAAAGAAACTTGCCAAGCAAATGGCTCATTGGGTCGACTCTTTCAATTTCAGTGGGTCACATGCTTTTCAAGTTTGGCTTCGAATCAAACTATCTTTAGTAAAGGGGCTCGAGGGCTCATTCAGTACAAACTCTAAGACCTGATACCTGCATTGATAATGTGTCAAAGGTTATCTGAAAACAGTGCTGAGATGGCAGAGCCCAGTGTGTTGGTTACTCAGAAACAAATAACTCCCCCAAAACAATACGAACCCACAAAACAAAAACTAAAAGCTCAACGAGGCTCCGTGCTTGATCCTCAACATCAAAAACTACATCCCATACTAAGGGGAAGGGCAGGCAGACATGCCCGACTTGGGGACCACTGCCCTCCTGTGTATGTAGTTATCTAAAAGATGACTGTCACACTAGACTGTAATGTCCTCCAGAGCCCTATGATGCCATGCTTTCCAATGACTGTTTAGCTCTCCTCATTTCTTCCTCTTAACCTTCCTCCCAGTTAACTGTAATCCCATCATAAGAACTGACATGTCATGAACTAACAGTGGAGGTCTGACATTGAAGCCAGCCCATTCCCTTCCCCGCCCCCCATCTTCTGTTTCTTCATCTCATGTATTTTGAAATGATTCCAAGTTGAAGCCTAATGTGTAAGCATACGATAAAACCTGTATGCTAAAGAAATAGAAAAGAGAGGAGGGATTTAATAGTTTTTATTTCTTTTTTGTCTTCCCCCATTAAAATTTTTATTAGTTCTTTAAGAATGTCATACAATGTATTTGAGCATATTCCCCCTTCCCCCAATAACTCTCCTTAAAAATACTTTATATGTTTGAAATATGGATCTTGAATGTGTAATTTCAGCATTGAAATGGCGTCTTCTAGTTATCATTCTTCATTTTGAAATATTTATATGTTGGTTATGAATTAACATATTCATGTAATTAAGCAATAAATGTATGCTCTAATTCTACTTTTAATTCATGTTCCTTAAAGGTCATTATATAAAACCCACTGTTTTGTAAAGTGCATTTAATACAAGCCAAAACGTCTGTGACTAATAAGGAGTGAATTATTAATAACCCTTTAATCTCGACTCAGAAAAGAAATTGTCTCTTAGCAGCCTATAACATTAAATACTTCATCAGCATGGGAGAATCAACTCTTACTCCTCACATGACATTTTAATTCAGTCCTGATCCCTGGAAGTTCAGTGGCTTCTTTAATATTTGCTTTCTAAGGTTGGTGGCCTGGCCTTCTTCTCTTTAGTTGCCTACTTCTGTGCCTGATATATTCTCTTAACTCTCATTTCTCTTAGTAATGCTGAAATGTTCGTCACAGCACCCTGTGTAATCTGTGTTGTGTTTGTCCCCTCCCCAGCAGAAGCAGGTATTCTGTGGCTTATGCTGCCCAGAAACCCTGGCTCCTAAATGCCACAGTGGAGGAAAACATCACTTTTGGAAGTCCTTTCAACAGGCAGAGGTAACTTTGCACATACAGCATTTACAACTGAAACAACAGCTCATGATCCATGAGCTCGGACCAATTCTCTCATTGAGAAGCGACTGAAGACTGTATACCAGTGGGTTATACACTGTTATAAACAAACACACAGGCGTGGGTTGTTTGTGAGTAGGTGAAAAGGGACATCAGTCAGATTAGACATAGATACATGGGTAGACACAATCTGAACTGGGTCAAAGAGATGCAAGTCTGCAAGAATGACTTAGACAAATGCTTGGAACAGACAGTAGAAATGTAAAAGAATGAATGGCTGAGAAAAATGTTCTGGAATGATGGAGGCAGATGAGGAAGGAGTCAAGATTGACTTGAGTATCTTAGAACCAATAAACAGCTGGGGGTCAGGTAGCTAGCTAAGTCTGTAGTAAAATGTCTTCTTTTCATGTCTGAGGACCTGAATTTAACCTCCAGAACCCTTGTAAAGAATCTAGATGTGGTGGCATACATCTGTGCTCCCAGCACTGGAGAAGCAGAACAGGGTGGTCCCCAAGGGTTACTGCCCAGCCAGCCTTAACCCACTTGCTGAGATCCAGACCAATGAATAAAAAGGAGACAGAAGTAAGGAATGACACCCGAGGTTGTCCTGACTTTCAAACAGGCTCACAGACACATGCACCTGCACACACATGAACATGCACCCAGATCAACATACACACACATGTGTGTACCTAGACAAACATGACCATGTGAACATACCTACCTACAGATATGAACCTGAGCCCAATAAATCACCTCCCTACAGATATGAACCTGAGCCCAATAAATCACCTCCCTACAGATATGAACATGAGCCCAATAAATTGTTGATCATTTCTGCAGCGTCTCCAAGTCCTTTTGCTTCTCTGTGTCTGATTCACTTGTGTTCTAGCCCCATCTTTAGCTGCTTAATTAAACTTGAGTACTATCAATCCCATGGCCTTCTGTTTCTCCTCCCTTAACATCCATGACAAGATTCAAGGACAGCCTGAGCTTGGCTATGATGCGCAGCCACCTTCTGTCCTTTGGAGCTGCCATGGACCAGCTCACCATAAGATCTTCCTTAAGCTTCATTTTGCAAAACTTCCCTGGCCATTCCTTCCTGGAATCTTCTTGGCCACTGTTTTTCTCGTGTTGCAGGGGTGCCTAGTCCCCATCTCCACTGACTGCACCTGAGAAAGCCCGTTTGCTGTGATCCTCTTTGGAAGATGCCAGCTTTAACTTTTTCAATAATAAACAAACTGGATATACTTTGTGACATACAAAATGATGTCTCAGATATAAACTGTAATTGAACAAAATCTGGCTACTTAATGTACGTAT
Source organism: Cricetiscus sungorus (assembly GCA_030556225.1). Classification (NCBI taxonomy): domain Eukaryota; kingdom Metazoa; phylum Chordata; class Mammalia; order Rodentia; family Cricetidae; genus Cricetiscus; species Cricetiscus sungorus. Next base: position 47,317,086 of record JANBXA010000735.1, on the reverse strand, counting down.
AACCTCACATCACTGCCATCGTTTGTAGAAAGATGAATGGAAATGCATACTCATCTGGTCGGGGCTCACACTATCATGCTCAGTAGATGATTCATTTCAGTCTAAGATACTGAACTTGGGATTGTAGAGAATGTGTGAATAATGATCAACAAACTCAAAGGCAAACCATGAATGGAGACTATATATGCACACGAAGGTCCATATATCTATGCATATATCTATATATACATTTATTTATCTTTAAAAAGAAGAGAATTATATTGTTTGCCAGAATATGTATATAGTGGGAGCTACTAAGTCACATAAACCAAACTCAGAAAGACAAATATTCCATGTTTTGTTATCCTTTGGGTCCTAGGTTTCCTTAAAATAGGTAATAAAACCTTTTAACCATAAATGTGACATGAGCGTTGAAGGGGGACTAGGAGAAGGGAGTAGACTAGAGGGGGGCAAAGGGAGTAGACTAGAGGGAAGTAGGAAAGGAAAGGGTAAGGAAGTAAAGAAAGGGGACGGAGAGGAGGGGAGATGATTGACCATTGTCAGAGTATATAATACCCTTGAGAGATATCTATATTTCAAAAGACCCTGAATATCATTTCTTCCAAAGGTACAAAGCTGTCACTGATGCCTGCTCTCTTCAGCCAGATATTGATTTGTTACCATTTGGAGACCAGACTGAAATTGGAGAGAGGGTGAGTTATATGTAACTGAACTAAGTGATGCACAAAAGTCAAGAAAAGTCGTCTGCTTGTCTTAATCCTCACAAGAGCATAGTGAGGTCTGGGGGGGGCTTACCAGTTGTACGTTGTCCCAGTGACAAGCACCAAAATGTAAGGTCAGGCATCCTTTGACACCTCAGTCCTTTTCGTACCCATTGAGATCCCACTGCGCATATCACATTGTGATAGCCACTCAGGACTTGTGGCAGTGGCTGGAGTGGTGCAGAGTGAACCATCACCCGTGGCTTTGACCAAGTGCACTTTGGCTTACTGGTTCTGCAGACGTGAATTGCGTCGGACACTGAGATGGCTTCCGACAATTTCTTCCCTGCCCATCAACAACAATTAATACTTTGTTCAAGTGTTATTTGTCTTTATGCTCTTCTATTTTGTGCTGACATCGTGTTATCCTGAGTTGCTGAGAACATTTAGACTTGACATCTTCATCACACTAATGACTAACAAAAACTGTAACCCTTACAGGTCCAAAGCTGCCTGAGGCCAAAGGTTAATGTGTGTACTCTACTGTGACAATAAATTGGAGTTTTGGGTGATTTTGTCCTGGGCACAGTACAGCTGAGGATACCAAAGCTAAAGAACTGAGAAATTTCCCAAACACAGTCAGTTTCCGCTACTTAGGACCAGCACTTTCTTAATGACCATTCTCTGATATAGCTTCCTGTCCCATTTAAGAGGAGTGGCTTCATGTCTCTGAGCCATAGCATCCACAGGTGGAGAATGAGAACAGTCTTGTCTATTGGACCGTCTATGAGGAATAAAGCAAAGGAAATTGTAAAGCCATATATGCCAGCCTGGTACATACTAGGTGCTAACTTGATGCTAATTATTACTTATCATTAATATTTCATCATAAAATAATATTGTAATGGAGTGTATAAGGTCAAATTGAAGCAGTATGTGTTGAGGGCTGGGGAGATAGCTCTTGCAGAAGACCCAAGTTCAATTCTGACCACCTATCTAGGCAGCTTACAACCTCCTGACTCCCTCTTCTGAACACGGGCATCTTATACTCATGTGAGAGATAATTAAAAATAAAATTAAAAGCTCTGTAAAAAGAGGTGTGTGTCAAAGTATAGCTGAAAGAAGAAACTTGGAATTGCTTGTCTTTGGCGTTCACCAAGCATGTTGGTTCCTAATGCCTTTGCACAGCAGAGCTCTCAATCGGTGTGAACGGGAGGGGGAGGGGAGTGGCCTAAGATGGTTGGCATACATCAAGCACGGGCGTTAGAATTATTAGAGATGGTAAAAATGTTCAGAGACACTTGTGTTTTCAAGGTACTCTTTACCATTGGATCCCTTATTAATTGTGGAAATGGGCGTTTCTGGCATTTCTTTTCCAGGGCATCAACCTGAGTGGGGGTCAGAGGCAAAGGATCTGTGTGGCTCGGGCTCTCTACCAAAACACTAACATCGTCTTCTTGGTAAGAGCTTCAATTTTATTTACAATGTCATTTCTCCCTCTGGGCAAATGGGTCTTTAAAAGGCGAAATCCGATAACTGAGGGAAAGCTGGTTTTGTCTGTGGGATTACAGAGTAGAGATTAGATAAGTCCTCAGATTACAGTTCAGTTCATCAACACATAAAACTGAGAATTGTGTGTGGTAGATCCAGGCTGGTGTCCGTGAGAATTATAATAAAAAGCACCGAGGCACTCTAAGCAGTATCTTTTCAAATTTTATGCATACTTTCCTCATTGTGTGTGGGAAGGGGAGGCAGTGCATGTGTGGAAGTCAGAGGACAAATTAACAAGTTGGTTCGCGCCTTTCAGCATCTGGGTCCCAGGGATCCTACTCAGGTGTGCTTTGTCAGGCTTGGTGGTAAGCACCGTCAACTTCTGAACCGATTTGACCATCCCTGGAGGAAGTGATTCATCGAGGTTCCTGACCAGGAGAATCATTAATGAGGGGGTGTGGATGATGCTGGGTAATTGGGCAGAATTTTGTCCTTTGTACTCCATGGCAAAGAGAGCAGGCACAGAAAATAGATGCGTGGTGGACACAGGGACATCTAATACACATTCCGTTCCAGCCATGTGCAGTTCAAGCCGCAGATAAGGGTTGTCTGTATAAAATGGCAGCCATCTTCGCTCAACACTAGTAGAAGCCGTGTCCTGGAGATGCTTTGGGTGGTTTTCACGTATTCACGGAGTCTGTTGCTTGTGCTGGTTATGATTTTGATCTGGTTTAGTTTGTAAAGACGATGAGGGCCAAAATAACAGCATATATATGTAGTGTGAATTCTAATTGGTCTTAATAATAAAAACCTGAAGCCAACTATGGGGTAAATGCTAAAAGATCAGGGAGGCAGAGCAGCCAGCCACTAGTTCCTACCTCTACTGAATCCTCAGACCAAACGGGCGATCCTGTCCCTACGAATCCTCGGACTGAGTGCAGTGAACTCTTATCTCCCCCACCTTACATTCCTCTCTCCACCCAGCCACCACTCCTATCTGCACCTCCCTATGCTAGGATTACAGACATGTGATGCCTGCATACTGGGATTAAAGGTGTGAGCCCCCACTGCCTGGCCTCTATGGATAACTAGTGGCTATCTTTATACTCTGATCTTCAGGTAAGCTGTATTTGTTAAAACACAAACAAAATATCACCACATTATAAAAGTGGAGTCCAGCAGAGAATATAAGCTTGTCCCTCTCCGGTGCCATCATTAGCCTTCATTTGTATTCTGCTGGTAGAGGGTTTAGAACCGTTACCTTGTGAGTCAAGACCCCTTTGGGGGCCAAATGACTCCTTCACAGGGGTTCCCTAAGACCACTAGAAAACATGTATGTTTGTATTATGATTCATAATAGTATTATTACATATTGCAGGTATGAAGTAGTAATGAAAATGATTTCATGGTTGGGGGTCACCACAACGTGAGGAACTGTATTAATGGGTCATGGGATGAAGAAGGTTTTAGACATCCACTCCCCTGCATCTCTTAAAACTCTTCAAAATACAGGTTGATTTTGGAGTTTCCTGCTGAATTTGAATCCATTTAGAAGAAGAATCCTGATAAATTGGAATTCTTTCAGGTTAATTCTGAAGATTAATTTAGGGAATGGTATTTCCTATTGTGGACAAGGTCTTCTTATATTCCTATACCAGTTAATGTAATCAAGACAATTCCCCACAGACCTGCCTGTGGACCGACTCGATCTAGACAACCCCCCTTTCTCCCGCTGAGACGTTTTCTCCCAGGTGACTATACATCGTGTCAAGCTGAGAGTTAAAACCAATCACTGTACCATGTAAAGCCACTTGGTTTCATAGCTTGTGTCCTTTTCTAGCCTTCGGATTGAACACGTCTTTGTGCATGCTGGGCAAATGCTCTGCCACTGAGCTATGTCCTCAACTGTCTATTTATTTTGAGACAAGATGTTAAGTTACTCAAGCTGGCTTTGTACTCATTTTATGGGCCAGACAAACCTTGAATTTGTGACCCTTTTTCGTCAGCTCAGCTGGAATGGCTGGCCTGAGCCCCTGGCTGACTGGAGCTGGATCTTTACATTATCATGATTGCCTTTGTGATGAATCCTGTAGCTGTCACTGTGGTGCTGTAAGAGAGAGACACACGGTGTTAATCCACCACAGCTTTATTTATAAGACACTAACAGCACAACTTGCTTTAAAGTGATTTCAGGAAACTTCGAGTTATGTTACTGGATCTTGGATCTTTGCAACAGTTTGCTGAATTTTCTGACAGGTCCCTTTGGTATCCCCCTCATTTTACAAAAGAAGTGTCAGTCAGGACACTGCCTAGGAGAGAGAGAGAGAGAGAGAGAGAGAGAGAGAGAGAGAGAGAGAGAGAGAGAGAGAGAGAGAGAGAGATTGTAACTAGCTTTTAGCTCGCTCATTTACGGCACTCTGCTCACTATCTTAGGATATCTCAATTCCGAATTGTGTAGAAAATGGACCTGAGTTGTGAGTTATTGAAAAAAAAAACCTCATTTCTAACTTGTATCTTTTTCCATATGAAAAATTTCTTATGCAAATATTAGGGATATTTGATCTGCATAACAAAAGGCACGCTGGGTCTTACAGAAACCAGAAGCTGAAATGTGTCAAAATGTATCAATTTACCCCTATAATAGTTACCTGAAGTTTCAAAACTAGTGGTTGTCTGGCAAACCTTGCAATTAGACTCTTGTAGCATGGCTGCTGGGAGAAGAAAGCAAACCCTGCCTGTAGTGTCCTGAAAAAGCGTTTATGTCTCCCCCCTCCCTCCCCCACCCGCCCCAGCACGGGAGCAGTGTATCATAGAATGGTTTATATTGTTACACAAACTGTTGTTTTTAAGTAATCTGTCTTCTGGAAAAGTAGCCAGTGCTCTTGACCCCTGAGCCAGCTCTCTAGATTCATCTGTGACAATTTTTTTGTTTGTTTATTGAGGCAGGGTTTCTCTGTTTTGCTTTGGAGGCTGTCCGGGAACTAGCTCTGCAGACCAGGCTGGCCTCGAACTCACAGAGATCCATCTGCCTCTGCCTCTGCCTCTGCCTCCCCGAGTGCTGGGATTAAAGGTGTGTGCCACCACTGCCTAGCTACAATTTTTAAAAGCAAGCTATTGGGCACCAGGAAGACAGATAAACCTCTCAGATGATCTACTTCATGGACTGTCTTAGAAATAGTTGATATTTATAAAAATGACCCAACGGTTTAGAATAACTGAAACATTTCAATGTCATGTAAAAATATGTTATAATATTTCAGAAAATTGTCACTAATCAATTTTATTTTATTAATTTCTGAAATAAATTCATAAATACAGATAACATATAAACATATTTATACCTGCATGTTAGGCTTATCTATACACACACACATATACATATATAATGACAATTGTCTTGCTTACTATTTCATTATCTAGAATATCCTTGTATTTAATGGTTTAAATAAACTACTGTAGGCTCATATCAGTTACTACATGTATTTACATAAAAGCCATCTGAGGATGTTCATTAAGTCACCCGTCTCTCTTTGACTATGTTATCTTTTAAAAAGTAACTGTATAATTACTTGACTAATGTTTATTTTTCATAAGACTGTTCTTAAATATTTTAATAAAGTGATAACTTATTGTTTCTCTTTATTGAGCAGAGAATAATTCAATGCTAAATAAATATTGAGCTAATTATATTACTCCCTTTAATGGTCACACATATAAACTGACTCTAACTTCTAAATATAATTGCTTTATTTCACTGCCCACATAATCAATCAAGTTTGTGTGTATAGACAGCAGGATTGTGCTAAATTCTTTCAGAGTTACAATTTTTACATATGTGATTATGTACCCCTGAATGTGGAACTGATGGACTAAGAATCCAGCTACTCCTTCCATGAGCCCATATGTAGACCCCAGTTTGCATATTAAACAAGTAGGAGAGCAACAGAGAAATGAAGAAAGCAAATAAGACGTGTTCCAGGCACCCCAGCTCTTCGCGGAAAGCCTGGGTTTCTTTTTCTCATTTTTAAATTGGTTGTTTGAGAAGTTTTAGCGGACCTGAGTATGGGTTCTGCTCATCTCCCTTCGCACTCTCCATGCTCTAGGACGACCCCTTCTCTGCCCTGGACATTCACCTGAGTGATCACTTGATGCAGGAAGGAATTCTGAAGTTTCTGCAAGATGACAAGAGGACCGTTGTTCTTGTGACTCACAAGCTGCAGTACCTGACACACGCTGACTGGGTGAGACTTCCTGTGTTTGTGTTACAGTCACATCTTGAGACACCAAGAGAGACTTTCTGGGACAAAATTAAGTTGTCTGGCCACGTCCCGGCTCTGCCACGTTTCTGCTCATGTACTCTTTCCTCAGATCATAGCCATGAAGGATGGGAGTGTGCTAAGAGAAGGGACCTTGAAAGACATTCAGACCAAAGATGTGGAGCTTTACGAGCACTGGAAAACTCTCATGAATCGGCAAGATCAAGAATTAGAAAAGGTAAGAAGGGCCAGAGTGTTCTGTGTAGTTACTAGGAATTTGACAGCTGTCTTCTGAAGCTCAAGGTAAGATGCACACAGCTCTGCGACGGCTTCGAAGGATGCACACTGCTCTGTGAAGCTTTAGGTAATTGTGTCTTTTCGTACAGTTATTGAACATGCTGCTTTGAAACTACTAGTGGCATTTTACTATTTATTCGTTCATTATTTGCTTGTTTATTTATTGAATGTCCAGTGTGTATTGCATGCAGGGTGTGGTGTGTGTGTGTGTGTGTGTGTGTGTGTGTGTGTATGTGTGTGCTAGGTACATGCACACCCATGAACATGTATGTAGAGGGGCACATTTGGTGTCTTGTTCTGTCTTTCTCTGTATTATTCCTTTGAGAGAGGGTCTCCCACTGAACCTTGGATTAGGCTGATGACAACACACACCGTCATTGTTCCTGTCTCTGCCACCCACACACAATGCTGGGATCCCAGGTGTGAACGGCCACCCTTGGCTTTTTATGTGGATGCTGACATTCAGACTTGGGCCCTCCTGTTGGTGCAGCAAGCACTCTTCCCTTGGAGCCATCTTCCCAGCCCCAGCCTGGCCTACCTTATGCTGTCCTTTGGACGAAGCGTTATCTGACTTTTGGCCCTGAACCAGTTGGAATTACGTGTGTATCTACAAGTTGAATGAGCTGTTTATCAAGGCTTAAGGCTTTCCTTATTTTTGCTGAATTATCTCTTCTTTTCTCGTGTGTGGTAAAATCATTCCCATGCATTGCCTACAATCAGGCACCCACAGTCAAGATAAAAAGCCAAGGTGTATTTGAAAGAAGGTGAAGCTGTGAGCTCTGGCTGGAGTCGCTGGGTGTGTATGGAGTAACCCTGATGATGAATGGAGATGAAGGGAAAACACTATTTTTTATCTTCTTTTAGACTCCGCAGACCTTCTTAACACTCTCAGTAAATCCTCATGAAAAGTCTCAGTGAGCACGCGCAGACAGTATGTTCTCACTTTTGCAGAACTCTAGCGCACAGAAAGTCAGATAATCTTCCAGAACTGTGCAGCACGTGTTAGTGGTGCTGATAGGATTAGAAACCAGGGCCACATCCGGTGTGGCTCTACCACACTGCAGCCGTACTCAATGACACAATGATAGGCTTGGAAACCAGATTCGATTCCATTTGTGATGGGGAAAAGAGACAGGAAATTGAATTTTCAAATTGAGAACTTTTGCTTTGGGGTTTGGCCTGAGAAATATCCAAAATTTAGTACAGTGGCCAGGAATAAGCTTTAAAAATTAAAGCAGTTATGCTAGCCAGTTTCTTAAAAATCAGAAAAATCAAACGGTACTTTTTTAAGGAAGAAAAATAGAATCTATGCTTCCATAGTGAAAGGAAGATTTAAAAAAAAAAAAAAAGCCACACATATCTCAAAGTTTCTCTGTCCTGTGACTTTCTGAAGATCTCAAAAGCAAGCCCCTCCCCCCACCCCAGGAAGAGAAACACCTGTGGAAATCTCACGCTCGTCGGTCCCGGGGTGTGAGGGAGGGTATCACAGTATGCAGTGCCAGCGCCCAAAGGGAGCAGGTGTGTGAGGGCTGGTGAGGAGCATGCTGAGGGCACTGCAACTCACGGGGGTCCCCCTGCCTCTGCCTCTGCCTCCGAGTGCTGGGATTAAGGCACCACAGAATTTAGCTGATCCCTGCCCCAGTTCTGAGGCTGAGGGATGAAGAAGATGGAGCCCTTTCTTTTCCCAGTGACAATGACAAGCCCACTCAACCCTCAACACATGGCGATTTGATTTTATGTTTCTTTCTTGTTGTGTGTAACCCTTCCCTACAGTGTCCTATGGGTCTCCTAGGCGTGGAAGGACCCCACTGCTTACATTTGGGGATAATCTGTTCCCTTTTGGTTACACTGACGTTTCTTGTAGAGCTCCCTCGGTGGCACACTAAGGGAATCCATCTTGATTTACTCATTTATAGTCTTAGTGGATGCACAATACCGCTTACCCTGCCCAGAGCTACATGGGGTTTTTATTTGTTTCTGTGTAGCTCATGCTGGCCTGGAGGTTCCAGTAATCCATCTGCCTAAGACTTGTGACTTGTGGGGGCTGAGATGATAGGCATTTGTCGTCCTGCCTAGCTTGAATGTTTTTAAAAGAAGGTATTTAGCATAAGGGAACCCTTAGGTTAAAAAACTGAAATTGATGTACAAAAGATGTCTCAGGACGGTAGTGCTGTGTTTGAAGCCTTAGGTCCCTGATGTTGTATCTCCTTCTGGCTTCCTATTGGCCTACAAGTCTGAGCACAGAAGTGTTGTCTATAAATCTCCAGCATTATTTCTGTAACAGCTCCTGTGACGGGAGTCCTGTGTGTCTAGAGAGAGCAGAGAGCTTGGGGCTGGTATGAAATCACCCAGCGTGTCATTCGTGGGTAAGCCGAACCCTTCCTCAGACAGAGGGCCCTTCAAGCAGAGCACATTGTTACCCACAGGACATGGAAGCAGACCAAACAACGTTAGAGAGGAAGACTCTCCGGAGAGCCATGTACTCGCGAGAGGCCAAAGCGCAGATGGACGATGAAGACGAAGGCCAGTGTTTTCTCTTTTTCTCTGTTTTAATCTGAAGCATTCAGATGGGTTCGTCTGTCATGAGGGGTTTTCTCTGGATATTGATGCGTAAGTGTGCCACACACATATCACAAGCCACTGTGCACAAGGCCCAGAGCCAAACTCAATGCATAATACTGCACATGGTAGAGTCAAGGTAAGGCTTATGTTCCCCAACAGCGTGCCCTTGTGAGGGGCACACTAAGTGGGTGTCTGTGTGCTCATACTGTGTGTCACAGAGAGGGCGACGGCAATGGCAGGGACCTGAGAACAGGCTAATGACTGGATCAGGTTGTCGTTACTAAGACATTGATTCTTTGAACGTCAACAGTCAATGGGAGTACAGGAAGGGCAGTCCCTATAATTGAGTCAGTCTTTATGCATGTGGCTTCTCACATAACACACTGATGAAGAATGAAGATGGCAGAGAGCCCATGTCTCATTTCAGTTTTCCATATTTAATACTGTATTATGAAGGAAAAAAAAGATGTACCAGAAGCCAAAAAAAGAACCCACTTAAAATCGTTACATTGTGTTGACATGAGTCACCAAGAATAAAATAATAAATCATTTACATTCACAAAATAAATCCATTCATTATGCTTCATTTTCATTTTCTATGTAGTTTTTATTGACTATTTTCTTTCTGCTGGCCAACTAAGACACAGTGAACATTGTAACGTGAAGACAGAAAACACCAAACTGTGCCACCTACATATTTCAAATGTCTCAATGAATGTTCATGAAGTTTAAAAAAAAAAATCAGTGAATGAAAGATGAATTTCTTTCAATTCTCAATTTTGAGGGCGCTTTGTTCTATAAGTAGACACAGGCTTCTGGAATTCTAAACCACTAGTATGCTTTAGATGTAGAGCCTACGTAGCCTACAGCTGGGGCTGGCCTTGAACTTCTGATATTCCTGCCCCAAGCACTGGAATTACAGGAGCATACCACCATGTCTGACCATTTTCAGCCTATTAAAAAAAAAATAATTTAAGTATGCACCACTTAAAGTATTTAAAATTTCCAAAGTGAAGACTCTTGCTTCTGTATAGTCAAATATGGCTATGCATATCCTTGTTAGGAAATTAAGTTTTTACCTGGTGCCCATCAGAAGCTTACACGAAGGTTTGTTGTGTGTGTGTGAATGTGCAGAGGAGGAAGAGGAGGAAGACGAGGATGATAACATGTCAACCGTAATGAGGCTCAGGACGAAGATGCCCTGGAAAACTTGCTGGTGGTACCTCACTTCGGGAGGGTTTTTCTTACTCTTCCTCATGATCTTCTCTAAGCTCTTGAAGCACTCAGTCATCGTGGCCATAGACTACTGGCTGGCTACATGGACGTCCGAGTACAGCATAAACCACACTGGGAAAGCTGACCAGGTACGGTGCGCCCAGAGCCGGTGTGGAGGGAGGCCGTCTGCTGAAGCCAGGTGACAGTTAAAGGCTAGAGGAGCTGGCTGTAAGTTCAGCATGTCAGCAACGAGGGAGCTACCTGAAACAGGGAAAACTGCCAACAACGGCACACAGGCCTCTTGCTGCTTCTATCGTTTAAAATACTTGCTTATGCTACTTTTATTTACTACATAATTAATATATTTTATGCACCTGTGTGTAGGTATGAGCGCAGTGCCCACGGAGGCCAGAAAAGAGCGCCAGATCCTAGAGCTAGAGCCATAGGCAGTTGTGACCGACCCAATGTGGGTTCTGGGAACTGAACCCACATTTGGGTGCTCCTAAAGAGCAGCATGCACTGTTAACTGTTGCGCCTTCTCTCCACAGAGGCGTTTTGGCATAATATAATGTTTGGATATATTGAAGGAGTTCAATATATCCGCTTTACATGTAATGTATGTCACTACCATATATTACACGTTAAACATGTACAAGAGCGATCCTGTTATTCCACTGATTTTCAATTTGGGGTCAGCACATGGAGTGGTCATTCTGTGATCAAGGATGGGAAGAATGAGCTTGACAATGTAGAAAGCCAGAAGTCTGTCGCCAGCCTGAAAGGTACAACCATCCTGCAGTCCTTAGGCCAGACCTTGCAGGAGGAAAAAGTTAGCAGGGGCTGACCGGAAGGAGGACACTATCCTGAGTGCACACCACACGCCTTCAGCTGTCTAAATACAAGCAGGACCGGATGTTGACAAGATTTCTGATTTTGATGCTTTGTTTCCCTAGACTTTCTACGTGGCTGGATTTAGCATTCTCTGTGGAGCTGGTATTTTCCTTTGCCTCGTCACCTCCCTTACTGTGGAATGGATGGGCCTTACAGCTGCCAAGAACCTCCACTACAATCTCCTTAATAAGATAATTCTTGGGCCAATAAGGTAAAATAAATGCAGTGATCTCTTGCCTCTATGCATGTAGTTCATAAAAACATACATTTAAAAATTGAAGTGTAGAAGTTTAAAGAAGAAAACTAGCCATTTTCAACTCTAGATGTCCCTCAGTGGTGCTTCTGGTCCAGGAAGCCCGCCTCACCATACTCTCTGTTCTGTTCCCTGCCTAGGTTCTTTGATACCACACCCCTGGGACTGATTCTCAATCGATTTTCTGCTGATACAAATATCATTGACCAGGTGAGTATCCGAGCTGCTTCTAAAGTCTAAGACAAATTCCTCGGTGTAAACTAAATAGCATCCAAACAGGGCCTGATGACTTTTGATGGTAGAGAATTTCTAAAATTAAATTAGGACCCATTTGCCCTCATATCCAAATGGAAAAAAAATGATAGAATAAGGTAGGTTTTCTGTTTGTGTGTTTATATGTGTTATATCCATATGCTTGTGTGAGTATATGCTCTTGACATGAGTCCATGCATACTTGGACTCATGTGTGTGCGTGTTAGCCTGAGGTTGGCATTAAGCATAATTTCCAATTGTTCCTCACCATATTTTTATGTCTTATTATTTTTTATGTGAGACCCTTGCTGAGTGGCGAGAGAGGTGTGGCAGTTGGATGCCTGTGGCAAAAAAAAATGCCATCTCCAGGTTCACTGATAGGCCCTGACTCAAAAACTAAAGTGGATAACGATTATAGAACATGCCCACTGTCAGCCTCAGACTGTCACATGGTCAACCATACCAACTCACACATGTGCACATGCACACACACACAAATTAGTACATGTAGAAATTTAACTCAAGATAAATATAATGTCTTGAATCTGTGAGAATCAATATTAATATTAAAACTAAAATATTTTGAGACAATTATCCATAAAATATGGAACTAATGACTATAGAATACAGATGGCCATATAAAGTCATTACATGGTGAAATAAAAGATAGCTCGATAGCTTTGGAGCCATGAACTGTAAAAGACCTTTGGAAGTAAGATAGAACGTAGCAAGAAAATAAGAAAAAAAGACATATAGAAATAACTGTATAAAAATTTAAAATTTGACAGAGCCGAAAGCCTCAAGGACAAATTTAAATTGTAAAGAAGATAAACACTACAATTTATAAATACAATCTAAGTTCAATAAGGAAAAGACAAATAATCCACAGATACTCAAAGGACACAAGCAACTACAAGAAAAACCATCTGTGTGTTTTTCAGTAGAGGAGCGGATGGGTTTGAAGTCATGTATACCCATTAAGAAGGAATGCTTGAAAACATTGGCAGGGAAATACCTACAGTTCATCATGGTGAAGCAAAACAAACATGGGTGAAAAAGATTCCCGGCATAACTACTTATATAAAATGTCCAAGATGAGTAGGTGGACAGCACATGTCCATAAGTACAGCTACTGAACTATGGAAGCACGTGGGATTGTTTACAGTAAACGTGTATATAGGCTGCTTTGGCAGCCCATATCCCTTAGCGTTAATGTAAAAAATGAGTATCTTTATTACAACCTCATCGATGCTGCTTGCTCATGAGCCAGAAACATTGTCCTTCGAATTCCTTCCACAGCACATCCCTCCAACCTTGGAATCGCTGACCCGCTCCACGCTGCTCTGCTTGTCAGCTATCGGGATGATCTCCTATGCCACGCCCGTGTTCCTTGTCGCCCTTGTGCCTCTTGGTGTCGCCTTTTATTTCATCCAGAAATACTTCCGGGTTGCTTCTAAGTGAGTAAAACTTTTTCCCCTTCCCCAAAGCCTGCACATTTGACTCGTCGGAATATGTTTTTGCTCAACTGTTTGGGTTTTTTTGTTTTGTTTTGTTTTGTTTTCAAACTAAAGTGCAGAATTTAGAAGTGCAACTAGTTTTGCCAGAACCTTACGTCACAATGTGAGATCTAATGTCATTCTTTCTCTAATTGGTTGTCTGGTTCTTCCTCGCCCTTGACACATACTAATATGTCATTCGGTTTGCTAACAATTTGTCTGTTGAGTTAGATGTACCAGCTTTGCTTTTTTATTCCTTGGTTCTTTTTCTGAACGTTAACATTGGCAGGAAACTCACAAAATCAAACAATAGTCCTGAAGAGTGAGCAATTTACAGCCAGTATGTTTCAAAGCAGGAACAAAAATCACAGCCCTTCAAATGCGTAGTATGAAGAGTAGAAGACAGTTGAAGAGATAAACTGTCCTTGCCTATGTAATTGGATAATTTCGAGACCCTGAGAGGCACACCATCACGTTAAGAACCTGGAGAATTTGAGTCCACAGAATTTTCCATGTACTCACTAATCCAGTCAAATAAATAAAGGAACAACATTCATTTCAGTTTTTCTGTTAATATAGGAATTATTGTTTTTCTGAGAAGGTGAATGATTAATGATCAACACGGTGTCCATCATTGTAAGCTTGGAAGTTTCCATTTAAAACTTTTTTGAAGAATGCAATGAGCTTTACTATTGCAAGAACTCTATTTCAGCCCTCAGTAAACTCTTGCTGTTTTACTGATAACTTCATTGAGCCACTTGGTGAGTGATAAAATACCCGTTCTCAACAAACCCATCTCTTGTTAAGCCATATGCGCAGTAATCTTTATAAAAAGTGTATGTAAAGTATATAAGATGAAGCCATAAATGTAGGAATAACACATTGATTAAGCTAGAATAAAAGGCAAATGTGCTTTTTTGAACACACTTCATGTTACAGGGGTGCAAAGAAGATGAATTTTCACAGGGGGAGAGAGAAGGAAACAGAAGGACTGTAGTGAGGTCCTGTGAACAGACGGATCATCATTTTAGAATGTTTCTCTCCCAGGGCTGTGAGTTCTTCACGTACTGGAGATATGCTCTATATTTGAGTGATTTTCCTTCCTGCCTGCCTGGCTGCCTTCCTTCCTTCCTTCCTTCCTTCCTTCCTTCCTTCCTTCCTTCCTTCCTTCCTTCCTTCCTCCCTCCTCCTTCCCTGTTTTCCTTCCTTCCTTCCTTCCTTTCTTTCTTTCTTTCTTTCTTTCTTTCTTTCTTTCTTTCTTTCTTCCTTTCTTTCTTTCTCTCAAAGGGAATTGAAGTGGGGAGCTCACGGCAGGCAATAACATGACCCTTAATGTCTAAAGCCACAGGTCTAATGGGTGTTTAACTGTGCGCGTCTTCTTACAAGAACACAGATCAAGCTGTGCCTTCCCTTTCTGGGTTTCAGACACCTCACACGACGCTTCTGTAAACAAAGATGGTTCATTCATGATGTTTTATTCAGCCCTGACCTCAATTAGTGGCTTTGGCCATCTGTTCTTGGTGTCAGCTGTGCCAGTGGCCACCTGTTCTTGTTTAAGAAAGTCCTCACGTTCCTCCGCTGTCTTCACCACCTCTGTGTTCCCCTCCCCACCCCTGCCAAGTCCTTCTCAGAAACTCAGAAAGAGAAGCCTCTGCACTTGTCTGTGGAATCACACAGCCAGTCAAGAAGGGCCTCTTGGCTGATGCTGTGGTGAATGGGAGGGTCACCCTTCTAGCCCTCCTGACCCCTGTGTCCCGAAGAAGGGCAAAAGGGGGAAGAAAAAAGAGATGTGCTTTCTAACAATTGGTTTCACTCAGTCTTATCTTCTGGAAATGTCAGCCTATGTGGCTTAAAGAAAAGTTGCTGATCTTGGCATGCCAATGAATGTCTGCCACTCTAGTGGGTGGGAGGCTGAGGCAGGAGAATCACTGCAAGCTTGACCCCAACCTGGTGAGCTCCTACAAAAATAAATCAATGAAAAGATTTTAAAAGAAGTTCATGAATACACATCTTTGTGTAAAGGGCTCCATTGATCAGCTTCAGGTATTTCTATTTTTAAGTAGGTTATGGAGTCATGTGTGTGTGTGTGTGTGTGTATGTGTGTATGGACATGGGTGTTAGTTCCTTGGAACAGTGAATGTTCCTTGGAGGCAGGGATTCAACTCACTGTGGCCAGAGCCCAAGCCATGGTTAATTTCTCCCTCTGATGTCTTCTCTCGCAGTCCTTCAACTGGTAAGTCACAGTTAATTTTTAAGTCTGTTGTACTGAAAACAGCTCCCTCTGGCAACCACGTTCCCACCATCATTCTACCCCCCTCTTTGAAATTGCATGGCATCTTACTAACTCAGAACTTTAAAGACTGTCTTAACTCTCTCCCCCTCGCAGTCTTCCCATTATTGATGAGGCTCAGCTCTTCTCGTTTTATTTCTGTTAAGGGGTATTTTTATTTGGTTAAGAATTCTCTACAGTCCAGGGCCACACTTGCAAGACCATGTCATTGTACTGGATATGGTTGCACATGCCTGCAATCCCAGGGAGGTGGAAACAGGAGGATCCAGGGTGCAATGTCATCACAGGTGATGCTGTGAGTTCAAGGCCAGCTTGGGTTATTTTAGATGCCTTCTCAATAAACTAACTCCTTTCCCCAAGCAACACCAATAAGAAGACCATACCCTTCACAGAGTTACATTCACCAATTCATCCATCCTGAATCAAGGTTATTTCATTACTGCATTTATATTTTGCCATGGTAACTCTTTTACTGAAGCACTCAGTTAGCAAAACCTTCAACAGCTTACGCTCTGAGGATGAAGGAAAAGATGGACGTGTAAGGGGTACAGGTCCACACTTCATTTTAGGTGTCTACAAAGCTCTGTCTTATGTCACAGCCAAGACACGCTGGATGTGTGGACCCAGAATGAGCAAACAAGTCATATTCTCACTGGAAACATTTTGATGAAGCTTTTGAGCATGCCAATTTAGGGGACATTGAGAAGAGGTGGAGTACAGATGGATGGTGACAAGAGCAAGTTCAATGGTGGCCTCAGAGCCTGTGGGGTGGGTGACACACACTGTTGCCTCTGTCCTAGGGATCTCCAGGAACTTGATGACAGCACCCAGCTTCCCCTGCTTTGCCACTTCTCAGAAACAGCTGAAGGGCTCACCACCATCCGGGCCTTCAGGTGAGTAACATATCTTCAGATTGCGTGCGAGAGGCAAATCCGTCCACAAACGTCTATCAGCAAATAGTAGCTGACTGCCAGCTCTTCTGGGGCATACTATGTTTCTCACAGTGAAATACAAAATGGCAATATGAATGAACACTGCTTAGAGCTACTTATCTGACAATTTAAGAGTAAATAGTGAATGACAGAGTGGAAAGGGATCAGTTGTGTGGCTTAGACAACTTTCTATTTCCAAAGACTCCATGTCCTCGTCTGGAAACCGGGGCATCAGTCTTGTTTACCACACCCATCAGAAGGATTGACATAATACATGTAAGGGACGAACGACAGTGACTGTTGGCGCACTCGATAAACAACTTAATATGAATCTATCGATTGTGATAGTAATAATGACACTAACAAAAAGAATACCGTCGCACTAGTTATTTTAGAAGTTAACCCAGCCGAGCTTGGCAGTTCATGCCTGTAACCCTAGCACATGGTGGTGGTCCTGGTGGGGATGTAGGAAGGAGGACCAAGAGTTCAAGGACATCTTAGACCACATAAGTTCCAGGCCAGCCTGAAATCTGTGAGACCATATCAAATTTACAACAAAACAAATAACCAAGACGACAACCCACATTTCTCGATGTTTATAAACCTAAGCTTCCATGGAGCTAGCTCCGTTTTCCTGTTCAAGTTAGACCATAAAATGGCATTGCCAGATATTTTCTTTGATGCTTTAAAGCATCGTATCTTCTTTCAACCCTATTATAAATATGCATTGGCTTCCATCAGAGATTTCTCCAACCTAAGACGTTTAAGACGGTAGACACGGATCATAAACTAGAACATTAAGATGCAACTTCCTGCAAAGTTATCTGTGCTAGGACTTCTACAAAAATCTATGTGAGTCTCATTTAGCCCACCCATATTTTACATCATGGCATGTCCCCTTACTGAATATTTCAACATTACTCATTGGTATTGAATATATAGATGCTGGCATGAAAATTATCATATAATAGTCCTCATCAGGGAGTACCATTAACAAATACAGCATTAAAGATTATTGTTGCCATCAAGTAAGTCTTTTATAATTAGTTTATGTAACAAATATCTTTTGCACAGTTAACACACACCAAGTACTATACTCAGTGTAGATTAGTAAAGATTGATTTCACACGGCCATTTATTTCGTCCTAATTACAGGTTGGGGTCTTTACTTTAGCCGACATGGGATCTTATTTTATTTTCCCTATGAGTATTTATATGAGTGTGTTTTCATTATCTGCTTTATTAAAAACATTTCCATGTTAATTATTTTATCTCTTCCGAGTAGTATACGAGTTCTTAGAGAGCAGGGTTTTGATTTCACTGTTGGTTTACTGCGACATGGGAAATGCCCGTGATACTTGACTGTTGAGCTCATGTAGGCTCTGTCCTAAGGGGGTCACCTCACAGCAGAGGGTTTAAGGCAGAATATGACAGTATGGTGACATCTATGGAATCACCCCTCAGCTATATCAAAGGGTTGGATGGCACTTTGTATCTAAAGAAGACGGAGGCACTCATTGGACAATGGGCCTTTGAGCGAAGAGCAGATGAGCCGGAAGGTAAAGGGGACAGAGCACTCGGAGGAAAAGGCATGAAGATTTCTATTTCATGTATAAATCAAGCCTAGTGTTAAACGAACACAGCGACAGAGGTCATCACATTGAAGCATGAGCACAGGGAGGCTGGGGCTAACATAGTGAGTGAGTAAGTTCCTCTTTATGAAGCTTGAACTTTATTCTTTCTGCGCCGTTGAGTCTCTGAGGAGTCTCAACAGGAAACGAGCACAATCAGAGTTGTATTGATTAGAATGACGAACTCATAGAGGAAAAGCCGGAAGGCTGAGGCTAACAGTAAGAAGATGCTGGGGGGAGGGGGAGAAGGGGGAGGGGGGCGTTTGAGCCACAGCATGACAAGATGCTTTGTTGTGATGGACCTTAACTCAGACTTGTCCCCCTCTTCCAAGACGTCGGGGTTATAATAAGGCCAAATGCCACTTCGCAGGGAAGAAAGACCTCATCTTCCCACTGAGGGAGTGGAATTCAGAGCAGTTTAGAAACTAACCCGCCTAAGGATGCACAAGTTCAGGACAGCAGGGTGGGTTTAATTACCTGAGAATTTCACCAGAACTAAGAACAGGTCAGAAAGGCACTGTGCACCTTAAACACGGTTGTTTTTGTCACTGCGCTTAGACAAGTGAGCGTGTTAAGAAACTGGGTGGACAACAGGGTAAAAAAAAACCAGAAAAGAATACAAAGAAATTAAAGGTGCTCTCTGGATAAGGAAAGCCCGGTGCTAGTTATGACCTTCACAGGAGCAGAACTGGTTGGGAGGGGTGAAGCCAGAATTCCGAGGGCTCGCGGGTTAACCAGAAGTGAAGCCGTGGGGCCCATGGGGGATGGCTCCTCTGAAAAGAAACTTTGCTGGCAAAGGGAGGAATTGACAGATTTCCACCCCGTTGGGGGTTCATTTTTAAAGAGAGTAACGAGTTAGAAAATTTTAATGAATGGTGGGAAGATGTGACCTCTAGGCGGGATGGGGCACTTGATGGAGCACGTTTTATTACAGATTGACAGGGCTGTGGCCAGGTGGAGAGGCTGCTGTTCTTGAAGGGGGCTTGGTACTGCGTGCCTCTGAGAAAGATGGCGGGATATGGGGAGGGGTCAGGAAGCTGGGAGTGGACAGCAGGAAGCTGTCGGGGTCAATGCATCAGGGTCTTTCCTTTCTCCTTACGGGACGACACAGCTCATCTTCCGAAACTGCCAAGGATGGGAACCGCGGTGCTTCCTGGAGGGCTTGAGAACGGTTTAGAAAAGAAGCGGACCAGGGTTCAAGGTTCAACTTGTTCCCCTTCTTCACTAGACACGTGGGGTAGAATTTAGTGAATTGTACATTGAGAAAGTCTCTAGGTAGCTGTAAGAAAAACAAAATGTCACGTGTTAAACTTCAGTGCTTGGAGCATAGTTGTGAGACACAGAGATGGTGAAACTTCCATCTAGAAGTAGCTTGTCTGTGTCTACATCCAGAATTATAGTTTTCATATTTGTTCTGAAGGTCAATATTAAATATTGTCAACAGCAGCATTTGTTTTCCGTCATAACAAGTGTTTTTAAAGATGGTGATGGCCTGCTTGCCGTGGGTAACTTTCTGGAACCATTAGGGTTAGTACTCATAGTCAAGAAGGAAGCGTGTTCTTGCGGGCTGGAGAGACGCACAGTGGTTAAGATTGTGCGCAGCCCTTGCAGGGGATCAGGGTTTAGCTTGCAGCACCCCCCCATCAGGTGGCTCACAAACGCTGTCTAGTACTTTCTCCTGTTACCCACAGGCGCCTGCCTGCACGCATGTGCACCTAAACATACACATGGATAAAATTAAAATAAATCGTGGAAAACACCTAAAGAGAATTAAGCACACAACTTCCCATATCTGTTCCTTTCTATGTCTACCTCGTGTTCCCGGGCCAGCTCTCTCGTCCTTTCTGAATGGACCTTCCATTCCCTCTGCTCCCGGGACTCAGGGTACATGCACACATTTAGTCATTACAAGGAAAGTATCTCAGCTAAGTTAGACTAAGTTGTCAGTGACCTTTGCCATTGCTTTATTATTATTTTTCTGTCTGACAGAATAAAGGTCCAAGAATGCTCAGAAGATGAGCTGGACGCGAATGAAAAGATACAGGCTGAGTGTGTCAGAGTTTCCATTAGGAAAACAGCAGGTTTCTTGCCAAATAGAAACAGAGAAAGAATGCTCATTGCCTTTTCCTCCCTCCTCCTCCCTGCTGCTTCAAGCTGTTGCCAGTTCCCTACAAATGTGTGGAGTGTTAGAGATGGAACTCGACAAGCACAGCAGGATGAAGGTCCAGACAGAGCATGCTGTCAGGACCAGGGGTTAAGAGTATGGTTCCCAGGCTCTGATGCTGCTGGATGCATTTGATCCTCCTGGGGACAGAAACCTGCCCCGTCCAGGAAAGCAGTGGATTTTCTCACTCCTGAGTTTTCTCCTGTCACTCGGGGTACTTACCATGCCTTGTTCATCAGAGGAACCCAGTACCATCCCCTAAAACCACACGGGACCATCTTCCCTGTGTTCTGGGAAGCCTGGCTTAGCCTTTCCCTCTCCCCATCCCGTACCCGGTACTCTGCCCAGACCTTCCAAGGTACACTTCCCCTTTATGTTCTTGGGGCCATTGAAGAAAGGTCCCAGGCTACATTAGCCTCACTTCCTTGGTACAGTTTCTCCCATCCTGAGAAAGGCATTGTTTATCTCCAGAGTCTAGCACAGCGCCGTGGAGACAGCTGCCGACTGACTGAGTAGATGCAAATATGGTCCACCAAGCAAGCAAGTCTACCTGACACTCCCCTGGCAAACACACAAGTGTGTCCCTCACAAAATCCTCCATAGCTTGTTCCCGCTGTTGCTGTAATCCTACAACCTCGGAAGCCCTTCACCGTTTAGTAGTTCACTTCAGTTACCCGTCAAGGTCATCTGGAAGGCAGACGTGTCCCTTGAGTTGCTTAGTCCCAAGCTGACATTCTCCGGCACAGGTCCCCCTGGCCTTTAGTTCAAGGCCACATAACTCAAAGTGAAGTAATGGTTTGGCTCTCAGCGCTGAAGTTTCTGATCACTGTGGATCAGACATCGCTGTCTGACCAAATTATCGTATCTGGCTTGGCATACTGAGATGATCAGATTGATTGGAGCAATATCAAGTATCTGCTTTATATTGGCCTGTATGGACTCTGATGGTGGGCCAAAAGACACCCCACCCAGGACTTCTCCCCTTGGTACAAGGGATGAGTTATTTAAAAGTTTTGCAATTTTACTGGAAGATTTCACAGGAGTGGGGGACCCCTTCAGCAAATGAGACTAGCAGGTCAGAGGTCCCTTACAAAATTGTAGACGTGTTGTGTCAGAGCAGCCGTGGTCACAGAGAGGGAAAAAGCAAACCAACTTTCAAACCAGCTCTTTTCCAGCTCTCTGCAGTTTCCATTATTCGAGGAAAACAATCACAAAGTAAGGATATTCTTGTTGCTTAGGAAAGATGCTTTTCGGCATGGACGTCTGTGAAATCATACCTCTGATGTTCAAGTACATAAGGTTTCTCCTGGTTTCTTAAAAGCTTTCCGCCGCATATATGCATTGTATGCGGTAGCACAAGAGATTGGGTGTAGGGTGGATTGAAGCATGCTCATATTCGTATGCTTGCGTGAAGGTTATTCCTAGTTCTGCTGGTAAAACAAGGTGTACAGAATTCTATGTGATGATTTTGAACAGCAAGGATGGGCTAAATTTTTCAGGAAGCAGTCTCTCCATCTCCATGACTCTTAGGGTGAGACATCTGCCTAGCCCTGGAAGGTGGCAGGCATTCTCTCTTGTCACTCAGGGTAGTTATAATGCCCTGTTCACCTGAGAAACCCAGCTTCACCCCTAAAGCTATTCCCAGACCAACTTCCTTGTGCTCTGGGAAGCCTGGCTTTGCCCTCCCCTCTCCCTTCCCTGCTTCTCTATTCAGATTTCTCCTCCCCCAAAGTGTGCAAATCTCCTTCGTGATCGTAGGGTCAGTGTAAGCAGACTTTGTGCTTCACCAGTCACTGGCAAGACCCCCAACCCTCTGCTTCTTGGCACCCTACTTTCTTTGGTTTAAAAAAAAAAAAAAAAAAAGAGGCCAGAAAGAATTTTGAAGGAATATATTTGCCTGTTGTAAATGCATAAGTTTCTGTCTACACTAGTTCTCATCCAGCCTCAGATGGAAGCAGAATGTATTGTGATTTCTGTAGCCCTCGTGACACCTGTAAGATCTTGTTTACAGGGATCCTCAAATTTTGTAGAACCACAGAGTGACCTTTAACAAAGGTTTGTCATGGTGATGGCTTCTTTTCCTAGTTGTGGCAGGAAGGGGGGCAGACACTTGACCTCTTGCCTTCTACCCAGAATGTGGCAGGGCAGTTCTGGTGTCTCCTTACCAGTCAGTCACCCATGCCATCCACACGTTACTCTGTTGAGAAAATTGTGCAGTAGGTAAGCATGGCTGGCTTTTACTGCTTCTCCTGGTAGGTGGCTGACATCGTTCTGTTTTTGTTGTCTGCAGGCATGAAACCAGATTCAAGCAACGCATGCTGGAGCTAACAGACACGAACAACATTGCCTACTTATTCCTCTCAGCTGCCAACAGATGGCTGGAGGTCAGGACGGTATGTTCACTGTGTTCCAGACACTTGGTAGAATTAGCCTTCCAGCAAGAGTCAGTACCGAGCCTCCATTGTCCGGTCTTTAAAACAGATCAGGTTTGTTTATGTTTCAAATGAAATCTAACCTATCACAATGCTTTAGCCAATCACAGCAAAAGTGGCCCCAAAAGCAAAAACCATATTATATTCTCTGGACTACCTCAGTTAATGGAATGGTAAATATTTATATAATGACTTTTTTTTAGCAAGAATGTGAAAAGCACTCATGTCCTTCGCTGAGCCACACAGCCTGTGAGGGATGGTGATTTTTTTTTTTTTTTGCTTTAACTCAATGGAGGGTTATGTTAGTACAAAATGTCAGTGACTAAATCATCTACTGCAGTCTTCTGTCCTATGTGACACATAGAAATAAGCACAGACTTTGGCACTGTATAGATGTCATATGCCAGATTAATTTCCTTCAGTCTCAGATCCCCATTTATTTATAAAATAGGAATAAAAACATGTAACTTACAGACCTGTCACTAAAGTAACAATGAAAATCATGTGATTGTCCTAGTATGCTAGTCTAGCTTGATTTGTTGCTGTGATAAAATATCCTGTTAAAGGACAGTTTAGGGGAGTAAGGGGTGTATTTCAGCTGACAATTCCAGATTACCACCCATCATTTTGGGAACTTCAAACAGCTAGTCATATCACACCCACTGTCGAGAGCAGAAGTAAGTATGTGCATATGAGCTCGCTGGCGCTGGTGTGTAGCTTAATTTCTCCACTGTTGTACATCCCAGAACACCTGCCTACTGGTCATTGATGCCCGCCCTCAGTGGCATGGGGCGTTCCACCTCTGTTTCCCACAGGCATGCCCACAAGACTACCTATAGACAATCCCTCACTGAGACTCTTCCCAAGTGATCCCAGGGGATGTCAAGCTGACCGTTAAAGCTAAGCACTTTCTCTGGTGATTAGTTTCCCCAGATGGTGCAAATGATAATGGGAATTTGATGGGATTGAAAGGAAGGTGCCCAAGTTCAAGACCAGTCTTCAAATGGATTGCTACAGATTGACACAGTCTTACTGTGGTTTCTCACAAGTTGACAAGGACTCTTTACCCCCATGCTAGTGGCTAGAGAGAGCTCGCTGAGCAAAAGAACACGATTATGTTGTACAAAAATTTTAAAGAAGAATTAGTTGTTGAAAACAACCAATAAACCATCTTTCACGTGACTGTGAGGGTTGGAGACAGAGTTGCTTAGGAATTGCAGATAACCGGAAGTTAAGTAAAGAGTTACGCAAAATCTATAATAAAACTCAAGCATTACTACCAGACCATCTAAACCAACATTATTTATTTTAAGCTCCTGTTAGTTTTCTTCCTTTTAGAAATCCTTGTTTTCCTCTAAGGGGGAAGTATCGTCTCTGAATAGCAGAACTAACAATCTCAGCGAGTGGACTTTCAGAATCGTAAGGAGACAATGGCCGTAGTTGCTTATGAGTCTGGTTTCCCTTAGCTTGGAGAGCAGGCATGGCTGGAGGGGTAAGTCCATTCTCCGTGGACGCGAGATGTCTGCCAATGACGTCTGTCCTTAGCGATTCCCAATGACAGGTTCACTGGCAAGTGTAAGACAAAACCCTTCACTCACACCACATGTCCCATTCTCAGAGCCAAAATAAGACATTAGACGGGAGACCGCCAAGGACGAGGGCGGGGCGAGCTGGGAAAGAACAGCCGTCTACTCAAAGCGGCTGTGTGGTCCACTATTGTAGCCCCACACAAAAGAGCAATCAAAGCTACCTGTTCCTGATGGCCAAAGAAGAGATTGCCTTTTAACTGGGAGGGGCGGACTGTTCTTTTATCTACAATTTCCTGACTCCTTGGTTAGACATTTCGTGGAATACGTTTGCTATCCAACCTCCTCTTTGTGTATAATGCAAACCACTTTCTGAGTAGAATCCCCTCAGAATCTAATGCAGGGGCTGGAGAGGTGGCTCGGCTGTTGAAAGAGCTCTGGCTGCTCTCCTGGTGGACATTGGTTCAATCCCCAGCACCTACAAGTGTGCACACCAGTGCCCACAACTTCAGTTCTAGGGAGTCTGGTGCCCTCTTCTGGTCCTCAGGTACCAGGCATGCATGTGGTACAAAGACATACAAAGGTAAAGCACATAAAATAAAATAATTTAAGCTACATGCTGCAGTTAAGGAGCATATGCCATAGGTATAGTATTGGATAAATCAAGCATATGAATTCTATTGTGGAATAAAATATTTCTCCCACTTGGCTTGATTACCGCGGGCATCTGTGGTTGGGTCCTCATCTCTGTATCCACAACTTCAGCCTTACAAAACTGGGTTTTCTGTCAGAAAAAAGAAAGATGAGAGTGTAAGTTGCTCTCAGCACCACAGCTAGGCGCACTGTGCTTTGCAAATCCTCTGAGGGTGGGGAAAATAAGTCAGGAAAGCCTTATTTATCAGAAAATCAGAAAATAAACCTGCATCTATCTTATCAGCCCCACTTGCACAGTCCTTCTTACCCCTCTTACCACCCCCCCCCAGGGTCCAGGAAATCAACATGAATGCCTGCTCTGGGCAGATATGCACCAGGCTCTCAGAAAAGCACTGGGCATCAGTTACTCAGGCAGCTCCCCTAAGCCTCCAGGAGGACTGGGAGCCTTAATGCAGAAAGGAGAAACCCAAATTCAGTGCGCCCCATGGCTGCTGCCCCTCCTTGTCCACTTCCTACTCACCGTTGCTGCTGGCAGAAGTCCCAGAGAGAAGGGAGACAAAGCAGAGCACATGGAAAGGTCCCCGGGCTCCATCCAACTTTAAATTTTGTCTAGTACATGACTAGACATGTACTAGTACATGAGGCGCGACACACACACACACACACACACACACACACACACACACACACACACACACCATGCACAGCACACGTACACGTGAAAAGAAGAAATGAAAGGAATTAAGACAATCTGAGTTGCTCTCCTCTCTTGGATCTGTGTTTCAGTGTGGAAGACATCACGTCGCATTTGCTTAGATTGGGAAAAGAATAATCAAGGCCTTAACACATCAAAAGGGGATGTAGCTAAGGGGTATAGTGACTTGACTGGCAGACTAATAGCAAGACTGCAGCCACCCTGCTCGCTTTGGCAGTGGAAGGAACTGTCTTGCTATCAGTGTTGAGTGAAGTGGCCAGGGTTCTGTGTGTCCCCTGGCCTTTGAGCACAGCTGACGTCCTCCCTTCATCCCTCCATATTAAATAATCCCAGTTCTCTGGCATCAGTGTTTCCATTTGCAAAAATTGTGTAAGTCTATCTACAGGCTGTGGTTCCAAGGCTTTGTCTTGCTGTGTGGTGGACGGCTCAAAGAAAATCCTCATCGAGAAGCCAAAACAAACAAGCTAACTAAATAAAATACAATAAAATGTCAGTAGGCACGCCATGCAAAAGTGCAAAGAGCCAGCTAGCCTGTCTTCAGTCAGTTTGGTGAGACAGCAGAGAGCTTCCTGTTGCCAGCTCCCCTGTAGACAGGCCGGCAATCACACAGTAATCTGAGTCCTTCCTATCAGTTCCCTGTCCCAAAGTGCTAGAGAGGAGACAAAGTTATGAGGCCTGCTTGGAGGGCAGAAGAACTGATTGCTTACTGTTTTTACAGAGAATTACAGTTTTCCTTGTAAGCCCAAGCACAGTCGGTGTCATGGATGCACTGAAATTGGACCTCAAGTTTCTCTCTGGGCAATGGGAACCGAGGGCTTCTATTCCAGGAGCATTGGCTTTACCCAACCAGGACAGATTATAATTCCGGGGTGGCTGGGGAAGCAGCTCCATTGCATTGGCAAACAACTCACCTTGGGGACACATGGACCTGTGTTCAGCCCCCCTGTCCCCTCCTCAGAACCCATGTAAGAAGCCTGGCATGATGGTGTGCTTTTGTCATCTGAACACTGAGGGGTTGGGGACAGGCAGATCCGTGGGCTCTCTGGTCAGCTAGCTGAGCCTACTTGGTGAGTTCCAGATGTGTCTAAAAACAAAGTGGACAGCACCTGAGGAAGAGTAACCTGGGTTGTGCTCAGGCATACACACACACACACACACACACACACACCCATCCGTGAACACACACATACAAAATTATAATGTGGCACTATATGGATGATTTGGTGTGGTTGGGCTCTCCCTTAAGAATGGATAATTTGTGTGTTTATTTTGTTCTTAAAAATTAAAAAATTTGTGTGTGTGTGTGTGTGTGTGTGTGTGTGTGTGTGTGTGTGTGTATTCATGCGAATGAAGTGATTACAGAGACCAAAAGGGGGCCTATGATATCTGAAGCTAGAGTTATAAGTGGTTGTGAGTCACCATGTGGGTGCTGGGAATTGAACTTGGGACTCTACAAGAGCAGCAAGTGCTCTTAGCCACTGAGCCATCCCTTTCAGAATCTTTGTTAGAAAGGATGTTATGTGATTTGTGAACACACCACATCGTGTTGAAACAATGAATTTTTTCACAGAGTGCCTAGGGGAAAAGCCTGTCGCTATGAGTGTTTTCAAAGCAGTGGGGATCTTATTGGCATTTACAAACAATAAAAGAAGAGTCTAGACTAGATAGATGGGCTCCGCACTCTCGCAGTTATCACTTCAGGCAAAGGGTGGGGGGTGGGGGAGGGGGAGGAGAGGGCTGACTGGCTGGGATGTGGTAAGCTGTTAGTGTTGGCTATGTCAGAAGCAGCAATCAGCCAGGAATCCACTACTCAGTGATATGTGTTGCCTCAAGTGGTTTGCTCTATGTGAATGTTTTTTTTTAAAAAGTCCTTTGTAACTATTATGGGAATTGATGATGTGGCATTATATCTTATGCATGTTTTGACCTCTGGTATTCTACGATGTACACAGGTTTTTAAAACTTGCTTCGAACATTTGAAAATCACTCAGAACTAAAAACAATCTCAATTCCCAAGGGTGGGGGATACATAACTATGACTTCACTCCTTTTGATGTTTTTGTAAGTGATGCGTTATTTCTGGTTTTCACAGAGACATTTAGAGTCAAAGTCATCGAAGTTAGTTATCCGAATTCACTAGCTACTAACTGGCAAACCAGCATTTGCACACTCTCTGATGTCAAGGCTGGGCTCATCCAGGCTCTGCAGCAGAATGTTCATAACTGTTTGGTTCGGGTATCAGGGTGCACTGGAGATACTGGAGATACTTGCTTCTTTGATTTTAGCATATTAAATATTTTATTACTATTATTGGTCTTATCATCCAGTGGGCAGATGCTTTATAGAGGGGTTGGAGAGATCTAGCCACAGAAAGAATTTGCCAATTGGCTGCAACTTATGATCAGGAAAAGACCAACATCTGAAAGTCTCCCTGTTTCTAGAACAAGTGACACATGGGCTCAATAAGGCAGAAAAGTTCCTCATGCAGCTGGGAAATGGGATTAGAAGGGGTGTGATGAGATGGGCAGATATGATTTAGTAAGTTTTGCAAAAGGGCTTATCATTGAGTCAGAAAAGTCTGGAGCTTTAAGACATGCATATACTTGTGACTTATGAGCGAACTCAGCCTTTATCTTCGTCTACATGATCTGCAAATCTCATGTCCCAGACATGGACACAGTTGGCAAAATGATCAGTTCCAGATCCCAGTAAGCACCAGAGACCCATTTGTGAGGGTTTTGCTCTGACACAGGGGGGTCTATGGTAACCTCTACACAAGTGTGCATGACATCAACCCTAGAATATAGCTGCTTATACATCAAAATAAAAAAAAAAATCATGCGTATGGGAAGATCGGGCACTAAGTCTGATCCTGGTTGTGACGGCAACCGCGGCTTCTCTTCGGGTAACCCGTATCCTCTCTGATCAATACAATGCCATTCTTGATTCCAACCTTGGTGTCCCAAGTCTTTCATGAACGATTCAGATGAATCGTTCATCTGAAACTGACTAGACACTCATGCGATGGTGCGCTCTCTCAGTGACCGGTCGCATCTCTAAGTTGGTTGACGAGAGTCTTCAGGCCATTTAACTGGCTTCTCCCCTCTACAGGACTACCTGGGAGCTTGCATTGTTCTTACAGCATCCATCGCATCCATCAGCGGCTCTTCCAGTTCCGGACTGGTGGGTTTGGGGCTTCTCTATGCCCTCACGGTAGGTATTCATGCAAATATCTGTCTCTCCATACAGTGCTGGAAGAATTTTCCGTGGTAATTATCAACCCTCTTCCATGGACACCAGTGAAATTTTAAATTTATAATATGGCGTTTACACACAATAGGAGATTTGAGCCTAATGCTAACATTTTTTAGGACAACTTAGATTAATTCCTTTTCCTTTTTTATTTTGAAGATTTTATTTCATTTTTAATGGCATGTGTTGTGTGCATGCGTGCCTGTGCGTGTGTGCATACATGCATGTGTGCAGGTGCTCACAGAGGCCAGAAGAGGATGTCAGATCCTCTAGAGCTGGGGCTACAGGCAGTTGAGAACCACCCAACATGAATGCTGTGGATCAAACTCCCCTTCTGCAAGAGCAATACATACTCTTAGCTGCTGAGTCCTCTCTCCACCTGTGCCTTTTCTCTTTGAGGGGGTGGGAGCGTGTATGTGTTCATGTGTGTGAGCAGGTCATGTGTAAGTATGGGCACTTGTACCATGGAGATCAAAAGTTAATGCCGAGTGTCTCCCTCCATCGCTGCTTTTTGAGGAAAGGTCGCTCACCTTTTGCAGACTTGGCTAGACCAGCTGGTCAACAAGCCCCAGGAATTCTTCTGCCTCTGCGTCTCCAGTGCTGAAGTCACAGACTTATGCTACTATACCCAGCCTCTTATGTGGGTGCTGGGGAACCGAACTCATGTTTTCGTGCTTGTATGTCAAGCTCTTTGCAGACTGAGGCTTCTCCCAGTCCCTTAGATTCCTTTCTGGCATTGATGCTAGTTTCCAAAACCTTCCCAAATCCCATGGGCATTTTCTGAGGTTGCTTGGGATCCATGTCTTGGGTTATTTACATCCCAACTGGGGCACTAGCATGCCCCATATAAATATAAATGAGACTAGCATGCACGCGAGTGGAATCCATTCTCCACTGTGTAGGGGAATCAGAGAACATGAAAGGCAGACATGGGAGGGCTTGGAAGAACACATACCTCCTCTACTGATGTCTCACGATGAAATCCCTGCTGTCTGCCAACCTGCAGGACTTGTGAACTGGACCATGAGATGGACACTGCATAGGTTACTCTGTCCCCCAGATGTTCAGTGATCATGAGAATTGCTTACTTATTTTAAATGTGACCATTTTTGTCACCCGATACAGATAACCAATTATTTGAATTGGGTTGTGCGGAACTTGGCTGACCTGGAGGTCCAGATGGGTGCAGTGAAGAAGGTGAACAGTTTCTTGACTATGGAGTCTGAGAACTATGAAGGCACCATGGGTATGTGAGCCTGACTGCTCTGGGAACCTTGCATTGACTTTGCTTTGACACCAAGAGAATATCTTCTCGTCTTTATTTACATTCCTGTTTCTTTCCTTCCTACTTGTATTTATTTATTCATTTATGTATATATCATTAGAGTTTGGGGGTTGTGAAACATGCTATGTCTATGTAGCCCAGGCTGGCCTTGAACTCACAATTCTCCTACCTCTGTCTTCTGAGTGATGGCAGTATGCATGCAGGCACTATAGCCCTTCTTACATTGACATTGCTTGATATTAGCAGCTGAGAATAAGCAAAAGTTTAGTCTTGGGTACAAGTAGGCTCTAAATAGAGGTTATCCAATACTATTTAGAAAGAATTGTTAAGGTACTGGGGCCTTATGCCACTGTATTCTCTTCCTTATAGATTTGTTAACTTAAACATAAAGCAACTTGAAAATACTAAACGAGATTCTCAAGTCTATTAGCATGACTGCAGGAAAGTTGATGACACACACAGTATGGCCTTCGTTAGATGCACATCTCAATCAAACTGTATTCAGTGGCTTCCTGGTTGGTAAAGTGCATGGTCCTGGTTATAGCTGAGGCCACTAAGTGGCTCCCACCACCTGCCCAGTCCCATTTCTCAGCCACCACATACAGTTACAGTAGCAATGTACATTTTCCTTTTGCCTTTGTTTTTCTCTTACACACGTGTGAAATCAATTTCCTACGATTCATCTCAAGAGCTGATTTTACTTCAAGCCCCCCCGGATGCCCCGGATCTCTATACTCTATGCTCCTAGCATGCTTTGCTTTTACCTCCCCATGTTACTGTTCACTTAGAACTGCAGACGCTGACTTCATGTCTGCCTCCCAGAGACACAGCAAGCCTCTCGTCTTTTATCTTCAAGTGACTGATCCTTTCGCATTAGACATTCTGTGTGCTGGAGGGATCCACTTACCTGTACCTCAGCCTACAAAGAACCATCTTTACTTAGCTTGAATAGCACTGAACGCTGGGATGCCAGAGAGACGGGGCGATGTTAATGATCACCCCCTCCCACAAGTTATAGTTGTACAACACAAGAAAGAGGGAAAGCAGAAGGGAGCCAGAGAGAAAAGTGCAGGGGTCACCAAGCGTGGAAAGCGGCCAGGAAAGGGAAGTGTTGTGTATCTACATGGGAGTTTCAAAAACTAGACTTAAAAGGAAGAAAATAACTCAAAAAACTTAAAATTCCCAATCAATGTTGCTTACATTGAATGTGTTTTAAATAAACTACTGTAGTTCGTTTCAGTATTACAATGAATTTAGGGGAAATCATATATACATATACATGCATGGCTAAAATTGTTTCTGGAAATCATACACATATTTAAGTGTGTGTGTTTCTTTCTTCATCCATCTCTTAACTACCCTTGTCTATCCTACTACCCCCAGATCCTTCTCAAGTCCCAGAACATTGGCCACAGGAAGGTGAGATCAAGATCCATGACCTATGTGTCAGATATGAAAATAACCTGAAGCCGGTTCTGAAACATGTCAAGGCTTACATCAAACCTGGGCAGAAGGTATGGATTCTCTGCTGTCTGATTGCATGTCTGCATAAATCTCTGGTGGAGTCCCCATCACCATACGAGCACTCAATCACCATGTCGGCACCCCCCGTGGGCGTCCAGACTCATTCTGAATATGCTGTGGGCAAAAATTATCTGCATGAAAGAAGAGGGGAGAGAGGGGATCTGAACAGGACACCCCAATGCTCCCAAATTACTCTGCCCTTAAAATCATCAAAATCAGAACGGTCAACACATTTAAAATGTCTGATTTCTGGCTGGGAGCCAGACATCTCTGTGACCTTTGTCTTTGTTCTAGACTGCTCTGAGATGACTTCTTTTAGTTCCAGTTTTAGAAGAATATGTGTAGGGAAAGTGAATTAATTCTTATACACCCATCTCTGCTCGGCTAAAACCGGCGCTTACGTAAAGGTCCAGCTATTAACCAGTGCTGAAGTGAAGCCATGAATGGGAAAACACACAGAAATAAAAATCAGGATGCCGTCGTTAGTTTGGTGGGGACTTTATTTTTGCCATAACTCATGCGATCTAAGGAGGAAACTGTATGCAATTATCTGAGCAAATCTGTACTTTTTCCATGGTGTCTCGAGTAAACTAAGAATAACCTTGACCCCTTACCTGCCTTTGCGTCTCCGTTGCTCCTGCTTTTCTTAGGTGGGCATTTGCGGTCGCACTGGCAGTGGCAAGTCGTCCTTATCTCTGGCATTCTTCAGAATGGTCGACATATTTGATGGTGAGTTGTTATCTAAGTCTTTTGCCACCCAGGTAGCCTTTTGTGGCTCAGAGTCTAAATGTACTTGCCACCAAGAATGACAACCTGGATTCAGTACCCAGGACCTACAGAGTGGGAGAGACAACCGACTCCCGCAGGATGTCCTCCAGTTTCCAAGTGAGCCGTGGTGTGTGCACCTATGCTTGTGTGTGCTCACGTGCACACACACACACACACACACACACACACACACGCACACCCACACACACACGTGCGTGCACACACACACACACAAGGAATAAAATGCTTTTAAAATAATAAATCCAATATTTAATTTACCAGTACATTATATTCTGCACATGGGCCAAGGCAGGCACCCCAAAGATAACAAAAGAACATAGAATCGGAAAAGAAAGTGATAGTCCAAAATGAAGGCCTAGTGACAGCTGCCAGCAGGCTGAAGTAAACTTACAGAAAGAACACCACCACCACATCAACAGATGGAGGTGAAATTTTGAGATAAAAGAAAGGGGAAGATGCACTAAGAATATGTCTTTCTCTACTGAAGGAAAAAAAGTAACACAGAATTAAGAAATCGCACTCATACTTTAGCTGTGTGACTTTATAGTTGTGTTCTTAATTATACAGTTTAATACTGCTGGATGTTTTTTTGTGTAGGCAAGCCTTGCTGTAAAATGCTAAATTCATGTCCACAATATCCAGAAACATTTAATCATCTACTGTAACAGCAGAAATCATTTAATCTCTGTTTTAGAAAAATAATGTCGTGTTTTTAGTTGATCAAATGGCTATAAACAGGCCAACACATAAGCCACCCTGAAGAAAGGGGCTCCAGCAATGACCCTTACCCTTGACCCAGGAAACGATTGCTACTGCTGACTCTATTGACTATAGCAACAATTATAGTACTTTGTATTGCACTTGACAGCTTATATTATTTAATTTAATCTACAAAACGACTCTGAGATAAAAGATAAGTTTGTGAGCAAAAAAATTGAACTGTATCTGGGCATAGTGGTAGATGCCTTTAATTCCAGCTGTCAGGCAGAGGCAAGTAAATCTCTGTGAGTTTGAAACCAGACTGTTCTATTCAGGGGAAAATATAGTAAGTTCTGGGACAGCCAGCTGCATAATAGAGAGAACCTGTCTCAAAGTGTGTGTATGTGTGTGTGTGTGTGTGTGTGTGTGTGTGTGTGGTGTGTCTGTGTGTGTGGTGTGTGTGTAGTGTGTGTGTGTGTGTGTGTGGTATGTGTGTAGTGTGTGTGTGTGTGTGTGTGTGTGTGTGTGTGTAGTGTGTGTGTGTGTGTGTGTGTAGTGTGTGTGTATGTGTGTGTGTGTGTGTGTGTGTAGTGTGTGTGTATGTGTGTGTGTGTGTGTGGGTGTGTGTAGTGTGTGTGTGTGTGTGTGTGTGTAGTGTGTGTGTATGTGTGTGTGTGTGTGTGTGTGTGTGTGTGTGTGTGTGTGTGTGTGTGTGTGTAGTGTGTGTGTATGTGTGTGTGTGTGTGTGTGTGTGTAGTGTGTGTGTGTGTGTGTGTGTGTGTGTGTGTGTGTGTGTGTGTGCCATAGAAATTAGAATGAGGACAATTCAGTGTCATAGTTAAGTATCCACCACCAGGTTTGATAGTGGCTTGTTTATTCCTTGCCTCTGCTTGCTTGAATAAACCCCTGCTTATTACGAAATGGGCTGTAGCCACCATTCCGAACGCATCCTATTTGTCTCACAAGGCACACTGTGACAAAGTTGAAGAAATGAATCTCTCTGGTAAGGGGGATATGAAGAATGTGCAGTCCTCTAAGTCTACAGGCAACGTGGGCTACCTTGGTGGCACCTGAATTTGCTTTCCTATCCATAATGCAATGTGCTAGTCATCATAGCAATGAGTGACAGGCAAAGGCTTTGTCTTCAGGACACTTACACATGTGGAGCTGGACAACAAAATAATAAGTAAACACATACAGGGTGTCTGATTCCAACAAGTCCTACAAGGCAGAATAAAGCAGGAAGGGAAGGTAAAGGAATTCTAGAAGACAGGGGACCCAAAGGAGAAGAGTAATTTGGGCTTCCGTGGCCAAATAATAAATAATAGCAGAGCATTCCTTCAGGGGGAAATATGTCAGGAAGACAAATCTCCCCAGAAGTTCACGTTTTGTTAGAGACAGATGTTTCTGATACTGAAATGGCAAGCTTTGTATTCTGTTTCAACCCAGAACTTGGGCACAGTCCTTTATTAATTCATTCACCGGTGGGACTGGGGACTGTGCCCAGGGCCCTCTCGCCCAGGCAAAGGTGGGAGAGAGTAGGGGGAGGACAGTTTTCGTTATTAAAAGGATAAAAACCTCTCTCATGAGTATGCTGCACGTCTGTGGCATTTGTTTCTGCATGACAGGGAAGATAGTCATCGACGGGATAGACATCTCCAAGCTGCCCCTGCACACGCTTCGCTCTAGACTGTCCATCATTCTCCAGGACCCCATCCTGTTCAGCGGCTCTATCAGGTGAGAGAGCTACTGTGGTGACTTCCTGGAGATGATCAAGGTGAGCAGGCTGCCGAGCACACAGCTGGAGTAGTGGCCCCACGTGTGCCGGCCTGGACATGTGCTTTCAACCCTCTTCATCTGTTGGATTCTCTGAAGCCCACAGCAACTGAGGCGCTGCACCCCACAGACACCTGCCTGATTTGTGTGTCAGTCATGGGCTCAGCACATTGTGCCGACCATCTCTCCCTGCCTCGATGCCCTCACACCAACTCTCAAACCGCGAGGACAACACGGCTCCAGTGGTCTCCACCCTGGTTACTCTCCCCCAAATCAGTAAAAAGCATAAAAACAACTGGAGATATTTACTCCCCTAGGATTTGCTTTTTAATATGTTGTCTAATTAAATCCCCCGAAAATGCTTTGAGGTCACATTATCACCCCCCCCCCAATGTTACAAATGATAGTTTTGAAACCCAAAGCTGTTGTGGCCTTCCCAAGGTCATATTCCATGTAAGTGGTAGAATTGCCATCCAGTAGCAGACTGTCTGAGTCCAGGGTCTACCTAGACATCCACTGGATCATCCGGTGGGTGAGGCCTCTTTGTTTTGCTTTGCTCTTGTCTTCTTCTCTCTTGAGTCCCTTTCCTATTACTTAATTATGGTGAAGCATTTGCTACCTCCATTCAAGAATTACTATTTATGTTGGGAAAAAAATTATGAATATCACTCGTTATTCACCTGTAAGATTTCTTCAATTTAAAGTTCTAAGGTCCAACCTTAGACAAAGAACTACAGGCAACTCAGGAATACTGAGAGTAGGATAAATACTCTTCTCCCGGGGAAGAACACACCAATTTGTTATTCAATATGAAGTGGTCATCCCTGAAAACATATGCATGCAAGTAACATTATATGGACTGAGCAGGATATATATATATATATAT
Source organism: Cricetiscus sungorus (assembly GCA_030556225.1). Lineage (NCBI taxonomy): Eukaryota > Metazoa > Chordata > Mammalia > Rodentia > Cricetidae > Cricetiscus > Cricetiscus sungorus. Next base: position 47,281,117 of record JANBXA010000735.1, on the reverse strand, counting down.
ATATATAACAAGTATGTTTTTCCCGCCGGCCACCTGGTCCCACTGCCCCGCCAGCCCCAAATAACACACTGAGAATTTGATATAATGCTGTTGGCCAGTTACTTGTTTCTTATTATCCAGCTCTGTCTCAATGATTAACCCATTTCTACTATTCTAAGTATTTCCACGTGGGCATCTTACTGGGAAGCAACGGGCCAGCATGCTGCTCTCTCCAGGCTCTCCATGCTGACTCCTCCTTCCTACTTCCTCTTTCCTCCTAGTCTCCTAGTCCTACCTATCTTGCTTTCCTATTGGCCAACAGTGCTTTATTCATTAACCAATATGAGAAACATATTTACAGAATAACATCTCCCATCATCTCCTCTTTTCTGTCTAAAATAAAAACAAGGGTTTTAACCTTAACATAGCAAAATATACCATACAACAGTTATCAAATAAGTAAAAAAAAAAATAGAGTAATAAAAAAGTCAGGTAAAGACATCCAGCCCTGTCTCCACCCCAATGGGCGTGGTCTAAGCCACAAGTGCAGACAAGGTGAAAATCTCACTACATATATATATATATAATATATATATATATATGTATATATACATATATATATATTGTACACACACACACACACACAGAGAAAAAATATAGGTCAATGTATATGTGCATACATATATATAGACAGATAATTACATAAATATAAGCCATAAATAAATCAATAAATATAGGCCATAAATTTGAGAGACAGGAGGGTGGATGTGTGGGAAGGTTGATAGAAGGAAATAGAAGGGGAGAAATTATATAATTATGTTATCATTTTAAAAATAAAAATATTCTGAAAAAGTTCTAGATGCATCAAGTTAATCAGCAGTATTATATCAGCTTATCCCTCTGGCACACTCTGAATACATATTCCCAAATAGACTTGGGTGTGGGATAGTTACTAGACAGTATTCTGGTTGTACTAACAAGCATAATACAGAAGCAGGAAATAACATTGGTCCTACTATACTGTGTATGCAAATTCTCCTAATAATGTCAAAAGCTTTTGTACTAATGTACTAAGCATGAATTTTGTGCTTTCTCTGAACAGAGCCCTTTTCCGATATTGAATATATTGTCTCGTGTTCACTATTGGCTGACAAACAGAGGTGTTTCCTTACAGGTTTAACTTGGATCCAGAGTGTAAGTGCACGGACGACAGGCTCTGGGAGGCTCTAGAAATCGCCCAGCTGAAGAACATGGTGAAATCTCTTCCGGGAGGCTTAGGTCTGGTTTCTGTTTATTGGTTACTCAGTATGACACGATTGATTCCACATGCTTCGAGCTCCATGCTCTGCAGAACTGCGAAGTTCTAGTGCCAACTTCCTTATTTAAAAATGACTTGTTATTTAATTGTATGTGTGTGTCCCTGGTTGTCTGTGTATCATGTGCACACAGTGCCCACAGACACGAGAAGAGGACATCAGAGTGGAGTTACAGGAGGTCTGAGCCTCCGTGTGGGTGCTGGGAACGAATCACAGGTCCTCTACAAGGGCAGCCAGGTGTTCCTAACTGCTGAGCCATGTCTCAGCCCTCACCTATGTGTGTTCGCTTTAGTAAAGTTACAGTAGTACCAGAGATACAGTGATAAAAGCAAACTCAGCTGTCACGCACTGGGACAGGGCAGATTGGTGGGATGATCTAATAGAAGTGGGCTTGGGGTTGGGCTGTTCTATTACTTCTGAAGCCCTACCACACATTACCTAAGCATGACCTTAGGATCTCCCTAAGTCACGGGTAGGCAAGTTACACAGTCTCCTGGGAGAACAGAATGAAATGATAATCCCAAGGTTTCTGGTCTTGCAAATGTCTAGCAGTATTTCTTAAATATCGGCACACGGTTCTCCACATGTCAGAAATACAATGAGCCAGCACTGTCTTCACTCTGCCTCTCAGGGGGCCATCTCTTCAACAGCAGGCATGGCCGTCATGCACATGCCGTGTTTCTCCTCACTGTCCCCGCCCCCCCTCACTAACTATTCTTAGTGAGTCTCTTACTTGCCCTGCCGCAGATGCCACTGTCACTGAAGGTGGAGAGAATTTCAGTGTCGGGCAGAGGCAGCTGTTCTGCTTGGCCAGGGCCTTTGTGAGGAAAAGCAGTATACTCATCATGGATGAAGCCACGGCCTCCATCGACATGGCCACGGTGAGTTTACCCCTTGGCTTTGAAAACCAGTGCGTTGGAAATACATTGGAAAACTGTAGTCTATTCTTCTGACTGGGTTCTGAATCCTCGATGCTATTGTTGCAAGTGACTCCCCAACCTTCTCCATGACGAACCAAAAGGGAATTTCTGTTACCCAGACTCTCTTTTAATAATCTCCACTAGTACTGGAGATTCGTTGATTAATAAAAAACAAACTCAGGCCAAATCCACTGGCAGACTACAGATTAGCAGGATTGTATGAGAGAAAGGGAATCGGTATTAGGGTTGGGGTATTCTATTTCTTCCTAAGTCCCACTACGCACTGGCTAAATGTGACCTTGGACAAGCCACTTGATCTCTCAAACTTTTTATTTTCTTAATCTTCACTCCTTAACCTTTTCATTTGACTTAAATTCAGACTGCTAAAACTGTAGAGAGGAAATAAGAAATAAGCACTAGACACTTATTTGTATACACACACTCACACACACACACTTATACACACACACACTCACTCACACACACACACACTCACACACACACTCACACACACACACACACACACACACACACACACACACGCACAGGCAAACACTATGAAGTCACCATCCATGTTATAAGCCATAGAAAGAGTCAATCAAAAGGAAGCATCTTTAACCCAAGCAACTGACCACATTTCTTTGTAGCAGAAACATTGAAAATTAATCAACACATTTGCAATATGAGACTCTATAATTGATTGAGCTTATTATGCCGTGCGATGGATGGAGAAACAGTGAGCCATGAGGAGGACAGAGAGAAGACAGGCCAGAGGCACACAGCTGGTGGGATGGACATTAGTACAGCTGTTTTTGGAAAACATGAAAATTACTCAAAAACTAAAACTGGATTTATGACCCAGCAAGCCCACTACTGGCTGTAGGTCAAAAGGAATCAGACTACAGTAGACAGGTTCCATATGGCCTTTTTCCTCTCAGCATTATTGAGATACTAACTCATACATCTAAGTGTGAGTGGACAGACAGATGGAAAGAATATAGTGAATAGAGATCAGGGGATGCCACACACTCTACTACTGTGACGGTATGATTGGAACTGCAGGCCAGTCACAGGAAGACAGATCCTGCATGGACTCACTTACAGAGAATCAGTGTCATGGAATCAGCAGAGGTGTGGTGTGGAACACATGTCGGCACTACCTGGGGAAGATAGGGAAGGAATGGGAGGAAAATAGAGGCTGTTTAGCAGAGGTCTTCATCTGGAGGAGTGAGTGCTACTCACCAGCACTGGACCCTTATTTTCTGATGCTTTTCCAGATGTTGTATCTCAGGGCTCAGCGGATGAGAGCAGTGTGTCGGAATAAAGAATAAGGCCACAGGTCATGAGAACTCTGAACTGTGGAATGCACATCTGTTCTCAGTAGACCATGATCGCTAAAGCCATCCCCTGGCCACAACAATTTGTATTTAAGATTAATAATGACTTGAATCAAGAACGGCCTTCCCCATGAATCATGGGAAGGGCCAGAGCTCCTAACTCCATGCTGCTTTCTGGCTGCTCACTTCATATTGGGTGAAATTACCTCCAAATAAAACCATTCCAAGACCAATAAGAACCAACCTATGTGAACATGTTAACCTGGCTCCTCCCACTCTGTCTTTCTAAGACAATCTCATGTATAATCCTGGCTAGCCTGAAACTCACTATCATGCCCAAGCTTACCTCATTTGTGATCCTGCTGCTTTTTTTTTTCTGCCCATTAAGACGAATCAAAGTACACTACAGAGTTATATGACATCACAGTTGACATGGTATAAAACAACAAAATGGCCTAAGGTTAGAAGCAATGCAAATTGGTATTTATCAGCCAGGTTCGATGACATTGGCTTCAGCATAGTGGAGAGCAGGAGAGGGCATGAGCATACTTGACTCAAGCACCCTGAATGAGAGGCAGGAGTGATACAGACTCTTCACCACAGCAATTTTCAAAGATAGTCATAATCATAGTCTGTGGCGTGGAGAAAGGTATTTTGTTTTAAGCATCCTGCATCGGCCAAAAATCCAAATTTTGGTATGGACTTGAGTTTCTCTTTGTTTGCTGAGTCAAAGGTTAGCACCAGGGTAAGATTTGGTGAGCTTCAGTCACGTGATGCTTGTGGTACACTCCTACTGTTCATTTTCCCCTCTGAGTTCCTGGAAACAAATCTGTCAGTGGGATGGATGGACCACCGAGCGAGCCTTCCTTTTCAGACAGCATACAAAGTGATGGATTTCACCATGACGCTTTCACACAAAAATGCCACTGCTGTACTTTCTTCTTATTCTCACCCCTCACCACTGTCGTTACCCCACCACCCCCCTCCAAAATCTTCTCTCCTTCTGCTCTCAAGTCAACTGCATCCCACTACTACCCATCCCTACCCCTTACTATCTTCCTTATCCCTATCTTCCTCCGGGGCTGTAGAGCTGCTCAGCGCGATGAGCATGCCCCGCTCTAGCAGAGGGCCTCAGTTAGGTTCCCAGCATCCACAGCAGCCAGCTCACAACAGCCTGTAACCCCTGTTTCAGGGAGGAGTTTGGTGCCCTCTTCTAGCTTCTGCGGGTGCCTGAGCATAAACACACACACACACACACACACACACACACACACCTGCAGCATACACACAGATAAAATTGTTTTACATAAACTATTGTTTTAAGAAAGGTCTCTCCCTCCCTTCTCGTGGTCCCCTTTCCACTCACGACTACTGACTTTTCTTACATTTTGAAGACACTTCCAAAAACACAGCCTGCTTCTAGCTTTTGCTCCCTTGTCAACAGCACAGGAGATGTGGAGTCGGCTCGTTCAGACAGGACGGGGCAAATGCGTTTTGATCTTGGGGTTTCAAATACCTTGGTGAAAATTGAAACGCCTCTTTTCCTTTCGACAGGAAAACATTTTGCAGAAAGTAGTAATGACAGCCTTTGCGGACCGCACAGTCGTGACCATAGCTGTAAGTGACGCGGGTGGGACTACTCCGTTCCTCTGTAGCTTTGGCTGCAAGGGTCTTTGAGCGTTAAGTTTGAGAGGGTGAAATGCATTTATGTTGAGTTGTGTGCTTCTCTCTCCTGCTGTGTGTCATATGCATCACATAGTTTCAGCGACACCATGTGAAGCGTAAGGACACCAGCTGATCACATGCACCGTTAGTCTTTAGACTCCTGATAGTCTTCAGGAAGTCCCTAAACTCCATCGCCTACATAGCTAATACTTCTATATGGTTTCTCTATTTCTACCCGTTTGCCTGTTTTCAAGTAGACAACAATGAGATGCCCGTGGCATGGGAAGGCGACGTCCCTACAGTAGGTGGCAGCGGTCAGGTTGCTGAGCTGCTTAGTCTCAGTTTGCTTGCTGGCAAGGGTGGTAGTCTTCTGTGTCTTACGCCCTGTGTGTGGTCGGATCCCTGCTCTCATTGCATCCCACTGAAGACGTTGTTCAGTGAGACACCCACCCGTTTCCCCTCGCTGATTCTCTTCTCTCTCTCTCTCTCTCCTCCAGCACCGCGTCTCTTCTATTGTGGATGCAGGCCTTGTTTTAGTCTTTTCAGAGGGTATTTTAGTGGAGTGTGACACTGGCCCAAACTTGCTCGAACACAAGAATGGCCTTTTCTCTACTTTGGTGATGACCAACAAGTAGACGGGCTTGATCTGCTCCTCCAAGTGTCCCGTTCTCTGGTAGAGGTTGTAGCAGTTGAGGCTGTGATTGAAGGGACAGCTGGGAGGAACTAACCATGGGGTACTACTGCGTGAGTCTGTTCGCCCAGGTGCTTACATCATGTGTGATACTGACTGGGGAGCATGCTTGTGCTTTCAAAGACAGCATTTACAGCGTAGGGAACAGGTTCCCTCTGTCCTAAGGATCAGTTGATTTGAGGCTCTTTTCTAGTCACCTTCAAAATGCCTCATACATTGCCTGCCCAAAAGAAGGTGTTAATCTAAGTGATTACTTAAGTGAGATTGCCAAGGAACTGAGGGGTTTGGAAATACTTGCTGCTCTCGGGAGAAAGCTACTCTCTGAAGTGCATCTTTTTCAAACTACAGGAAATGACTTCCCATGGCATCCAGGCAAAGGAAACCACACTTTCACTAATTCTCCACATAAGCTCCGTGGTTCTTCCTTCTTTAATCCTAGCTAAGGAAAACTATAACCATAACTATCTGTCTTCAACTCCCTCAAAGACCACAGAAGGATAATATATAAACTCTAGAAATGACAGAGACAACTCATTGCCTGGTCAGTCACCTAAAGTTCTTCTGTAATGTTCCATCTTCAGCCCATAGGCCATAGTGTGCCTCCAGACTCCTCAGCAAAGCAGGAAACTTTAAAATGTCCACCTATATTGGCAGTTTGTCAGTCATTTTTTTCCGTGTCCTGCAGACTGTCTGGCAGACTCTACCCTGAAGCAGGAATCCTGTAGCAATGTCCATCTTGTATCAGCAGTCACTTTCCTGTGGGTCCTGCATGTCCAGTTTATACAGCATAAAGTCAAACAGTCCAGACAAGAGCAGTATCTTGTCCAAACAGCTAGCCTTGCCATATTGGAAATAAATCCATAACACATTCTTCTATGTCTATCTTCCTTTGTGATGCAGGTGGTGTTGCTAGGAGCCGTTTTCCTCACTGTCAAGAAAAACCCTAAACTATTTTAAATGCCATATTCTGTAGGTCTTTGAAAGGTTTGAAGAATATCTATCCATCTCAAATACATCTTTGTATATCTAGAAATCCTAACTCACCTAAGTATAAGTTTTGACTATTATAGGTAACTATCTATAATCTGTACCTAACTATACATTTCACTTTTAAATGAACTATATAAACACAGTATATAAACAAGAGGAGAAATATACATATCACAAAATTGACCTTAAATTATATCAATAAATGAAAATGCATTCGAAAACAAAGTATTCATTTTTAAACCATAATCCCCTTTTTACCTTTAAAAAGACATTGGCTGTGGTCAGTAATCATTTGTAACCAACCCCACATAAATGAAAACTAACATTTATAGACAATATTTGGAATTTGGGTGTCGTTCTTTCCAAACTGCTTCCTGCTGGTAGGGGGCGCTTTCATGGGGATCTTAAGAAGAAGCAGAAATCCTGGCTGTAGTCTGCAAGGCTGCCTTGTCCCAGCTGTTTTGAATGTTGGATCACCTGGGACACTGCTTCAGGGCGTCTGGCTTGATCAAACCATGTTAGTCTGGAAGGAATCCACAGCTTTTTATTTTCTGAGGAAACAAAAATAGAAATTCTTTTCCCCAGTAACCTGTCCTTAGACTTAAATTTTGAAGGCAAAGCATTTTTAAACTATATAAATTGGATTAATTCAGCAGCATTGATAATCAAGTGTATTTTGCAATTATTCCTTTCTTAGCAATTGCGCAATTAAAAGACAACACAATAGCATACTATATCCAGACTCTCTGTGTATTTTCCATTTTCACGTGGCTTTTTTATTACTCTATTTCTTGTACTTCTAGTTTTTATTTATTGAGACAGGGTTTCTCAGTGTAACTTTAGATGCCCTGGAATTCACTCTGTATACCAGGTTCACTTTGAAATCATAGAGATCTGCTTACCTCTGCCTTCCGAGTGCTGGAATTAAAGGCATGTGCTACCAATGCCCAGCTACTCTCTATTTTTTTAAACCACTTTGTCCTGTCTCTGCTTGTCTCTAGAAAACAGAGCCAACCGAGAAAAGTGCTGCTACCAAGAGGGCTTGCTTGTCTCTGTTCTTTTGTTTCTAAAACCTCTTTTAAAGCTTTTGTTAAGTTTTAAGTGGTACCCACCTTTGTGCCCCACGTTGGGCGCCATTTTGTAACCAGCAGTTTTCCTGCCAGCCAGGTCCCACAGCCATGCCAGTCCCAAATAACACACAGAGACACTGTACTAGATATAAAGCTGTTGGCCTGTTACTAGCATTTCTTATTGGCTAGTTCTGTCTTAAATACTAACCCATTTCTATTAATCTAAGTGTTTCCACGTGGTCTTATCTTATCAGAGAGAGGGTTCGAACCTCTGCTCTCTCAAGTCTCTACATGTTGAATCTCCTCCTACCTCTCCCCAAATTCTCCTTATCTCCTAGTTCCACCTATCTTGCTTTCCTATTGGCCAACTGGGCTTTATTCATTAACCAATAAGAGAAATGTATTTACAAAATGACATCTCCCATCACACATCAATAGTCCTGGATAACACAGTCAAATGCTGAATGCCAGAATAGACTTCCCCAGGTGGGATTTGTGTACCTGTATCTCTCAGGGTCCTTCTTTTGGTGTGTTAACCCAGGGACTTAGTGGGCTCACACATGAGATAACTATAGTCAAGAACAAAATAGAACTCAACTGGTTCACGCTCCCTTCAGCAGTTTGTTGAGACACATTTATTAGTTGTCAGGTTTCAGTAAAATAGTGGTGCAACTTAGCTGCACTAAAGTTAAGACAGAGCAAACACAGCTAACTACATTGGTTGGTATTTAAAAGTGTATAGAATAATTGATTAATACAAGGGGGTATCTTTGCATACTCCAAGTAAAGAAGCAACCATGCATGACCAGTCTGTGAAATACTCATATTCCTTGTTTGGCTCACGTGTTCAAACTCATAACACTCTCCCTGTTTTTTCACGCTCACACAGCACCGGGTCCACACTATTCTGACTGCGGACCTGGTTATCGTGATGAAGAGAGGAAACATTTTGGAGTACGACACCCCAGAAAGCCTCTTGGCCCAGGAAGATGGAGTGTTTGCCTCATTTGTCCGCGCAGACATGTGAAGGGATGCCTCGCAACACTGCTCGGATTTAAATGCCTGAAGTCAGCACACCCAAAGGAACCTCACCTTGACCTTCTTTTAGGACAGCACCATAGACATGGGCAGATTTCTGTGTGCAAAGTTGAAGTTTCTGTTTCCTGCTTTGGTTTAACTGTTTCCTTACATACACTTCTTGTAGGTTCATCAGGGGTGCTTTTTCTAACCATCAGGTTAGGTTAGAATAGCAGTCAGTGTTAAAACACACAGGTTACTTTAAGAGGTAAATCAGTTTAAGTGAGTCTGGTCAGTGTCTGTGGAAGTTGGGGTGAGTAATCGGGTAGTCTATATTACCATGCTCTTCCTGAGAAGGTTAACCTTGCTTTGATGTTGGGGCACCCATGTAGGAAATGAGTAAAAAAAAAATCCATTTTCTAATGAAATACTCACTTTCATGATCTGCCTTAGGAGAATATTTTTCTGCTCTTCACATTGATTTGTTTTTTTTTTTTAACTTTTCCCCCTTTTACATAATTCCCTGTCACCAAGAATTATCTCATTTTTGGTACCTATCTGTAAAGCCAACCTCTTAGAAGAGAAACATCATGACGAGAGGTTGAATATTTGAAAACATACTTGTTTCTATTTTCCTTTCTCCAATAAAGAGGAAGTTTAAGTTAGGTTCAATCCTTTAGCAGAGATCAGATAAGCTTTCTGGAGCTTTAATTCTTTGTTATCTAGGTAATGACCCTGAATCCTGAAATGCTGTATCATTCAGGACTCAAAAGAATATAAACAAAAAGCCTTATCCACCACACACACACACACACACACACACACACACACACACACACACATATATATATATATAATTTTCATGCCACATTTTAGCTGTATGCTAATCTTGGCAAGTGCATATTTCTCAAGGGTACCAGATGTTCCCTACAATCATTTCTGTGGGAGGAGTTATATAGACAGTGAATGTTCATTTCCACTTGGCAAATTTCACCCACAGACATTGATGACATACATGTGGTCATTTGTCCTGTTCTAATTTTAGCGCACAAGAGTATACCAGAAATCTGCAGGATAGTAGGTATCCTCTTTCACTTAAATTCTAGTTAATAGAGTCGAACTCACTGAACGTTAGCTTCCCTGTGATTCTAGCGATCATGGTTTCTGTAACTCTTGCCCATGCTATGAGCATTGCTGAGTTTCCTATGAGCATCTTTACACATTGCGAGATCTCAAGGACTCATAATTGATCAGGAATGCATTTGTTTCAAGACATTATCAATAAATTCAATCTCAAAAGTACTTCATAAAAGTTTGAGTAATCTACTAAAATACTGCTGTGAAAAGGTTCCCTTGGGGCTGAATATCCATCATGTTTGTCACCAAGTCACACCTCCTTACATAGAAAGGTTTGCCTACAGATGTAACTGCTTCAGGTGTAAAACAACACAATCCTGTGCAGAAGTGAGTTTTCGTTCCCTAGAGCCTTTACTTGATTAAGTTGAGTAAATGTTTGATTATTCGCAAAACCAAACCTACCAAATGAAGTCAGGGGTGATGTTTTCCGCTAATTAATCATGCTTTGCTTTGTTTGTGTTACCTTCAGTGGCAAAAAGGAATTTGTAGGCAGAGTTTTTCTGTGCCTCAGCAGCAGCTACCAAGTAATCATTCAGAGACTTATTATTAATTATAAATGCTCAGCCAATAGCTTAGACTTATCTCCAGCCAGATCTTACAATGTAAATTAACTCATCTCTGTTAATCTGTGTATTGCCCCGAGGCTATGAACTTCCCATGTTGCTTCTTCTGTATCTGGCTCAAGACCCCTCCAACTCTGCCCTTCTTCCCAGCATTCTCTCTGCCCCAAAAAGTTTGCCTAGGTGTCGGCATTTTATCAACAATGAGAGCAATACGTATTTACAGTGTAGAAAGATTTTTTCCACAGCAGGAGTTTTTACTACAGGTTTAAGAAAATGTCAAGGAAAGAAAATAATCTCAACAGAGTTGAACTTTGCGTTTATCTAAACAAATCAACATTGCACATATTTATTCTTTACTGTTTGTAATAAATAAATAAATAAATAAATAAATAAATAAACGCAAAAAAAAGTTTGTAGTAAAATGATAGGTTA